>CM022882.1:4080111-4094218 GCA_012654025.1 Pachypsylla venusta | reverse complement strand
TGTTCATTGCCGGCAATACCATTGTGACCTGGCACCCAACCAAGGTTAACCCGGTTGTTCTGTGCCAGTTCCTTTAGTGCCAGCTGGCATTCCCAAGTTATCTTGGAGTTCGTGCTATAGCTGACTATAGCCTTCAGCGCTGCCTGGCTATCAGAGAAAATGTGAATCTCCTTTTTAGAGAGTCCCATTTTTATAGTCTCCTCTGCGCAGGTGCGAATTGCAAAGATCTCTGCCTGATACACCCCAGCGTACGTCCCCAAGGGCAGAGATATGTCTACCCTGGGTCGCACGCAGTGGATACCAGCCCCAGATCCCACCCCTGTCTTAGAGCCATCAGTGTACCACACCATGGCTCCCTTGGACAGAAGCCTTGTTTCTTTTACCTTCCAGTCCGCAGACAGCCGCATACTCGCTTATACGATTATTTACTGGTATTTGAAGCGCATTACCTTGATTAAAGGTGTATTTAACGTTGCAAAGTCATTTGTTGCGGATTCCTTCATCTATCACATAATGTGTACTAAAGTTTTGTTTTCTAGAGACGGGTAAAGCGACATACCTCTGTAAAGTCTCCGCAACTCTACTTGGGTTATTATATGCCAGAAATCCTTGTAGGGAAACGTACTTGAAGCTGGCAAGGTATGCCCTAAGTCGTAGCAGACTATAGAAGTTCACTAGGTGGTTATATGCCAGAAATTCTTGTAGGGAAACGTACTTGAAGCTGGCAAGGTATGCCCTAAGTCGTAGCAGACTATAGAAGTTCACTAGGTGGTTATATGCCAGAAATTCTTGCAGGAAAACGTACTTTAAGCTGAGAAGGTATGTTCCTAAGTCGTAACAGACTCTTGCAACTCCACTGGCTGATGCGGCGAGGTAAATAACTCCATTCCTTGATACCTGAGAAGTTCGCTCGGTGGTTATATTCCAGAAATCCTTGCAGGAAAACGTACTTTATGCTGGGAAGGTATGCCCCTAAGTCTTAACAGACTCTTGCAACTCCAGAGACTGATGTGGCGAGGTAAACAACTCCATTCTTTGACACCTGAGAAGTCCACTCGATGATTATATGCCAGAAATCCTTGCAGGGAAAAGTACTTTAAGCTGACAAGGTATGTTCCACTTCAGTGGCTCCTACGCCGATTTCCTCTATCAATGTGAGAGTTGAAAAAAAACAATGCTAACTTCCTCTATTCAATGATGACCTGTCATTGTAACTTGTGGTAGTTAGTAGAATATCGCACATTGCTCCCTCATGATCAGTGTCGTGTGTCGATGAACAAACCCTACCAATCAAAATAAAACCAGAGAATTCATAGGCGAATGGTCCTGCGCAACAAGCTTACTCTGCATTTTATTGCGACCACAGTTTTCCCAATTTCGTTCCGACCGCAACATTCCTCTACTTGTATTGACTATTACTCCAAATGCTGCTACTTAGGNCCAGACACTCCTCCCCGGTTTCAGAACCCTCAATGTGTCAGAAATGAGGTTAGACTCTACAAAACTAAACAGAGGTAAAAATTCAAAACAACAAACATGAATCCGAACAGCCAATCAGAATTGGAATAAAAGTGAAGAACAAAATGGCAAATTTGTGAATCAAGAAATAGTTGGGCCACAATTCTTCATTTTCGCCATCTTGCTTTCAAATTTTTCACGAAATAAAATGCGAAGGAAACCTGAATAATCCTTTATTTAAATAAATAAAATTCGATTATTGAGCTTGACAGCAGCAATGGAACACACTGCAAAGCTTTCTTTGTGAGTTTTGCTTGATTGATTAAGAAAGTAAAATAAGTACCTGTTGGTGATAGTAATCCGAATCGCACCATTTACCTCTCATGATCGGCCGATTTTCACGATTTCTTTTATTTTTATTTTCTTCAATTCTTGTGGTTTAACTTGAGAAATAAAGTGGAAAGTGTGCGGTGTGTTCTGTGACTTGTGTTATCAATAAACACAAACATACATACAAAGCAAGTTAAATAAAAGCCTTTAAAAGAGAGCTCGATGCGCAATGGCTAGGCCTGAAACGTTTGTTCAGGAGAGATCGATGCGCAATGGCTAGGCCTGAAACGTTTGTTCAAGAGAGATCGGTGGGCTATGGCTAGGCCTGAAACGTTTGTTCAAGAGAGGTCGATGCGCAATGGCTAGGCCTGAAACGTTTGTTCAAGAGAGGTCGGTGCGCAATGGCTAGGCCTGAAACTTTTGTTCAAGAGAGGTCGTTGCGCAATGGCTAGGCCTGAAACTTTTGTTCAAGAGGTCGGTGCGCAACGGCTAGGCCTGAAACGTTTGTTCGTTCAGCAGAGTTATTGAGTAAAATATTAGCCTCCCCTCGATGGCCGCACTACGCCGACCTGGAAAGGATACATCAGTCGAGGACCATCAAAACTTTTTCGATAACCTCATATCAGCCTATTTCTACCATTTTTCCAGACTTTTTTTTTAACATTATCTATTAGTCATTTGAGACGGGGGTTTTACTCTCCATTCGCTAGAAACTTTGCAAACCAGCTACCCACATTGACCTCACCCAGCCTGGTTTAGACCGGAAAAGTAGCCACCAGCATCCCGAACCTAAGTGGACACCCACATAGTACAACCTCGCTGGACGTTGCTTCAGTGATTTAACAGGAATATAGTGCAACCTCGCTGGAATCACCTTCAGTGATTTAACAGGAACTGGTGTATTCAACGTGACATAGTACAATCTCGCTGGAATCATCAGTGATTTAACAGGAAACCTTCAGTGATTTAGCAGGAACTGGTACATTCAACGTGTCATAGACGCCGTTTTTTTCTTCTAAACCTGAATCCAAGAACCGTTGATTTAAAGAGGAACGCCGCTACAACAACTAAAATATTAAAGAGTCCCTGCGTAGGAAAACAATTATTGAAAGAGTTAAAATAAAATTATATCTCATTTCGTTGTTCTAATAATTTTGAGAAACACGCTCTTAAAGGAGATTTATTTCTTTATTTGCTCTCACACGCGCTAAGAGAATTTCTCTGGACCCACCTGTCTAAGAGTCCCTGCGCAGGAAAACAATTATTGAAAGAGTTAAAATAAAATTATATCTCATTTCGTTGTTCCAATAATTTTGAGAAACACGCTCTTAAAGGAGATTTATTACTGTATTTGGTATCTCACTCGCGCTAAGAGAATTTCTCTGGACCCACCGGTCTAAGAGTCCCTGCGCAGGAAAACAATTATTGAAAGAGTTAAAATAAAATTATATCTCATTTCTTTGTTCCAATAATTTTGAGAAACACGCTCTTAAAGGAGATTTATTTCTTTATTTGCTCTCACCCGCGCTAAGAGAATTTCTCTGGACCCAGCGGTCTAAGAGTCCCTGCGCAGGAAAACCATTATTGAAAGAGTTAAAATAAAATTATATCTCATTTCGTTGAAACACGTTCTTAAAGGAGATTTATTTCTTTATTTGCTCTCACCCGCGCTAAGAGAATTTCTCTGGACCGACCGGTCTATGACATTAAGAATGATATATGACTATGCAGACACCAGTTATACGATGGCACAACCAATTTGTCCTTGATTTACTTTCGAAGGAACCTGATCCTGATCATAACTCTTGCGATGACATCTGAGCCAATAGGAAGATTGTAATAACATCTGCAAACTGGAAATATCCCTCCCATAGTCAGTGGTGTAGATGACATCTGAGCCAATAGGAAGATTGTAATAACATNCTGGGTTGGACCGAAAAAATAGTCAGCATGACGGGGGCGCGAACCCACGTGGACACTCACATGGTACAACCTCGTTGGACGTTGCTTAACCTCAGTAATCTATCGATAACTGGTGTAGTCAACGTGCCATAGACGCTGACTTAGTATTCATTTTGATTTATCATTTTTAATAATGAACCTTTGGAATGTAGCCACAGAGGGGAGCAAGCTAGCTCCATTAGAAAGTTTGGTGTTAGGAAGATCATCTAACCTTAAAAGGCTCTACTTCAAACCAAAGATGAAAATTCATCAGCAAATAGCAGTTACTATAAAGGGGATGTAAACGATATTGAAAATGTATCCAGATCAGCTGCTGAAGCCAATTATTTTCCCCTGCTTGTATGTTTTATGGAGTTATTTTTGATGTTTCCTCCATTTTGTCCTTTTTCTTTATTTCTAATTTGCTGAGCAGTTGATTTTATTATCTCTTGGGCTCGGAATTTCGATTTTTTTCTGGGCATTGCGTTCTAAGGAGAGATTTTTTTGGGATTAAAGTCTGTTTTAACATTTATTGGTCAATGGAGACGAGGAGAAGTTTTTTTTTTATTGATTAAACAATGTTAATTAATTTTACATCAGGGCTTTGCGTTTAAAGCGTATAATAACAGGGCTTTAAAGCGTATAATAAATATTAACAGGACTTTGCGTTTAAAACGTATAATTAATATTAGCAGGCCTTTGCGTTTAAAGCGTATCATAAATATTAACAGGACTTTGCGTTTAAAGCGTATAATAAATATTAACAGGATTTTATGTTTAAAGCATATAATAAATATTAACAGGACTTTGCGTTTAAAGCGTATAATACATATTAACAGGACTTTATGTTTAAAGCGTATAATAAATATTAACAGGGCAATGCGTTTAAAGCGTAAAATAAGTATTATTAGGACTTTGCGTTTAAAGCGTATAATAAATATTAACAGGGCAATGCGTTTAAAGCGTACAGTAAATATTAAATTTGTTGAGTAACACATGGAGCCACCACTGATCGAGATATTACTAGGGCATTATGTTTAATTATCGGGTGAGATATGAGATCGACTCTGCGTGTGACAGTTCTTTTACTTTTTGGCTTATACAATCAAGGAAACCAATAAAAATATTATTCGATCGTTAGTCGTTATGCGAATGATCTTCTCTCTCTCCCTCTTCACGCCATCTGTTGGTCGTTATTACACAACGTGTCTGCTGGTGATGAACGTCATGCATGATGGTCCATTAAAAGAAGAACATGAATGAGGAAGTAGTACAGATAGCTGGTGTTCAACAATAATTAATTGATCCACCGAAGTGAAGTTTAGTTTTAACTCCACGATTTTTCGAATCAGGAATATATTATTGAGGATGTTTCTAGTCATTATGAAATATAATGTCTACCTATACCTACTTATAAAACGCAAAGCCCAGTTGGTATACTGACTAACTGACTTATAATCAACGTAGCTCCACGATGGCTAAACGTAGAGACTTGAAATTTGGCACACAGATCCCTTTTAGTATGTACGTACGTAATAGGAAAAATCGAAAGTTCAAGTGGGAGCAAGTTACCGCCAAAAATGACGTTTTTAGCAGGACTTTTTGTTATTTTTTTCTGGGCAAACTAAAGGAGATAACGAAAAATGACCGAGAATAGACCCTCCCAATATAGTATATAAGGACTCCATAAAAAATATAAAATTTGAAATTTTCCGATTTATGACCACCAAAAATTCGGAATTGAGAAGTATTACTTTTTTGTTCCGCAGTGCAAAAAGTAATATCCTTGAATAAAATATTGAATTTTCTAACTAAGAGCGGTGCTCACTCTGGGGGTCGATTCCACCAAAAACCCATAGTTAAGAAGTATCACTTCGGGGTTTTCCCGCATTTATGGACGGTTTTCACACCAAAAAATCGGAATTGAGAAGTACCATTCGGGATGAGCGAGAATGTTGAAATTCGATACAAAGGTGTTCCGCAGTACAAAAAGTCATATCGTTGAATAGAATATTGAATTTTCTAAATAAGAGCCATGCTTTTCCTGGGGGTCTGTTCCACGAAAAATCCAAACTTGAGAAGATTTAATGTCGCAATCTCCAAATTGTTGTTGAATTTCATAACCCTAGCGAAGCACGTGAAACCAGCTAATAATAATTTTGTATCGATCGACTCCAAGTAAAATTTTATTTCCTCGAAGTATTGTAGATACAAACTTATTTGAGAAATTATCCATACTAATATTATAAATGCGAAAGTAACTCTGTCTGTCTGTCTGTCTGTCTGTATGTATGTTACGCTTTCACGCTTAAACTACTGAACCGATTTTGATGAAATTTGGTATGGAGATAGACTAAACTTTAGGAAAGGACATAGGCTACTTTTTATCGCGAAAAAAGGCGCCGAAACTATAAACGGCCATGCCTATAAGGCGCCAAGCGAAGCGGGCGTATCCTGCTAGTATTCCATGATTTTTCTTTTTATGACGCTTGCTTTGGACAAAGTTGATTAGTCTTAGACCCTATTGAGCCATTCATTGCCTCATGGTGACAATTTTCAGTTAGTGAAGTCTTTAATTCACAGAACTAGGTACTATTTTTTTCTATCCAGATTCTTTATACAACAATAATATGCGAGTTTAGTGAACTATAGATCTCACTCAGTTATTAAAATGGCCGCCAACTTGCCAATTTATGGAACTCGACAAATCCTACTGAGAAATTTTGTTCACATTACACAGACCAATGGCTGAAACTCGAGATTTTGGCTCTGGTGAACTCAAAACTAGTTTTAGCATTGAAAAATCGACAGCCCATTGTTATAGTTTCTTCTTTTTTTATAATAGATAAGGAAAAATCTCATGTAATGTTCACATCAGATTTTTTTAAAAAAAAAATGGAAAGGAAAATCAACACTTTTTGTCAATAAAAGTCACTTCCGAGGCGTCAAACCTGGACCTTACCATAACCATTCGATTGGCCATGGCCCATTTCCTATCCGAGCCTATCCCTTTTCAAAATTCAAAAATTCCAAGCAGTTCAAAAATTAAGAGGTGTGACCAGTCATTCTGGGATACGCTGTATAATACAAAGAAAATAGTGAACGGCCCTTTTGAGAATCGTTCATTCTATCGAACAGTATTCGTTCGTTCACTCATCTCTGATGTATAGTAAAGATGGTGGCAAAAAACACAAACCCGCATGTCGTTAATACAATATCCTGTTCCAAAAATAGGTTAATATCTTAATGAGAAATCCTGCGTTACAACTGGTTACCAGCTAATGACTCTTCTAACAAGATAAGCAATAATGCTATACAGGGTGGTTATAATCTGAATAATCTCGTTTATAATCTTAATGAGAAATCCTGCGTTACAATTGGTTGCCAACTAATGACTCTTCGAACAAGATAAGCAATAATGCTATACAGGATGGTTATAATCTGAATAATCTCGGTTATAATCTTAATGACAAATCCTGATTAGCTATAATGCTATACAGGGTGTTTATAATCTGAATAATCTCGGTTATAATCTTAATGACAAATCCAACTGATGCCACCTAATGACTCTTTTAGAAAAACAAGCAATATTTCTATTCAGGGTGGCTATAATATGAATAATCTCCCGGTATTTCTATTTACTCCACTGTACCTTGTAACTAGTTAGCTTGACCACTCTGTATAAGATGATTTTGATAATTATTATTATATTTTGAAATTTTATTTCACATAAGTTTTAATTAGCGAAAAAAATCTGCAAGTTACCTGTTTTATACAAGGACGAATCTGTTATTCTTGTAGGGGAGCAAGCCAGCTTGATGAAGGTCCTAAGTATCAGCAAAATTCAGTTTCTACGCAGTTTCTTGGGAGTAGGGAAACAAGCGAGGATTATCATGCTAGGAAAGGGTTCAACTAAAGAAAGTAGGCACTGAACAAAAGTTTGTGGCATAGTAGTATTAAGGAGAACAACGCCAACCGAAATAAAATTGGGAAAAAACAAATTCGTCCTCACGATCACCGATTTTACGTACCAAGATGGTTCCTTATTCACAAGTTTGTCATTATTTAACACATTAGCACTGAGTAGGATGGTTTCTTTTTCCTCCTGTATAATCTACATCAGTTTTGCTGATAACAGGGTGTCTACCGGTCCTCCAAATCCTCCAAAAGTCCTCCTTTTCAAAAAAGGTCCTCCAAGTCCTCCAAAAGTGCTCCTTTTTACTGGAAGATCCTCCTTTTTCCACACTAAGTTTTTAGTTATAAATCTTCCGAATAACTGAGATTTTTTTTTACATAATTTCAAAAATTTCGCCTGCGGCGCTGATAGGATTTATTATTGCATACCTTCAACATTGTAATAATTTTTATTAGTGAAGTTTTTTCACTTCCCAATGAAGCTTATCTGAGGGAAATCATGTATGCTCCTTTCTGCTGTAACACAAAAAGTAGTAGCCTCTTTTTCAGACGTTTGAAGTACTACCAATGTTTTTCTGTTAGTAGAAGAATGTTTTTAGTATTTCAAGAGACTTCTTTTGTGGCTTTCACACACAGATAACACCATCTTGTTCATGTGTGTTTGTGTCAATACACACACACACACACACATGAACAAGTTGGAGCAATTTGAGTTAATTATTCCATTTGTTTTGTATTTGACTGCCAAAATATAGCTAAATTTTAATTAATAAACTCTATTAAAAATTTTTAAACATTAATTCATGGAAAAAACGGTCATAATATTTAATTATGACTTGATTGTGTAATTATACGTTAATAACTACAAAAACTGTGAAATTGCAGGGCCTATGTTCATTTCAAAAATTCTTTGTGATTATGTATTTTCTCAAACAAATAGTTCCTCGGAATGTCTCCATAAGTCCTCCAAAGGTCCTTTTTGATAGACCTAAACTGGTAGACACCCTGGATAAGGCTCACAATATGGTCAGTTTTATCTTTTCTATAACTGAACAGATTTGGTTCAAAGTTTTGCAGATTATGTTGAGAGTGGACTATTTTTCTGCAATTTGCAGAAAAATAATACAACGGGTGAAATTTTGTGTTTCAGGATTCAAGAGGTCGTAGAAAACAACAAAGAAAATTTAGACACAAACGAAGAAACACTAGACACACTGGAAAATAGACACTAAACACACTGGAAAATAGAAATGGTAAAATAATAGGTAAGTTCCGCCTTGTATGTTTCCCTTTGCAAACGATCTCTCCTCAACTTCCCCAATTTACCTATAAATGAGGGAATATCATCTGAGCGCCAGATTCAGGTGACCTCAAATGAAATTCGAAAGCTACAAACAATGTTTTTGCTTCTGGGCACTTAGTGTACAGTTTTAGTTTATTATGTTGTATCGTAGTATTACGGCGATTGAATTTTTCAAAAATGCTTAATAAGTGAGGGTTCCTGTTCTCTCCGAACGTTGGCGATCGTTCTGGTTATGATTTATTGGTTGCAATTGGTTGCTGACGAGTTCTGTTGACGTTTTTCTAAGCCAGTTTCTTAGGTAGCCAAGATATTCTTCTTCGTTCTGGGGCTCTTTCTCTTTCGATTTCTCCTTGTAGGATATACTGGAATAGCTCGCAACGGTTTTGATTCGTTCCTCATTATATGACCCAATATTCAACATAACGGCATTTTACGATACGATTGGTCACATTATCCGGACATGGTATCTTCAGGATTCTTCTGTCTTGCCATAGTTCCAAAGCTTGGATTTGTCTCATTTGTCAGCCGTGGCCTTGTGGAGTGCTCGATCATGCCTGCAGTTCACACAACCACTATTATAATTTAGGGATAGGCTAGTCATCCACGAGTCAACTCACGACTTGAATCACTCACGCGAATCAAATCATATTTTTAAAATGAGCCGACTCTTCAAACGAGTAGCTTTTATTTGTTGACTGATAAAGATAATAAAGGGAGAAATATGTTTCCGGGTGTTTGTTGTTTACTGAAGGAAAATGTTCTTTTATTCTGGTGACGATTGATTGTGATGTCTTTTTAATGTATTCACCGAAGTTGGGGACGTTTATTTGGTAGATGCCCCTTTTGTCAATTGGTTTTAATATGTCTTTCTGATCAAATAAAGTGTTTTGGAAAATTGTCACTCGATGCGAGTCGAGATCGAGAATCGACTCATATTTGTGAGTCAAGTCGAAAATCCCATGCCTATATTATATGTAATGATATTACATCTTGTTCCACAAATCCGTCTATTCATTAGACATTATCACACATTGCCAAAATCAAGCAACTGAAAGTTACGCATGAGTGTTTTAACATTGATTTAAATAAGATATAGCAAGCAGCGATCATTCCAGTTTAACTGAAAGTAGTTCAAGTTTGGATTGCGCTGCTGCCGTTCAGGAGGTTGTTGCATAAAGAAGTTGTGCTTTTTATAAAACTATGTTTATGTAAGATTTACTTTGTTGCTAGATATAGGGTGAGTCTAAACGAATGGACAAAGTACAGGGTGATGCAAAAACTGTGGTAACCTTTTTATAAAAATATGTTTATGTAAGATTTACTTTGTTGCTGGATATAGGGTGAGTCTAAACTAATGGACAAAGTACAGGGTGATGCAAAAACTATGGTAATCTTTTTATGAAACTATGTTTATGTAAGATTTACTTTGTTGCTGGATACAGGGTGAGTCTAAATTAATGGACAAAGTACAGGGTGATGCAAAAACTATGGTAACCTTTTTATAAAACTATGTTTATGTAAGATTTACTTTGTTGCTAGATATAGGGTGAGTCTAAACGAATGAACAAAGTACAGGGTGATGCAAAAACTATGGTAACCTTTTTATAAAACTATGTTTATGTAAGATTTACTTTGTTGCTAGATACAGGGTGAGTCTGAACTAATGGACAAAGCACAGTGTGATGCAAAAACTATGGTAACCTTTTTATTAAACTAGTATAATTTTTATTAAAAAAGTATAGGGTAATGCAAAAACTACGGTAACATCGTTGTGCACCTTAGGGGGAAAAAAACGAGAAAAACCTGTGCGCTTTTTGGAGTTTTTTTTTTGTGGGCTTACGGAAATGTTTTTTGGTCATTTGCGCTTTCATCCCGCACCGCTATGAACATATATCCAAAATACTTCCCCTCTGAGCTGGAAGTTTTTTTTCAGTTGACAAAAAAATGCCATTTGGTTCTCAGGTGCCGTCTAGTGAAGTAAGAAAGTATTTTGAAATAATGTTCCTTCACAATTTGATTGAACCAAATGCCATTTGGTTCTCAGGTGCCGTCTAGTGAAGTAAGAAAGTAATTTGAAATAATGTTCCTTCAAAGTTTTATTGAACCAAATGCCATTTGGTTCTCATGTGCGATCTAGTGAAGTAAGAAAGTAGTTTGAAATAATGCACATTTCAATTTTTCTGCCCCAACCCAGGCTGGGTGAGCTCAATGTGGTTAGCTGGTTTGCAAGTTGTCCGGAAGATAACAAAAATAAATATATGTAATAGGTGATTCATCAATCAAAAGTAGTATTAGCGTGTCTGATGGTAGCCAGATGTATGAGACAGCAGCTCTAAATCTTTTTTGCAGCCTCATATCAAACCATATTTCCAAACCTAAATCTGGGAGTTGATTATCATGGGAACACTGCTACAATTGCTACATTGCTACAACAACAACAATTCAAATTTTTAATTATCGTCATAGATCTAATATTGGAGGCTAATAATTGACATGCCCCCCCCACCCCCCCCCAGAACCATGTCAATCACTGCAATATAATTACATCAGCAACACAAGCATAATAGTTCAGAGTTGCTTTCAGGTGTGCTTGTTTTCACCGCCAGCTCAAAATGTCAAAAACATTTTGTCTATTTTTTTTTATTTTTTTTTTGATAAACTCAAATTTATAAATGACGTTTTTTTTACGAAAAAAAAACGTGTCACTTCACAACACATTTATATTTAAATTCGAGTGTACCCATTACGAACGTTTTTCTGTCTAACGTTTAAAAAAACTCTGCCAATGTGACACCTGGGTTTATTATTTTTCTGACAAAAAAAGTACTACCCCCCCCCAAAAAAAATTGAGGAGGGGGGTCTTGTAATGATTCCAAATCTTATACAAACGGATTTTTTTTTATTCGATTTTTGGATTCTACGTACCTTGAAATTTTGAGGGGGGTTATTTTTTTTTCCGTGACGATTCCAAAGGTTCATTATTGAAAATAATAAACCAAAAGGTCACATTAAATTTTGACATAAGATTTTGTTAGAAGACTAATGCATTATGAAGGTTTTTCTTTTGTCGTCCAGGACAAATTGGGAACGAGTGACCTTCTGATGATTAGGAAAGGTATGATTTAGCTTATCCTGCTCATCCGCCATTATCTGTATCTAGACCGGTCGTCAGCACCGAATTACGAGCAGTCTGTTGAGTAATTAATAAACCGAGTTACCAATTCCATGAGTTTCACCAATTGTTCTTGTCATGGAGTGACCTTATGTTGATTAGGAAAGATTTGATTTGACTTATCCTGCTCATCTACCATTATCTGTATCTAGACCGGTCGTCAGTGCCGAATTACGAGTAGTCTGTTGAGTAATTAATAAACCGAGTTACCAATTCCATGGGTTTCACCAATTGTACTTGTCATGGCTTGATTAATCAACTTGCCAATTAGTGTCTTCTTTACTGCATAGGTATGTAGGTTACTCTAAAAGTCCTAATGACTAGAGTCCTAATTGAATCGGGGCCACATTTACGCATAAGATTCATGGGTATGGGATCCGTTAGGGACGAATGGCCCTATTTGGCCTTATTTATCGTGAATATAGTCGAAAACTTTAACAATAGAGTAGCCGATTAGCTCTGAGTAAACTGTTGTAGACTGCAAGTATTTTTTTTATCTTTGGCTTCCTTGTATCAATGTTTTTTTGTTTTCATTAAGTCACGTCAATGTTTAAATAATTAATTTTGAAAATCATGAGCTATTTTTTTTTTTTTTTTTTTTTTTTTTTTTTTTTTTTTTTTTTTTTTTTTTNTTAACGTCTCTTCAACATCTATTGGTCATTCGAGACGGGGATCTTACCCTCCATTCGCTGGAAACTTACAAACCAGCTACCCACATTGACCTCATCCAGCCTGGGTTGGGCCAGAAAAATAGCCAGAATCACGAAGGCGCAAACGCACATGGTGTACCATGTGCGTTCGCTTTCTGGTTACCCAACCCTGTACAATTAAATCGCGTTTCTACTGAATCCAGTCCTGCAAATCTTAACTATTCCGAGCAAAAAATATTGTTTAAATTAATACCTAACAATAGAGCAACAAAATGAATGATCTGACGACTTGGTTACGCAATTCAGACTGAACCACTGAGTATGGGATACTGAGAATCAGATCGATCTACACAGAATACTGTAACTGATGATTGAGACATCCAACTGTCTCAACCATGTCATACTGAACCACTGAGTACGGGATACTGAGAATCAGATCGATCTACACAGAATACTGTAACTGATGATTGAGACATCCAACTGTCTCAACCATGTCGTACTGAACCACTGAGTATGGGATACTGAGAATCAGATCGATCTACACAGAATACTGTAACTGATGATTGAGACATCCAACTGTCTCAACCATGTCGTACTGAATCACTGATTATGGGAAATGAGAGTATGGAATACTGAGAATCAGATCGATCTACACAGAATACTGTAACTGATGATTGAGACATCCAACTGTCTCAACCATGTCGTACTGAACCACTGATTATGGGAAATGAGAGTATGGGATACTGAGAATCAGATCGATCTCCACAGAATACTGTAACTGATGATTGAGACATCCAACTGTCTCAACCATGTCGTACTGAACCACTGATTATGGGAAATGAGAGTATGGGATACTAAGAATCAGATCGATCTACACAGAATACTGTAACTGATGATTGAGACATCCAACTGTCTCAACCATGTCGTACTGAACCACTGAGTATGGGATACTGAGAATCAGATCGATCTACACAAAATACTGTAACTGATGATTGAGACATCCAACTGTCTCAACCATGTCGTACTGAACCACTGAGTATGGGATACTGAGAATCAGATCGATCTACACAAAATACTGTAACTGATAAGCTTGAGACATCCAACTGTCTCAACCATGTCATACTGAACCACTGATTATGGGAAATGAGAGTATGGGATACTGAGAATCAGATCGATCTACACAGAATACTGTAACTGATGATTGAGACAATGTGAGACGCGAGTTGTCTAAAAACTAACACATCACAGTTACTATTCTAATTGCCACTATTTTTAATTATCCCAAATATAGTTTGAATTGAATTGACAATGTTCTCCAAAAATAAATGAATCTGCTGG
>CM022882.1:4055088-4075430 GCA_012654025.1 Pachypsylla venusta | reverse complement strand
TTTGAGTTAGTTTGAATGTTTCAATATATTTTTCTTCATTCTTGCTTGATTTCAGTTCAAACAAATTTTAGTCATCAACGGTACAACCCAAAACAATTCAATGTTAAGAGTCTTAGGAGCAGCACGAAAACGTGAAGTAAAAGCCACACAAAATCTGTCCATCATTGTTTTATTCTTCATAATATGTTGGATGCCTCTGTATACCATTAATTTCATTCAAGCTATTTGGACCGATGTTCAAGTGTCTTCATTTTTACTTAATTCTTGTATTATCTTAAGTCATTTAAATTCAGCGTTAAATCCATTACTATATGCTTATCATTTAAAAGATTTTAGACTTGCTCTAAAATATGTTGTATGTGGTAAAGAAATTAATTCATTAAAACGATTGGATAGTAATAATACAAGTAATTATGATCAACAACATTGTTGTAAAATAAGTATATACAGTAAACAATATTCGAATAATACTAGTTGTTTATATAATAGCAAAAGATGGAATGATAATTATAATAGAAGTTTTACAATTAATAATCGAACCCAATCGAAATATACGAAAATACAATTGGAAAATATTAATATACAAAAATTTGATGATAAAATTGTACAAGACAACACTAATAATTGTATAAATGATAAGTTTGGAGATAGTTCTTATAAATATTTTAAATCCAATAAAAATAATGATGGAAATAGTGGTTCTAGTTTGGAAATTATAAATAAAAATGAGAAGTTCAGAAGAGTAATGAATGAATCTGTAAGTTCGCAGAATGATGATAGTTTTAATACGATTGTTCAAAACATGGATTTAAAAGATGACTATACAAAGGAAAATAATAAAGAAAAAATTGAATATTCTAGTATTGAGGTTGGAAGCTATAGAACAAATGAGGAAATAGATACGAAGGGGGAAGGTAGAGTAATGGGTAACTTGGGGGTTGAAGGAATGAATGGTAAAAATGTAGAAGCAGAAACAATCAAAAACAATAATGGACACATGAAGATTGAATGGACAAAGAACATTGACGGAAATTTGGAAATTGGAGGAATAGAGGACAGGAATATGGAGTTAGAACGAATAATAAACAATGATAGGAATATGAAAATTGAAAGGATACATAACATTGATGGTAACTTGGAAATTGAAGGAACAGATAAAACTAATATAAAGTTGGGAACTGAAGGAATAGAGGGCAAGAACATGAAGGCTGAAGCAATAACAAACAATGGAAGTAACTTGGTAGTTGAAGGTATGAATAACACTGGTAAAGACATAGAAATAGAAGAATTAAAAATCACTGGTAAGGAGTTGAAAATTGCAAGTATAGCTAACAAATGTGAGGATGAAAAAATAGATAATATGGTCAGGAACATGGAATTGAAAGGAACAATAGAAAATCTAAAAATTGATAACATCAATTTAAACAAATTACAAAATAAAATAGATAAACTAAAGAATGAATCAAATAATGATTTAATGTTCACTCATTCAATCGGCAAAACAAATGAAACCATTATTAAAAACATGAATCCTAACGCTAGGAGAACAACTAACCAAAATAAAAATGATATTAATTTTCATTGTCCATGTTCAATAACAAATCGAATCATAATAGACATTGAAGATACATTTATAGAAAATGATAGAAACAAATGCGATATGTGCAAACCAAAGGAAAATATTGCAGATATCAATGCAACTCCAACAGATACAAATAACATAAATTGTAGATGTTCAAATGTTCATAACGCTAGAAATATTGACAACGTATCCATAGAAAATATCAAAGAAAAATCAGAATTGTGTTTGGAATTCGATAGAGAATCACCAATAATTAAAATATTGAATTTAGAAATTAGTAATCAAAACAAATATAAAAATAAATCTCATAATAAATGTTCTTATTGTAAAAAAATAAAAGGAGAAAATACAAAATGTGTTAGACAACATGAAAGAGAACATCCTCATAGAAATTTCTTCTTTGATTTTCCTCACTTTTCACTGACTTTTCCTTGACCTCAGCACTAATTTTTCATGCCTCATTCTGAGGAAGAACATATTGTTGGTCCAGTGATTATTGACATATCAAGAAATACGAGTACAAGATAAAATACACAACACATATAGAATAATATTATTGTTTTAACAAAGCTTTTTACATTTTAATTTTTCGATCTCTACACATATATAAATTTATTTATTTGCAAAGGTCACAGTCTACAATTCAGGATTTCTCAAACTTTTAAAAATTGGACCTGGAATCAATCAGTATGGTAACGGGCATTGAGGGTTTACGTCAAGTTGCCTTTTTCCAGAAAGGAAAATCTCAGCACTGTTGAAAAATTCAAAACCATTCGCAGCAAATTGATTTGCAGCGGACAGGACAGAAAAAATAGGAATCAGGAGAAGAAACATGAGCAAGACTGAAGGTATTTTCAAACAGACGAGACGATTGGGATATTGTCTGACCTTCAACATTGTATTTGATATGATAGTCAACAAAATTATGGAGATCATTAAATACAAATTTGGCAGTAGTAAATTCGCGATCATGTCAAATGGAAATTATACAACCCATATATAGAAATACAAGAGGGAAAATGTGACAGTGGTGGTGGAGGCACCTCCTAAGGGGTCTCGTGAAAAATAAAAGTAGATGACTTACAAAGTCAAGGTCACTAACGGACTTCAGGTCACCCAAAGTAAAGTCTTTAGGAGGCCCTTTAGGTGATTTACGTGCAAGTATATACCTTTAAGATCTCTCAGGAGCATAAGCGGGGTGCCTGATGGACCCAGAGTATAACAATAATATCTTTGCGGGAAATTAAGGTTCTTGTTTTTTTTTGTCAATTGATTGCTAATGGACTTTAGGTCACTAACGGACTTTAGGTCATGTTTAGCAAAATTTCTCAGGAACATTACACCCTAATACACCCAAAGTAAATTGTTTAGGGGGCCCTTTAGGTCATTTACGTGTAAGTATATACCTTTAAGATCTCTCAGGAGCATAAGCGGGGTGCCTGATGGACCCAGAGTATAACAATAATATCTTTGCGGAAAATTAAGGTTCTTGTGTTTTTTTTTGTCAATTGATTGCTAATGGACTTTAGGTCATGTTTAGCAAAATTTCTCAGGAACATACACCCAAAGTAAATTGTTTAGGGGGTCCTTTAGGTGATTTACGTGTAAGTATATACCTTTAAGATCTCTCAGGAGCATAAGCGGGGTCCCTGATGGACCCAGAGTATAACATTAATATCTTGCGGAAAATTAGGGGTTTTTCTTTGGCAATTGATTGCTAACGGACTTTAGGTCATGTTTAGCAAAATTTCTCAGGAACATTACACCCTAATAGACCCAAAGTAAATTGTTTAGGGGGCCCTTTAGGAGATTTTCGTGTTTGTATATACCTTTATGATCTCTCAGGAGCATAAGCAGGGTCCCTGATGGACCCAGAGTATAACATTAATATCTTTGCGGAAAATTAAGGTTTTTTTTTGTCAATTGATTGTTACAAAAAAAAAGATCTTCGAATAAAAAATTTGTGTGGCAATAGCCAAGCTATAGCCCAAAAATCCTCTATCTACGCCCACATGTTATTTTCGGCCATTCAACCGTAGACATGAACGCAAAAAACATTTTCGCACCTCTGAATAAACCCTGTAGTTGAAATATTGAAAGCCAGCGCGAGGAGATTTCTGGGGGCGGGAGGGGGCCCTCTAGTTAAGTTTAGGGAGGACACCCACATGATTATCACCTACAATATAATGCGAAATACACAACAGAACAACATACAAAAAATAACAACACTGGATAAATTAATGTTTAAAATATCATTTATTTTTACACAATATTAAATTTGTTTAATTTTCTTCAATTTACAATTACTATTTAATTAAATTAGAATATAATTATTTATCATAAAAAAATATTGCAAAATCATAAAAATATCACAAAACAATAAAATTTTAAAATTATAGTTTTAAGTCCGGATTTATCGTATAACGAAAACATCATCTCCACACCTCAAGTTATGAAAATCGGTGCTGTCGTGAAAAGGGGACAATATTGAAATTTATATTCACTGGCAAAAATCATGGTCCGCATTATGTTTTCAGTTCTTGTAGAATACTTTATTTATACACCGAACGAAGTAAAGTCTGAACGCTACAATTTTTCCTGAATGTCATTTTAACAGTTATATTAAAAAATGTGAAATTTTGACGATATCCACCAGAAAATGTAAACATCAATATCCATATAAAATTAAGANAAAAAAAAAAAAAAAAAAAAAAAAAAAAAAAAAAAAAAAAAAAAAAAAAAAAAAAAAACAGTTGGTTCCAAGATAACTATCGAATGCCTTGTCTGAAATGAATTTATAATCTTCATTGAATTTATTGTTTAGATTTTGGAATCTATTGAACAACTTTGGACCCCATGGTGTCCATGACAGTTCGTTCTACAATAACTGTCGAATGCCTTGGCCGATTTTGATAAAAGTTTGTATGGTTATTTATTATGTTGACATATTTTGCCGATTAATTTATGACCCCATTGATCCATTGTAACCATATGAACGTAGAAATACTTTAGCACGCAACGGCATTTGTACTAAGGCATAAGTAAACCTCTCGACATCATAAGTTACACTTTTTTACTAATCTGTCTTTTAGCGCAACTTCATATCTCCCTGGACATTCTAAAATGGGTGTAAAAACACAATGTCAGTCATATTTCTCATGAAATTTCAAATACAGGTTGCGGCAATTAGTATTTCCGCATTTGAAAGAGCTGATACATAAATACCAAATGAGATATTTGAAAAATTATTTGGTATTCTGTAAGCTTGTGTATTCTAGTTTTTTTTTCCATCTATTTTTTGTAAATAATGTCGTCCAAATGATGGCCTAGGCGAGTGATGCACTTTTGGAGTTTTTCACGGAAGTTTTCCATGACTCTCGTCAGCATACCCGCATCAATTTGCATAATTTCTTCCAGAATTGCCACCTTTAACTCTTCAAGGGTACCAGGGCGATATGTTTGAAGACCTCAACCTCGAGGTAACCCCACAGGAAGAAGTCACAGGGACTCAAATCCGGCGGAACATGTCTCGCAGAATCTCACGAGAATGATTGGCTGTATGGGTAGCCCCATACAGCCTAAAGCTGATGATGTGGTCCTAAAGTTGTGAACTCAACTCAAAATATTGTTTTTCGATCAGGAACTGAATCCGTGGAGTGTAAACCATACCTTGTGCGGAACGCCCTCTGAGTGGCTATAATGGTTCACTTTTTTAAAAAACAATTTGACAACGAACGCACCATGCACGCTCGACCAAACCATTGCGACAAATAAAAACTAGATGAATTTTCGTGTTGAATGTCACAAACTCCACGCTTCTCCCACTATCACTCCCCCTCCCACGATTTTTTGAAAAGTGGGAAAACTAATTGCCGCACCCTGCATTTTCATTCATTTATTTATGACAATTAATAAGCCAAAAAGTAAAGAAATGTTGACTTCGTTAGTCAGCGTTTATGGCACGTTGAATACCCTAGTTCCCGTTAGATCACTGAAGTTAAGCAACGTCCAGTGAGTTTGTTCTATGTGGGTGTCCAATTGGGTTCGCGCCTTCGTGATGCTGGCTATTTTTCCGGCCCAACTAAGGCTGGGTGCGGTCAATGTGGGTAGCTGGTTTGCAAGTTTCCAGCGAATGGAGGGTAACCCCCCGTCTTGAATGACCAATAGATGTTAAAGAAACGTAAAATTAAAAAAAAAAGATTGACTTTATAAGAGATCCGCTTGTAACTCACTTCATGATTTATAATCTTTACGATAGAAAATAGAAATTTGGAACACTCATTCTCATTCCTTTTTCAAGTACGAAATACAAGAACAACCGAAACCTGCGGGAAAAATATAAAATCCACATTATTTTGGTGTCTGTCTCAGCTATGCCAAAATTTCCGATAATTGCTAAGAAAAAAGCAGACTGAATTATTTTCGCTAAGAGGAGGCCCACAGCCACGGGAAAGGACTAACACGAGGTTGTGAGCAGCAGTTCGTATTAATGGCCGTACCCAGGGGTGGTCCATGGGGCCTTGAAATTTCATTTTTTTTTTTTTTTTTTTTATGCATGACATTGCAAGGTGTAATTCATCATCACTACCAACAATAAAAACAACATCATCATCATCATCAACATCACCTTTCATGATCATCCTTTTCAGGTGTAGTCCTGACTTGGCTGTCAATTCTTCGGACCCCCCCCCCCGAATAAAATCTTGGGTACGGCCCTGTACCATTCTATATTCACATGATCATTTATGAAAATAAATACAGAAAGGTCACTTGTGGCGACATTTACAAAACTAAAATAAGGACGGCGCGGTAGATTATATTATGGTCATGGCGTGTGATTTTCACACCGGATATTTTTGGTTTTGTGATGTTAGCGAAAAATATACAGAGCATCATAATTATTATGTTTTATCTTTTTTTTTTTTTACTGTTATCTGCTATTTACGAATATATTTTGCTAGATTTTCATACTTTCACATAAAAAATATTAACCTTCAACTCAATTATGAAGTACCAACAGACTTTAACAAGGGTTGAATTGGTCATTTCGGAAATAACACAAGTCAAAAAAATATAAACTTTTCAAGATGCGAAAAAGCCTCGAAGAAAAAAAAAACATAAAAAAATAAGGCATTTTTAGGTTGCAAACCTTGTTCACAAGACGTGGTAAATTTTATATTATTTCAGATTTGATTTATGTTCTTTCCGAAAGAAATGTTGACTTATGATAATTCAGTTCATTTATGCATGAGGGCAACATATACAGGGTGTATATAGAACAGTTTATCGTCCTCTAAGAACAAATGAGAAAGATGCATGAGGGCAACATATACAGGGTGTATAAGAAAAGTTTATCTTTTTTTTAAATCAAATTAGACGGATGCATGAGGGCAACATATACAGGGTGTATAAGAAAAGTTTATCTTTTTTTCAAATCAAATTAGACGGATGCATGAGGGCAACATATACAGGGTGTATAAGAAAAGTTTATCTTTTTTTCAAATCAAATTAGACGGATGCATAAGGGCAACATATACAGGGTGTATAAGAAAAGTGTATCCTTTTTTTTCAAATCAAATGAGACGAATGACATCTTCTCTCACGTGATTACTAAAAAAAAGAGTAAGCATAGTTTCTTGAAACTGTTTTCAAGAGATAATTCCTTACAATCTGTTTATGAATTGTTCATTTTCCATGAGGCAATTTTATCATACTTCAGTTTTTTTTTTTTTACAAAAAAAAAACCGGAACCGATTTCGCATTACTTCAAAATACTCCTTTTTACAGCCATGCCATTCCGGAAACGAAAAAAAATCGATCAGAAAATTTTCGCTCCGGGCGGGATTCGAACCCACAACCTCCGGACCAAGAGTCAATGCTCTTAACAACTTGCTCACGGAGATCGGCATCATACATGACGTTGTAAGAAGTTACTTCAGGGTGACATCCTTACGGGGTGAGTCCACCTGAGTTAATGGTGTAAAATAACACAAAAAGCAACTCTGTAATATCATTATGTTGTAACTATTGTGTTACTAACGTAATTATATTACAGTGATTGAAATGATTCTGAGGACCCATGTCAATTATCAGCCTCATAGAAGAGATGTATGATGACAGTTTAAAAACTTTAGCAGTAGACTACAACTTATGTGGAGCTGCTGTCTCATACATCTGGCTACCATTGGACACGATGATGCCACTATTGAATACATGACTTTCAAGATAAACAATCCCTTCTCATTTTTTTTCGAAGATTTCAAGAAACCCACTTTACGCTTCTGTCACAACCTGTATATTAATAAATGCTTGCAATGAACATAAATAATTATTTTATTTGTATAAAAAATAGAATATATTTTTCTCATTTTATATTTTATTTTAATTTTTTTATTGCTTGATTAAATTAAATTCAAATAAAAAATATTTTCTTTCGAACCCACAACCTCCGGACCAAGAGTCAATGCTCTTAACAACTCGCTCACGGAGATCGGCATCATACATGAGGTTGTAAGAAGTTACTTCAGGGTGACATCCTTACGGGGCGAGTCCACCTGAGCTAATGGTGTAAAATAACACAAAAAGCAACTCTGTAATATCATTATGTTGTAACTATTGTGTTACTGACGTAATTATATTACAGTGATATGTCATAATTCTGGGGGACCCATGTCAATTATCAGCCTCAGGGTGTCTACCAAATCGTCAAAGTGAAATTCCCTGACTTTTCCAGGTTTTTCAGTCTACTTTTCCTGATTTTCCAGTGTACTTTTTCAAGATTTTATCTTCCCCATCTGACTTCAAAAAACACAATATTGGGGCCCAGGGACCCCAAAAACTATACAGCAAATTTCCTTCATACCCTAAACATGTATACCAAAATTTTAGAGGAAAACGATAACAAGCGCCGCAGGCGAAATTTTTCAAGAAAAGCATGTTCACGCATAAAATTGGCCATTGAGATAAAAAAAAACTCAGTTTGAAAAATTCCCTGACTTTTGGCGTTTTTTCCTAAATTCCCTGACATTTCCAGTTTCCTAAAATTCCCTGACATTTCCAGGTTTTCCAGGATTTCCAGTCTGGTAGACACCCTGCAGCCTCTTAGAAGAGATGTATGATGACAGTTTAAAAACTTTAGCAGTAGACTACAATTTATCTGGGGTTGCTGTCTCATACATCTGGCTACCATGGGACACGATGATGCCACTATTGAATGAATGACTTTCAAGAGAAGCAATCGCTTCTCTTTTGTTAAGAAGATTTTAAGAAATCCACTTTACGCTTCTGTCACAACCTGTATATTAACAAATGCTTGCAATAAACATAAACAATTATTTTATTTGTATAAAAAATAGAATATATTTTTCTCATTTTATATTTTATTTTAATTTTTTTTTATTGCTTGATTAAATTGAATTCAAATAAAAAATATTTCTTCGAGTGTAAAAAAAGAAAAAATGCCTAATTCTTTGATATCTTCATTATTTACTTTTGCAGCGACTGGCGTCACTACTTTGGCTTCCACCACACAGTGGTAGGACAAAAAAAGGCGGCTTTCAGATGGCCAACAAGGAAAGTATATATATGAAATTCTAACTCAGATTCCTCTTTTAGAGACAAAATAGGAAGGGAAAATACTAAAAATTTCAACTGAAATTGAATTATTACAAAAAAACTACTGCAACAGAGCTTTTGCCCCTATTTCAGCGAAAACATTACGAAAACCGGAAAAAATTTGGCAAACTACAGGAGAATTTCAAAGCTCCATCGTAAAGATATATAATGGACTAGAAAACCCCCCATCTTCAGGCCCGACGAAAGCGTAAAAAACGGGGGGAATCCCCCCCAAGTCCGGCATTTGTAAAGAGGCCCGGTGAGAAAATTATCATCATGAAATTTTTCTGAATAATAAATAAATCAACTTAAAAGTTTTGAAAAATTTTCAAACACAAAATCAGATAGCGATAGTGGGCTAGTATGAGACAATGGCTATTGCACAGCAATCATAAATATTGGTATATTTCGTAAACAGTAACATCTCAAAATCGAATTATGTCTTGCCAAGAAGAAATATACACGCTTTTTCACATCAACTAAGTGAATAGCCTAATTTTACTTTTATTAGTAGATGAAAGAATAATAGAGGGACCCGGATTTTTTCCCCCGGCCCGTTTTTCTGTCTACGGCCCTGCTCATCTCCCCCCCCCCCACGTNCTCATCTCCCCCCCCCCAAACGTACATAAAACCTTAAATATTCGTATCACAGTTGTGGGATACGAGTGACACATACCAATAATAAGACTGAATAGTTTAGACCAAAAATAAATCTAAAGCCACGAAAAATTATGCATACTAAGTTGCGGATATCAAGTAGATTAATATTAGAGATAAATTCTTGTTAACAAGAGGACGTGGGGTCAATCCCTCCCCGACTGAGACAGAATTTTTTCCTCATTAATTTGAGTATTAGACTAAATACTCAAATGAATGAGGATAGAGCTCTATACAAATAAGTATAGACCTCCAAGGGTGAGGTAGTATATTCGTAAGCTAAATTCCTCTTCAGGGCCATACGGGTCCCTGCACCTAAGCCTTAACCATAACGAATAGAACAGATAGTGGGAAAACTCATGCAGTTACATGTGAGTCGCCGCTAGAGGGCGTTTACCTGTAGAATAAAGAACTGTACACTCTAGGCAATGTTTTTGAGGTTTTTTCTTAATGAAAATTTCATTTATGTCCAAGGTTTACATGAATTTAATTTAAGGATATAATTTTATTTGAAGATTTAATTGAAAAAAAAAAAAAAAAAAAAAAAAAAATGAGTATAGGTACCTATTTATAACGGAGAAATCAAATTCCCGGCAATCTCGGCTGATAACAAACCCTTTGCTATCGGGCAGGAGTAATGCGGCATGAATTTGGTAACGTGCAGGAGTAAGACGGCATGAAAAAGCAAATCTCCTGATTAATATATCAATGGCCGCGAATTTGATTTTTCCGTTATAAATAGGTATCTACTTATTATTATTATTTTTTATTTTTTTAATTAAATTTTCAAATAAAATTATATCTTTAAATTAAATTAATTTAAACCTTGAACATAGATGAAATTTGCATTAAGATTTTTTTTATGCCCCCCTTCAAAAATATCGCCCAGTGTGTACAGTTCTTTATTCTACACTTTACACTGTCACACAGCATCATGGGTTAAATTCAGAGAGTTTCCCCACTTTCTGTTCTATTCGTTATGCTTCAACTGTGCTTTTTGTGCTTGAAAAGGTAGTAGAAATTATCTTGTACATGAGCCTCGCCAAGTGGTTTTCGTAGGAAATCAAAATAAATGGATGAGAAAATGTTAAGAAAATATAAACTCGACTATGACTAGATAGATTGCAAGAATGAGTTTTACAAAGGACAGTAAAGTTAAAGGTGTTTGCACATAATAAACAAAAAAATATAGAAATCGAATATATAAAATCATAAATAATAAATTATTATAAAAAGTGAAAGAAATAAAGAGTTGCGCGACGTGGTCGTCACGCATGTTGTCGTGCGTGGTTGACACGCACTTTGGACGTGAATTTTCCAAGTTAGATGAAAGACAAAGTGTGTTATTCTTGTCCACGCTCACTGAAAAAAATTGCTTTATCAATCGGTATTAAGCCTTTTTTTTTACATGATTGTGGCCATAAGAAAGGTATAGGATAGTTTTTCTGTCAATTTATTGACATAAAATGGGGCAAAGCCGTGACGGAGCATGGTAGTGAGATATAAATGTATGAGCCGTGACGGAGCATGGTAGTGAGAGATAAATGTAGGAGCCATGACGGAGCATGGTAGTGAGAGATAAATGTATAAGCCGTGACGGAGCATGGTAATGAGAAATAAATGTATGAGCCGTGACGGGGTATGGTAGTGAGAGATAAATGTATAAGCCGTGACGGGGCATGGTAGTGAGAGATAAATGCATGATATATCTTGCGAACTGCAAAAAATAAAGCGCTGAATTTGTTAGTGTTTTTAACACATAAAACTGCATTTTAAGAGGAAGTTGTTATTATAATTCCACGATGAAAATTATTTAAAATGAGCATCCGTCCGAAACGTTCATCTTCTACTTTTTCAGATTTTTAACGGGTCAACAAAATATATACATTAGCTGCCTATTTCAGGTACAATGTCTGCTTTTCATATATTAAACCTGACGCGACGGTACTAATTCCACGATGAATATTATTCAAAATGAGCATCCGTCCGAAACGTTCATCGTCTGCTTTTCAGATTTTCAACAGGTCAACAAAATATATACATTTGCTGCCTATTTCACGTGCAATGTTTGCTTTTCATATTTTAAACCCGACGATACTCATTGCACGATGAAAATTATTCAAAATGAGCATACGTCCAAAACGTGATTTTTCAGATTTTTAACAGGTCAACAAAATATACAGGGTGTCCCAAAAGTCCGTGACCGCCTGAATATCTTTTGAACAGCTTTATATGGAGTTTTGAAATTTTGTATGGTATTATACCCCAAATTTAACCCCCTGATGATGTGACCAATTTTTCAGGGGCGGGTCCCATGTGGCACCCAGGGGGGTCCAACTTTTGTTTTTTAAATACGAACCCCCATCCTGTGATACACTTTCAGAAAGACAATAGAATTAGTTTGGTTTCAAAATGGCGGCCATTTGAAATTTCCAAGATATGACTTCCAAGAGTGTCTAAAACTACGCGAATTTTCCGCAATGGGATATTGAATGATTGCATAGGACACCATGTTGAGGAACCCGCTTTTTAGACATAATTCGCCTAGATTTAGAAATAATTCGCCTACGTTTAGACACTCTTGGAAAAAATTACACGTCTAGCGTGTTTGGTTTCCAAATTGCGGCCATTTGAAATTTCCAAGATATGACTTCCAAGAGTGTCTAAAACTGGGCGAATTNACAATAATAAAGTGAATGACAATAAAGCAGATAACGAAAATCAGTCAACTAATACACAAATGCCACATTGCGGTCTATTAAATATCTCGGAAATTTCAAATGGCCGCCATTTTGAAACTAAACACGCTAGAAGTGTATTTTTTTTTGCAAAGTACTTCTAATTCTATTGTCTTTCTGAAAATGTATCACAAGATGGGGGTTCTATTTAAAAAACAAAAGTTCGGCCCCCTGGGGGCCACATGGGACCCGCCCTTGAAAGATTGATCACACCATCAGGTGGTTTAATTTGGGGTATCATAGCATGTAAAAATTAAAATTTCAAAACTCCACATAAAGCTGTTCGGAAGATATTCAGGCGGTCTCGGACTTTTGGGACACCCTGTATAGGTATACATTAGCTGCCTATTTCACGTGCAATGTCTGTTTTTCATATTTTAAACCCGACGGTACTCATTCCATGATGAACGAGCATCCGCCTGAAACGTCCATCGTCCGCTTTCCAAATTTGTATCGGGTCAGCGCTACATTCCATGCTTCATCTATAGAGATGCCATTCCACCCGCCTGAAGAGTTCATTTTTTTTCTACGGGTCCATCGTAAATGACTTCCAATACTGAGAACGACCTCAACCTGCAAATTAAAACACCAAAAAGAAATTTATTACTGTTTTCCAACCGAGAAGCTTCACCTAACTTCGCTCAATCTGCTTTCAGTGATACCAAGAGTTCTTATGCCAAGATAGTCCGTGCGATGATTCAGTGGCATTTGTTAATGATTGGAGATGTTCCCATTGCACGTTTGTCAATCATACAGTCAAAAAATCAAAAGTTTTTTCTGCCTACGTTTAAAAAACGTAACGTTTATTGAGATATAACGTCATGATGTCTCAATGTCGTGACAATTCCCTAATTGTCACGACAAAAAAAAAGAGATGTTCCAATAGTTCCCTTTTTTAGTTGGCTTTGAAATATGAACGTTTTTTTTCAGGGTGGATACACAACCGTCCATCAAGTTTTTGTCCGCGACATCAAAAAAAAAAAAAAAAAACCTGAAGTGATAACGTGGTGTGTGAAACAGTTCCGAGAAGTATTTTTTCTTGACGGGAAATATACTAATAAACCAAAACTCTCTCACCAATGATTTTAAAAATCAATTCAAAGTGAGAAGAATCGCAGGAAAGCTTGAGGAGGTATGGGAACGTGAAGTGACGTTTTGTCAACATCTTCAAGTTTCTCTTGAAACGTTGGATCCTTATCTGCAATACAAGGGTGCCCAATACTTTTCCAAAACAAACAACGACAGTTTCGACAGAGTTGAATCATTTCGGCATATTCTTCCCGAAGACCAAACGCCCTGTGGAGATGAAAAACGAATAATGTAAAAATAATGTAAATGGATTTGATTTTAAAATCATCTCTGTTTGTCAGTGCGGTGTTCCTCTTAAAATCAACTGTTTTTCCAATTTCTAGATTTAGATTTGGAAAAATGTTGGAAATAGCTTGGTATCAACTGTTCTTCCAATTTCTAGATTTAGGTTTGGAAAAATGTTGGAAATAGCTTGGCATCAACTGTTCTTCCAATTTCCAGATTTAGATTTGGAAAAATGTTGGAAATAGCTTGTCATCAACTGTTCTTCCAATTTCTAGATTTAGGTTTGGAAATAGCTTGGAATCAACTGTCCTTCCAATTTCTAGATTTAGTTTTGGAAATAGCTTGGCATCAACTGTTATTCCAATTTCTAGATTTAGGTTTGGAAAAATGTTGGAAATAGCTTGGAATCAACTGTTCTTCCAATTTCTAGATTTAGGTTTGGAAAAATGTTGGAAATAGCTTGGTATCAACTGTTCTTCCAATTTCTAGATTGCCCTGGGCACTCCAGGTCATCCTGACGCATATTTAGAACCAGACATGGCGAAAACGATAAAAGATAGATCACCAGAGTGGAGCACAGTGTCCAGTGAGGTTTTACCTAGTGGGAGACCATGGCCACGTAGGTTCGCGCCCTCATGATGCCGGCAATTCTCGGCTCAACTCACGATGGGTGAGGTCAATGTGGGTAGGTTTGTAAGTATCCAGGGAATGGAGGATAAAACAGCCTCAGTAGCTCAGTTGGTTGAGGCGGTGGATTCATAACCAGGAGGCTGTTGGTTCGAATTCAACTTCATCCCCCCCTCTTCGACACAAGATTGGAAATAGAATCTTTAGAAGAGTGCACCTATAAAAAAAAATCCCCAATATCGAATGACCATAGACCATGGGTTTCCAAACTCTTTGGTACCGCGCCACCTTTATTGAAATGAAAGCCTCCCACGCCCCTCCCCTTTACATTATAAATTATGAATGTGTATGGGTGTTGCTGAATGCTATCTCATTCAAAACGCTATTGTGTTGCTGAATGCTATCTCATTCAAAACGCTAATGTGTTGCTGAATGCTATCTCAATCAAAACGCCAATGTGTTGCTGAATGCTATCTCAATTAAAACGCTAATGTGTCGCTGAATGCTATCTCATTGAAAACGCTAAATGTGTATCTCATTCAAATTTTCTAAACATCATGTTCAATAAAATTACCTTTGTAAAAAATTGAGTACATATATTTCAACTAAATGATAATAATTCAACTATTCTCGCGCCCCCTTTGGCTTGCCTTCACGCGCCCCAGGTTGGGAACCTCAGCTGGACGTTAAGAAGAAAAAAACTCACTTCCTCAACTTGTGATACACAGCTTGCCAATCTTGCACAGGTGTGCTCATTGTATTAAGAATGAAGTTGATTTGCTGCTGAGTGAAATGGAACTGTGTAAGCTCTCTCCAGATCCGTTCTTCATCCACCACGCGAGACATCACAGAGTATGCTTTGGAACTTGACTCCAGATCTTTGTGATCTGTTAATCGGAGAAGGACTTCGCGAACACATTCTTCAGGTAAATTTTCAAATTTAGGATACTGATCTTCACCGGGCTGCAACCAGAACAAATAAAATATCAATCAATCAATAGTGCATAGTAGCAGCTTCGGCAAATATCAGTCCCTCCAGGATCCCATTCGCAATTGAACCTGAGGAACTCTGCATTCCGTTGTGGTCTGTTCCACTCAACAACAGCAACGCGAATAGTGCATCATCGAGTTCGATGCTGGCCAGACATTTGCAAGAGAATGCAGCTCTAAATAAGTTGTTGTAAGCTGCTAAAGCTTTTAGCTGCATGTAATTTTGGAGATTAAGAATTATATAAATATATAAAATAATAAATGCTGTTTCTTTGTGTTATTATGTCACATCTTTGGTGCTCACTGCAGCATTGTAGGATTTTCCCAATATCAATCATTATCCATCCAATTCCTTTGAATTTTTCTACATACAATGCTGGCACCGGATTGCTATGCACATTCATCTCCATAGCTACTCATTGTCCTCACGAGGCTGAGTGGGCCCCGAAAACATCCAAACCACAGAGACAAATTTTTGCCCCGTCAGGATTCGAACCTAGGTCTCCCGAGTGTAAGACTAGTGCAGTGACCACTGAGCCATGGAGATTAATAATTGATATAAGCCCTCAGAAATGAATATATAACCTGACAGTTGACTTGACGAAAGACGGGCGCTGGCGGAGGAGGAAGAGGAGTTACTATGAAGTTCCCTCCTCCTGTACCTCTTTCGCCATTGTGGACAATAGTTGATACACATCATTGTCGCCCAGAATAGAGATGAGTAGAAGCCGTACCGACTATTTGTGTGTTTGGTTCTTATATATTGATTTATTTACCACTTGTTTTAGCCTGGTGGGAGGGGGCGCTAAAATGGGTCCTTGCCCCGGGGTTTGACTAGCCTAATTACGACCCTGATTGCAAATATAATACGACAGAAAGTCAAGATTGATTTTTGCTTTTACTCAAATCTGTACGAATACCAAAGCTGAAATCAAGCTCCAACACTGAATCCGCCATTTTCTTGTATCAATTTAAATCAAGTTCGAAATGAGGTCCATAACCATTACATATGTTTGCCACTTCCTCCTCTTTTTGTACATCTTAGTTTGGTAGACCTCTTACCTCTCTAATCTGAATTCTATTGGCTATGGACAATATTCTATTGATAGTAACCAAATGATTTTCCCATAACTGAGTGGATCCCAGTGGCTTTCCCCAACATGCACAATCGATCATCACTTTGAGTTGTCGTAACAAATTGTTAAGCATGTGAATATTTTGCTGACTGATGGAAACTGAAAATAATTGACAAAAAATATTTTCAAATCTGTTCAAATATTATGAGAATGTGACTTAATCAGAATGTTTTGCTTCCCATTCACAGAGCTCATACGAGTCGACAAAGACGACAAAAGCCTGGGACACACCTATCATGCACACTTTCGATCCTATTTGACAGCACAGAAGCAGGACTGGCTGTCATGAGACTATTCGTTACGCGTGCTGGTTTGTGGCTTCCGTTGAGTGTCGCATATAAATAATAACGAAGTACTTAAATAGAAGATTAAGTATCTTCGTTTTAATTAAAAAACTGCCGTCTATGGCACGTTGAATACACCATTTCTCGTTAGATCATTGAAGTTAAGCAACGTCCAACGTCCAGAGAGGTGTCCGGTGTCCACAAAGGTTCACGCCAAGGGTGGGGATTTTACCCTTGGCGTGAACCAGAATGAACAATAGATACTAAAGAGACGTTAGGCTAAAAAAAAAAAAAAAAAAAAAAAAAAAAAAAAAAAAAAAAAAAATAATAATAATAAAAAAAAAGTCTGTTATGTACCTTGTATATTCGTCGATTTGAATTTTTTTTTTTAAAGTCGTCTACGCACCATCACTTCTATGTTCCGAGAAGTGTGGAGCAATTACTGACGCTGTTTGTGATAGTGAGTGGAAAAGAGGGGAGATGATTATTTTGTGAAAATGATGAATGCGTGATGAGTGTGTGTGAGGGAGTAAGTGAATGCCGCGTCTGTGTGTGAGTATATTATGACGAGGCGAGACAATTATTCAAATGGGGCTGGCTTTGGATCCATGCCGTTGTACAGATCCATTGCCCTTATAATTGGAGATTTGAACTTGAAAAAATCTCTTCTGTGTGGAACATGGAATAACTGTCCCCTTGTGTTTGTTGGTCTGAGTCTGGCTTTCGGAACTTGAATTTGAATTTTTTCTGTAATGTAGGGGCTAGATATTTTGTTTTGGAGCACATTTTGTAGAATATGAATTTATCAAGGGTTTTTTGATTTAGGGAAAACCGTTGACTTTAAGGGGGAAAGTGAACAACTTAGCAATTGTTATAAATTATTGTAGCGGTGTTCCTCTTAAAATCAACTCTTTAATGGTCCTTCGTTAGAACTGTGATAATAAGCGTTCCAGGTCGTATTAGCGCGTAGATTTCCTTCTACCTTTCCAGAAGGCAAATGAAAACCCACTGGAATCAAGTCATTAGACTTTGAAAACCTTGATAAGCAACATCCTACCTTGATAAGCAACATCTTCTAAAATATTGAACAGGACTTTCTGTGCACACCCGGACAAGGTGCCCAGTTTGTATGTAATCAATATGTCTAGTAGTTTGATGATGTAGTTGAAACGTCTTCCATCGTGGACAGCAGATCGGAAGTCTAATCTTTTGAAAGCATCACTTAGTCTGTTGAAGCCTGCAATCTGGAAAAGAAAAATAAATTATAGAAGCAAGTCGGCTGAGGATTGTCAAATACATCTCTGCAAAGAGAATTATGATGCACTTTGTCACTTCAATTGCATCGAGTCAAACGCCGTTTTCGACCAATGAGGGCAGTTCCAAAAAGACCACACCAGAATATTCGCTTCTACATGGTGTCCCAAAAGTCCAAGACCACCTGAATATCATTTGAACGGCTTTATGTGGAGTTTTGAAATTTTGCATGGAATTACATCCCAAATTAAACCACCTGATGGTGTAACCAATTTTTCAGGGGGCGGGTCCCATGTGGCCCCTAGGAGGTCCAACTTTTGTTTTTTAAATACGAACCCCCATCTTGTGATACATTATCAGAAAGAAAATAAAATTAGAAGTAGTTTGCAAAAAATTTCACACGTCTAGCGTGTTTGGTTTCAAAATGGCGGCCATTTGAAATTTCCAAGAGTGTCTAAACTAGGCGAATTATTTGCAATGGGATATTGAATAATTGCATAGGACACCAATGTCGAGGAACGTTTTTTTTTTTAGAAATAATTCTAGACGAATTCTGGTTTTAGACACTCTTGGAAGTCATGTCTTGGAAATTTCAATTGACCGCCATTTCGAAAACAAATACGCAAGACGTGTGAATTTTTCCAAGAGTGTCTAAGTATTTTTCCAAGAGTGTCTTAAGTTTTGCAAAGTACTTCCAATTTTATTGTCTTTCTAAAAATGTATCACAAGATGGGGGCGGGTCCTGAAAATATGGTCACACCACCAGGTAGTTTAATTTGGGATATAATACCATGCAAAACTTCAAAACTCCACATAAAGCCGTTCAAAAGATATTCATGCGATCTCGGACTTTTGGGGCACGCAGTATAAGCGGTGTAATGACCAGTTCGAATGTGGTTTTCATGGATCTACTGTCCAAAATTGACCAGTGAATTGTTGAGAGTTGCCAAAAATAGAGTTACAAATATTCAAAAGAACAAGTATCTCTTTTAATGCGAGTAACTCCAGGTCCAAATTTTATTTGGATAACCCAAGTTGTGCTGCACAGTCACCTGTGAACAGCTCCTACTGACGTGATGCTTACCTCTCGGGTACATTTGATTGTAATGTGACAATGTGGCTGTAGAGTTCCCGCAGAATCTGAAACATGAAATGAGCCAACAATTAATAAGTTTGCAATATATAAATGTAGGTATATTTCTTTGTGTCACTATTTTTGAGGCCATCAAAGCATTACAAGTTATTTTTTTATCTCTCCAATATCACCAATCTGCTAGCTTTTTTTTTTTTTTTTTTTTTTTTTTTTAATTTGCCTCAATGTTTTTTTAACATTTATTGGTCATTCAAGACGGGGGTTTTACCCTACATTCGCTGGAAACTTGCTAACCAGCTACCTACATTGACCTCACCCAGCCTAAGTTGGGCCGCAAAAAAGAGCCAACGATACGTGGTGTTCCCAAGCGGTCACGCATTCAAGTACTGGCCACGTCCGTCGTTGCTTAACTTCAGTGATCTGACGGGATCTACTAGCTTACAAATCATAATGGTACAATTTGTCGCTATTTGCATAGCATCTCAATTTTCCTAAGGAGGCTGAAAGCGTGTTTTTTTTTTAACTTCTTCATCTTCATCTCAATTTATTTAATTTTTTGCTCATTTCTTTTTGACTTATTCTCATGTCAAAGAGGAACAAGAAATAAATATTGAATAACAATTTTCAAAAATTAGTTAAATTTTTTTTTTAACATTTCCTCAGAAGTTGAATTGCACATTTTTTAATAGGTTAAAAAAAACAGAATACAACAGTTCCCGTTGGATCACTGAAGTTAAGCAACGTACAGCGAGGTTGTACCATGTGTGTGTCCAGGTGATGCTGGCTATTTTTCCGGCCCAACCCAGGCTGGGTGAGGTCAATGTGGGTAGCTGGTTTGCAAATTTCAAGCGAATGGATAGTAAAACCCCCGTCTCGAATGACAAAAAGATTTTAAAGAGACGTAAAGGCAAAAAAAAAAAAAAAAAAAAAAAAAAAANAAAAAAAAAAAAAAAAAAAAAAAAAAAAAAAAAAACATTTTGAGGTAGCCCAAAACAAAACCAGACCAGGTAGAAAATTAGAAAACCCATTTTTCAAATTGTTCAAATTTGGATC
>CM022882.1:4039264-4051009 GCA_012654025.1 Pachypsylla venusta | reverse complement strand
GACCTCTTTTTCTTCCCTCGACCTCTTTTTCTTCCCTCGACCTCTTTTTCTTCCCTCGACCTCTTTTTCTTCCCTCGACCTCTTTTTCTTCCCTCGAGTTTACCTTTCAACCGTTTTGTCGTCGGGATGTGGCGAACTCATCGACCAGATGCCATTTTCAAATGACATCTGCAATCAGCCTCTCACTGGTGGAAAGTTCCAAGCGAACGATTCTAGTGAGTATCCATCTCTTTACGCACATCCGTACAAAACCCATGCGAGTTGATTACTAAGTGACAAGGAGTGAACCTTGGTAAAGGGCAGCAGCTTTACCATCAGTACCGGATTAGTGCTAAAATTATTTGGACATTGGCTAGGCCTAGTACTGGAAAAAACAGCCTCAATAGCTCAGTTGGTAGACGCGGTAGATTCGTAACCAGGAGGCTATTGGTTCGAAACCAGGCATGAATATATGATTTAACAATAACACAGGGAACTATACTGTGATAAGCTTTTATTAGCTTAATACAACTAAAATTCCTTAGTACCCGAAATATACGAGCGGAGTTGTAGCAGCGGAATGGTCGTACAGCATCGATATGGAAGGCAAAGAAAGACCACCATATTAAGATTATTAAGAACAAACCTTTCCAGGAAATTCAAAGTGGCTGACAAATTTTACAAAGGCCCTGAATACAGGCGGGGCAAAGAATCTCCTGTTCAGTTCTATTTGATATTAAATCATTTCTTGTAGGAAAAAATATTTTGGGGGTTACATTTTATTCATGGGAGGGTATAAGTCAATTATTTTTCTTTTCTTATTTCCAAGTTTTACAACTTCGAAAGGTTTCTTAAAACTAAATTAATTCCCGACACCCTGTTGTACAGTGTGTCCAAAAAACATGTAATCGTTTTAACCACGTACAATCAATCAACATGAGTATTGTGTATGCATGTTTCGAGGCCTCCAGAACCATGCCATTGACTATTATTTTATAATAATTACTTCTGTATTATTTTGCGCCATCTGCACAATTAGACTCGGCCCGTGAGGATGTCACCCTCATTTACTTATGAACTCAGCCCGTGAGTGTTCAATCCNCCTCCATTCGCTGGAAACTTGCAAACCAGCTAACCACATTGAGCTCACCCAGCCTGGGTTGAGTCGGAAAAATAGCCAGCATCACGAGGTCGCGAACCCACGTAGACACTCACATGGAACAACCTCGCTGGACGTTGCTTAATTTCAGTGATCTAACGGGAACTGGTGTATTCAACGTTCAATAGACGCTGGTAACCCTCAAGTTACATCTCACAAGTCAAGTGTGACCTATTTTCAATATGGAAGTTAGTGTTAGTAAGATATCATCCTCAAGTAACATCTCACAATCTCAAGTATGACCTATTTTGGAAGTTAGTAAGATATCATCCTCAAGTAACATCTCACAATCTCAAGTATGACCTATTTTCACTATGGAAGTTAGTAAGATATCATCCTCGAGTAACATCTCACAATCTCAAGTATGACCTATTTTGAAAGTTAGTAAGATATCATCCTCAAGTATCATCTCACAATCTCAAGTATGACCTATTTTCACTATGGAAGTTAGTAAGATATCATCCTCAAGTAACATCTCACAATCTCAAGTATGACCTATTTTGGAAGTTAGTAAAATATCATCCTCAAGTATCATCTCACAATCTCAAGTATGGCCTATTTTGGAAGTTAGTAAGATATCATCCTCAAGTAACATGTCACGCCCTCAAGTTACATCTCACACCCTCAAGTATCATCTCACAATTTCAAGTATGACCTATTTTCAATATGGAAGTTACTGGATTCGACATACATTACGCCTTCGGTTGAAATCATTTCTTTTAGGAAAACATATTTGCGGGGTTATATTTTATTCATAGGAGGGTAAAAGTGAATCATTTTTCTTTTTTCCAAATTTTACAACTTCCAAAGCTTTCTTGAAACTAAATTAACTGCCCCCACCCTGTTATACAGTGTGTCCCAAAAACATGTAATCGTTTTATCCACGAGCTCCAATAAAGGTCACTTTCTTAATAAACAAATAAACGCGGTTCCACAAATAAATCTCCCCGCATGTGGGTTGGCCAAGAAAAGTAAGGCAAAGACTTTGCTTTATCTCCTGGTAAGTGAACAAATATCAAATTTAGTAGATCAGGACCTAATGTATACTCAAGGCCGCACTCAGGGGAGGAGTCCGGACCCCCCCCCCCCNCGTACCGAAATTTCAATCGTTTTTTTTAATGAAAATACTCTACTTTGCACGTGACCTATAACAATAACAAGAGCAGCAGCAACAACCTCAACAAAAACAACAACAATGACATCATCAACAACAGAGTAAAAACAACATAAACAACAAGAGCAGCAACAACAACATCAACAAAAAACAACAACAATGACATCATCAACAACAGCAACAACAAAAATAACATTACCTTCCATGATAATCATTTTCAGGTGTTAGTATTGGCTTGGCTGTCAATGCTTCGCCCACCCCCCCAACTGATCCACAGCCTTAAATCGGAATCCGATTCAAGTCTGTGGATCAGGTTTTTCCAATAAGTCATGCCGTTATTTTTAATAGAATATTCAATATTAATTAAATTTATTTTCGTAACACGATATTTTCATTTGAGAGATTTAAAATTAATATCAAATCTCTCAAACGAAAATTAAAATGAAAAATTATTTCCTTCAAAAAAAGAAAATTTGGTCTCCAAAGACATTTATATATTAAACATATAAATCATGAAAACAAAAATATGGGCATTTGTAACCCTTGAACTCACCAAAAACTCCGCCCTGGATAATGAACCCTTTTTCAAAAGAAAATACCAGGGGATGTAATGAGCCTATTTTTCAAAAGAAAGTACCAGGGGATGTAATGAACCCTTTTTCAAAAGAAAGTACCAAGGGATGTAATGAACCATTATTCAAAAGAAAGTACCTAGGGATGTAATGAACCCTTTTTCAAAATAAAGTACCAGGGGATGTAATGAACCCTTTTTCAAAAGAAAATACCAGGGCATGTAATTATTTTTCAAAATAAAGTAGCACAGTATATAATGACCTGGTAGAAAATACCAGGGCATGTAATTATTTTTCAAAATAAAGTAGCACAGTATATAATGAACCTTTTTTCAAAATAAATTACCAGGGGATGTAATGAACCCTTTTTCAAAATAAAGTACCAGGGGATGTAATGAACCCTTTTTCAAAATAAAGTACCAGGGGATGTAATGAACCCTTTTTCAAAATAAAGTACCAGGGGAAGTAATGAACCCTTTTTCAAAATAAAGTACCAGGGGATGTAATGAACCCTTTTTAAAATAAAGTACCAGGGGAAGTAATGAACCCTTTTTCAAAATAAAGTACCAGGGGAAGTAATGAACCCTTTTTCAAAAGAAAGTACCAGGGGATGTAATGAACCCTTTTTCAAAAGAAAGTACCAGGGGATGTAATGAACCCTTTTTCAAAAATAAAGTACCAGGGGCTGTAATGAAGCCTTTTTCTAAATAAAGTACCAGGGGCTGTAATGAACCCTTTTTCAAAATAAAGTACCACGGGATGTAATGAACCCTTTTTCAAAAGAAAGTACCAGGGGTTGTTATGAACCCTTTTTCAAAATAAAGTACCAGGGGAAGTAATGAACCCTTTTTCGAAATAAAGAAACAGGGGATGTAATGAACTCTTTTTCAAAAGAAAGTACCAGGGGATGTTATGAACCCTTTTTCAAAAGAAAGTACCAGAGGATGTAATGAACCCTTTTTCAAAATAAAGTATTACCACGGGATGTAATGAACCCTTTTTCAAAATAAAATACCACGGGATGTAATGAACCCTTTTTCAGAATAAAGTACCAGGGGATGTAATGAACCCTTTTTCAAAAGAAAGTACCAGAGGATGTATTTCCAGACCCATACATATTAAGCAAATTGGCCTTTATTTGAGCTCTAGTGTACTTTGCTAAAACGATTACATGTTTCTGGAACACCCTGTACCTGCATTTATTTCATTTCGTTCCAAGAAAAAGGAACAATTCCTAAAGTGATCTCAATTGAAGTGTTTTTCTTTTTCCCTCGGAGAAGCCATCAAATTATTTTCAATTTTGTTTATTATTTTTATTTTTTGCGTTCCTCTATTCTCCTCGTGACTTGTGATAAAATAAAAGTTGTGATGGCTGTTGGTACTGGTGTGTGGTGTGTGGTCAAAATATAAAACTTTGGCTCACAACTTTTGTAATATCTTCTTCCTAAGTGAAATATGGATTAAACTTTTTTTCCCCCCAACACAATATTGCTACTTTTTATATTTTACGATTAAGTTTTGTACCGTATGTCTTTGAGAACAATTGCGCGTCATTGGAATGTTAAAAATACACACAAACAGGGCGTACCCCAGGTTTTTTTTCGGGGGGGGGGCGAAGGATTGACAGCCAAGCCAGGACTTAGCACATGAAAATGATGATCATGAAAGGTGATTTTGTTGTTGTTCTAGTTCTTGTTGGTGTTGTTGTTGTTGTTGATGATGTTGTTGTTGTTCTAGTTATTGTTGTTATTGATGATGTTGCTGTTTATGTTGATCTTGATGTTGTTGTTTATGTTGTTGCTGATGATGTTATTGTTGTTGATGTTGTTATTGTTGTTGTTGATGATGTTGTTATTGTTGATGTTGTTATTGTTGTTGTTGATGATGTTGTTATTGTTGTTGTTGTTGATGATGTTGCTGTTTATGTTGATCTTGATGTTGTTGTTTATGTTGATCTTGATGTTGTTGCTGATGATGTTATTGTTGTTGATGTTGTTATTGTTGTTGTTGATGATGTTGTTATTGTTGTTGTTATTGTTGATGTTGTTATTGTTGTTGTTATTGTTGATGTTGTTATTGTTGTTGTTGATGATGTTGTTATTGTTGTTGTTGCTGATGATGTTATTGTTGTTGATGTTGTTATTGTTGTTGTTGATGATGTTGTTATTGTTGTTGTTGTTGTTATTGTTGATGTTGTTATTGTTGTTGTTGATGATGTTGTTATTGTTGTTATTGATGATGTTGCTATTTATGTTGATCTTGATGTTGTTGTTTATGTTGATCTTGATGTTGTTGCTGATGATGTTATTGTTGTTGATGTTGTTATTGTTGTTGTTGTTATTGATGATGTTGTTATTGTTGTTGATGTTGTTGTTGTTGTTATTGTTGTTGCTGATGATGTTATTGTCGTTTTTGATGTTGTTGGTGATGATGAGTTACACCTTACAATATTACATAAGTCATGTATAAAAATAATAATGAATTTCCGGGGGGGGGGGTCTGGACCCCATGGACTTCCCCACACTGGGTACGGCATTGTCGGTGTCATTTTCTTCCCATTAGGAAGTACTAAAAAGGAAAGTTAGCTCGGTGGTAAGACGTGCGCTAACCGTGCAAAAAGTACAATCAATTTATGAGGAATGATTCTTTTATTGATTCGGGGAGAGGGGGAAACCCTAAAGCCCCTGCTTGCTCCACTGCTTGTCACAATATTATATGTAGTTTCTTTTATTAAAAGACTGCCAAGCTCGGTGGTTAAGTGTCCGTCTGGTAAACAATAGGGCGTGAGTTCAATCGCCAGCAGAGGCAGGATTTTTTTTCCATTAATTTGAGTAGTTGACCACATAAAAATAGAGCTCTAAGGGTTAGGTGGTAGAAAATGCCTCAGGCATTAACCTCGCCTAATGGTAACCCTCCACTCAAGAGTCTATTTTTTTTTATTTTTTATTGATTATCTTACCTGTTTGAGTACGACACTGTATATATGAGCATATGATGCCGCCATTAACACCGCTGGAAATACAATGGTTGCTATATAGAGGAACACAAGATAGTTGGCGGCCATGACTTTTGTAAAACGACATCGGTCTTGTTCATCGACATTCCGCCATCCGAGTACAGGAAGGAGTCCTACAATGCCGCCCAAAACCCAACATGCAATGATAATCCCTGAAACACAACAAAACAAACAGAAAATGAATTATTGTGGATTTGTGTGGAACTGTGGACTTGACTCTTAAATGGCCTGCATGCGTCTCCAGATAGCCCAAGAAAGCTTATTACCTAGACAACAGATTGTATGTACAGGCCCACCGAGGGGGGTGTGGGAATGGGGCATCCCCCCGGCCCGGGTTTTTTTAAAGCTTTTACCACCTCGACATGGGCGTAGGAAGGGGGGGCAGCTGCCCCCCCTAGAAATTCTCAAGTATATGCAATAAGATAAGTATGTGCAATAAGATAAGTAAGTATGTGCAATAAGATAAGTAATTATATGCAATAAGATAAGTAAGTATGTGCAATAAGGTAAGTAAGCTGTGCAATAAGATAAGTAAGTATGTGCAATAAGATAAGTACCTAAGCTGTGCAATAAGATAAGTACCTAAGCTGTGCAATAAGATAAGTACCTAAGCTGTGCAATGAGATAATTAAGCTGTGCAATAAGATAAGTACCTAAGCTGTGCAATAAGATAAGTAAGTATGTGCAATAAGATAAGTAAGCTGTGCAATAAGATAAGTAAGTATGTGCAATAAGATAAGTAAGTATGTGCAATAAGATAAGTAAGTATGTGCAATAAGATAAGTACCTAATCTGTGCAATAAGATAAGTAAGTATGTGCAATAAGATAAGTAAGTATATGCAATAAGATAAGTAAGCTGTGCTTTAAGATAAGTAATGTGCAATAAGACAAGTAAGCTGTGCAATAAGATAAGTAAGCTGTGCGATAAGTAAGTATGTGCAATAAGATAAGTAAAAATGTGCAATAAGATAAGTAAGCTGTGCAATATGATAAGTAAGCTATGCAATAAGATAAGTAAGCTGTACAATAAGATAAGATAAATAAATTAATCTGTGCAATAAGGTAAGTAAGTATATGCGATTGTCTGCCATCAGCCTAACATTGCCATCAAATGGTAAATTTTATGCCAATGGTAAATTTTCAAGATACAAGAGCGAAAAAGTTTAAAAAAGAACCTAACACCAAATACTCCCATGTTTAGGTAAGATAAGACAAACTTGAGTCACTCTGTACCAAATATTACAAAAGAGTCGGGGGGGGGGTCACTACTTCTGTCAAAATGGCAAAAGGTCAGCCATCAACAACTAAAAATTTAGCACAATTTAAACGTTTCGCTTTTGAAATGTTTCATTTTTTTTTTATATATCAGAGAAGGACCTGATGCTGTGAAATTCAAGTACTTATAGAGTTGAGTGTGAACATCACGCGACTTTCTTTGTCCATTCAGAGAAGGACCTGCTGCTGTGAGATTCAAGTACTTATAGAGATGTACACAGTAAAACAAATGGAAATCTGGTGTGAACATCACGCGACTTTCTTTGTCCATTCAGAGAAGGACCTGATGCTGTGAAATGCAAGTACTTATAGAGATGTACACAGTAAAACAAATGGAAATCTGGTGTGAACATCACGCGACTTTCCTTGTCCATTTTTTTTTATTCTAGTGGTTCTGATGCGAGCTGTAGACAGTTATTCACTTAATTGGTCTCCATTTGGAACCGTGTGGCCCATTAATGCCTAACCAACCAAACCCCCCTTCCCCGAAATTTCATTTTTTGTTTATGCATGACTTATGTAATATTGTAAGGTATAACACATCATCAACTCCACCAACAACAAAAACAATAACAGCAACAGCAGCAACAACAAGAACAGCAACATCAACAACAAAAACAATAACAGCAACAACAAGAACAACAGCAGCAACAACAAGAACAGCAACATCAACAACTAAAACAATAACAGCAACAACAAGAACAACAGCAGCAACAACAAGAACAGCAACATCAACAACAAAAACAATAACAGCAACAACAAGAACAGTAACAACAGCACCATCACCCATGATCATCATTTTCAGGTGTCAGTCCTGGCTTGGATGTCAACCCTTCGAACTTCCCCCCCTCCTAAAGAAAATCTTGGGTACAGCCCTGATACCAGGTGTCCCTCAATAAACCGGACACATTTGCTTTCTTAATTGACCGAACGAAGTGAGGTCTAGTGTTAACTCCTCAATTTTTCTTTAAAAGTCTGTTCGTTCCCCGATAACCCTTATCCGATTTTAATGAAAATCGGTATGGTCAATATGGACATTCATTACGTTCATGCAATTTAGATTTCATTTCTGATTTATATTTGGGACCTATTGGGCCTTTGGAATTTTCTTGGCGGGCCAGTTGCAAAAAGGTCTACAGTTCACAGGACTAAATTGGTACCCGTAACCAGTGGCGGATTTACACATTCGCCGCCGGTAGGCTATACAAATTTTGCCGCCCCTCCCGCTATACAAATTTTGCCGCCCCACTCAACATCGAAAATTTCAGCTCATTACAATACTTTCCTTTGTATAGGATAAGTAAAGAAAAACATATCTAAGGAGGGGTGAAACATATTAAATACATAAACATATTATTATATGTTGAATTGTTTGTATGAACCTAATAGGATTATGTATATAAATATGAATCATTTTTTTTTTTTAAAAAAAAAAAAAAATCTACAAATTTTGCCGCCCCCTAAAATCTGCCGCTGTAGGCTCCAGCCTACTCAGCCTATTGGTAAATCCAGCACTGCCCGTAACTTTTGACTAACTAAAAATGGAAATCTGTATAGAAATTTAAATAAGTCTGAAATCCTATTTCAGATTAGCAACGCACGTTCCTAAAACAAAAGCGGAGATGGATTTATTTAGGTATCTACCTATATAAATAGACCGTGCTTTGTATGAACTAATTGAGGATTTTCATGAAAAAATAACATAAAAAATAAGCCTCTATAAAGTATCTCTTAGAAAAAAATTGAATGCATATTCTCTGAAATATTACGCTACAAAGTAATGTTTGTTTACATTAACTGATTTCAAAGAGCGTGACGTGGCTATGGTTTCGACTAAATGATCAAATATTATTCGAGCCACAAACAATTCTTTTTAAAACTATTATTATTATTTGAGTTAATTTAATATATTTATGTACATTCAAATAAAAAATTAATAATAATGACCGTAAACAAGGCAATGCGTATTGATATAATATTATAAATGGGACGATATATATCGTGACGTCACATCATCAAATGTTGTGAACACAGCCATGTATATCCGGCTCATCTCGGAGGAAACAATATATATTGTGACGTCACATCATCAACATTGTTGTGAACACAGCAATGAATATCAGCCTCATCTCAGAGGAGACAATATGTATCATGACGTCACATCATCAATATTGTTGTGAACACAGCAGTGATTATCAGGCTCACCCCAGAGAAGACAATATGTATCGTGACGTCACATCATCAATATTGTTGTGAACACAGCAATGAATATCAGGCTCACCTCAGAAGAGACAATATGTATCGTGACGTCACATCATCAAATGTTGTGAACACAGCAATGAATATCAGGTTCACCTCAGAAGAGACAATATGTATCGTGACGTCACATCATCAATATTGTTGTGAACACAGCAATGAATATCAGACTCACCTCAGAAGAGACAATATGTATCGTGACATCACATCATCAATAATGTTGTGAACACAGCAATGAATATCAGGCTCACCTCAGAGGAGACAATATGTATCGTGACGTCACATCATCAAATGTTGTGAACACAGCAATGAATATCAGGCTCACCTCAGAAGAGACAATATGTATCGTGACGTCACATCATCAATATTGTTGTGAACACAGCAATGAATATCAGACTCACCTCAGAAGAGACAATATGTATCGTGACATCACATCATCAATATTGTTGTGAACACAGCAATGAATATCGGGCTCACCTCAGAGGAGACAATATGTATCGTGACGTCACATCATCAAATGTTGTGAACACAGCAATGTATATCAGGCTCACCTCAGAGGAGACAATATGTATCGTGACGTCACATCATCAAAATTTTTGACAATTGCCACTACTAATTTGATTGATTTGTCAAAACTAAATCTACCCGACTCCTTCCAACAGATCATGCAACCTGTGAAACAATTGCCACTACTAATTTTTTTGCAATTTGGACAAATGAATATCCTGAACGTGATTTTATTTTAAAAACACGTCATGTCTGCGTAGATATACAGGGTGGTTTATTTTCCAAATATCTCCGAAGCTGTTTGGAATACAAAAAATATATTCTGACCAAAAGTCACGATATCAAAATGTCTTGATAGAACTTTCAAGTTTATTCCAAGGTCGTTTTCTAAATAGAATGACCTATTTTTGTAATTTTTTATCCCTTCTCTGTGGGCAATTTTCACACTCCAAAGATACACGTATGACGTATGAAACGAAAGGTCTTCTGGACCGAATAGTAATATTAAAAGCTCAGACAATGAATACGTGACACACGATTCAAATTTTGTTTTAAAAATTGCAAAGAAACCCGTTAAAAAGCGACATGTTTGGCGGTAACTTGCTTCCACTTGAACTTTCAATTTTTTCCACCTACATACTAAAAGGAATCTGGTGTGGCCGAGTCTCTAGGTTTAGCTATCATGGAGTTCCGTTGTTTATCAGTGAGTCAGTATACCCACTGAACTTTGCGTTTTATAAGTATAGATAATAAATATGCTATGATGCACTAAAATTAAGATTTTTTTTTCAATATGAAGTATATTGAAAATATTCTACTTTGCAGGCAACTTATATAATATTTAAAAAAAAAACAGCAGCAAGAACAACAACAACGTCAACAACAACAGCGACAGCAACAACAAGAACAACATCACCTTCTCATCATTTTCAGGTGATAGTCCTTCCAATGCTTCGACCCCCCCCCCCCGCAAAAAACTATCTTGGGTTCGGTCCTGAGCAGAAGGAACACCTTGACACAGGGTGTCTACCAAATCGTCAAAGTGAAATTCCCTGACTTTTCCAGGTTTTCCAGTCTACTTTTCCAGATTTTCCAGTGTACTTTTTCAAGATTTTGTCTCCCCCATCTGACTTCAAAAAACACAATATTGGGGCCCAAGGACCCCAAAAACTATACAGCAAATTTCCTTCATACTTTAAACATGTATACCAAAATTTTAGAGGAAAACGATAATAAGCGCCGCAGGGGAAATTTTTCTAGAAAAGCATGTTCACACATAAAATTGGCCATTGAGATAAAAAAAATTCCCTGACTTTTGGCGTTTTTTCGGCGTTTTTTCCTAAATTCTTTGACTTTTCCCTGACATTTCCAGTCTCCTAAAATTTTCTGACAATTCCAGGTTTTCAGAATTTCCAGTCTGGTAGACACCCTGTGACAGATCTACGACAATATCGACATGATATTTGGACTGCGGAAATTAAAATGGACCACCCTGTACTTTTTTTAGCTAAAAAAAAATCCCAAGTATAAAATCCTTGAGTACACGATTGTAGAATTCCAAATAATTTATTAATACCCTCTGGATTACCGCTTTGTTTAATTCCATCACTGTCAATGATGGATGTTCAATAAATAAACACAAATTTTAATTAAAAACAAAAACGAATAAAATAATTAAACACCTCCAACCTCCGTATATTGTGGAACAGAATAAAAAATCTCATCCTATTAAGTAATAATATAAATGCGAAAATTTGTTTGTTGGTTGATGTGTTTGTCGTTGCAGATGTGGACCTTAAGCCTTTAGTATACAGGGTGACTCAGGTTGTTTGTATCATGGGAATAGGAGTTGTAGAACATGATCAT
>CM022882.1:4026219-4039164 GCA_012654025.1 Pachypsylla venusta | reverse complement strand
CACATTTACTTGCTCCGAATCAATGTAACAAAATGGCGGCCATTTACAATTTTCAAATTTGATTTTCTCGAAAACCACTCCATGGAATTTTTTTTTTATATTTTTATCTCATTTTTGTAGAAATAAAAGTCACTACAAACTTTACGTCGAACACTTTTCCGAAATATTAACCCTTATGCCTTTTTTATTGCCGAACGGCTGTTAACCAATGTAAAAAGTATTGAGACTTCACTGATGCTAACTTATTGGCCAGCAGTAGGTGATATTTCTATAAAAAAAACTTACCTTTTCCTATTCTAGTCTCCCCCGAACTGTCTTCCATTTGGAAGATGGATTGGGAGGGGTGGACCCAAGAGTTGGGTAGCAAGATCCCCCGATTTAAACCCCCCTGGACTACTATTTTTGGGGCCACATGCACTTCTTAGTTTATCAAACACCAGTTGCATCTGAAGAAGACTTAGTCGCTAGAGTTTTAGTAGCTGCCCAAGAAATAAGTGCCAGACCGGATGTATTACGAAAAACTGTGACGCAGAACATGTTGTTGAGGTACCAGAAGTGCATAGAAAAGAATGGAAAACAGTTCGAGGGAGCCTACAATAGCAAAAGGTAAGTTTTTTAATAGAAATTTTTACCTACTGCTGGCCAATAAGTTAGCATCAGTGATTAAATCTCAATGCTTTTTACATTAGTTAACAGACGTTCGGCAATAAAAAAGGCATAAGGGTTAATATTTTGGAAAAGTTTTCTAAGTAAAGTTTGTAGTGATTTTTATTTCTACAAAAATGTGATAAAATTCCATGGAGTGGTTTTCGAGACAATCAAATTTGAAAATTCTAAATGGCCGCCATTTTGTTACATTGATTCGCAGCAAGTCAATGTGTAGAAATAAATAAATTTAACTTAAAATAAGCATTTCAGATCATATTAATTTTTGACAATCGGACCATTTTTAAAGGACTTATCAGCTTATCAAAAAAAAATCACGATAACTCCCAAACTAAGGCCTAAACAAAAAAGTCACACCTGTAAAAAGTGATTTTTTTTTCATGTTCTACAACTCCTATTCCCATGATACAAACAACCTGAATCACCCTGTATAGAACCGTAGGTTATATATGTTACCGGCAATCATGCACGGATATAGCTCTCTTGTTTTTTTGGGGTGCGGGGGGCACAATCGCACTATACAGGGTGTTTGGCTATAAATGGGACCCCTGAATATGGTGAGTAGCTGAGATCAAATGGAACATTTTTTACGAAATTCGTTAGTGAGTCAGACGAAGCGTAGCCGAGTTACAGGGTGGAGAAGGTCATTTTTGAACAACTTTCAACGTCGCTTAGTTCTGTGTGACCGAACAAAAAGAAGATGGACACTATAACCTAGTTTTTGATGATGGTGATTTCAAATATGCCATCAAAATTTTAAAAAACAAAAGCAAAATGGGGGACAACCTGAAAAAAAAGACTAAAAAAAACATTCGTTGAAAACTTGCAAACCAGCTCTTCCACACCTAATCATGGCGACACCCTAAAACTCGAAATGTATTCCTCTGTATTTCAATATGTCAGGCAGTCAATTTTCAGCAACAAGCAATTAATGGAGAGGAAATTTTGTAAGCTGCTTAAAAAATGAAAAAAAAAATTGAGGAAATGGTTTGGAAGGTGAGGAGAGAATATAATATCAGAGAAAGCAAATTAGGTGGATATGTCAATACAGGGTGAATCATTGACTAAACGAAGTGGGGTCTAGATTTAACCCAAGGACAAATGATGGTCCCCCAATTGAGTGAGGTGTACAGTTCACAGACCACATTCCATTAGAATTCGTCAATGCTAAGGATCAGAAGTAGTTCCTTTTTTGTGATAGATCTCAGAGGTTCATTTCTGAAAATAATCTCATAGGTTCGTTTTTGAGAATAATATCAGAGATTCATTTCTGAGATTAATCTTGGAGTTTAATTTCTGAGAATAATCTTAGAGGTTCATTTCTGAGAACAATCTCAGAGGTTCATTTCTGAGAATAATCTTGGAGTTTCATTTCTGAGAATAATCTTAGAGGTTCATTTCTGAGAATAATCTCAGAGGTTCATTTCTGAGATTAATCTTGGAGGTTCATTTCTAAGAATAATCTCAGGGGTTCATTTCTGAGAATAATCTCAGAGGTTCATTTCTGAGAATAATAAAGACCTATAATTCTTAGAAAATCCAAGAAATGGGCTGACGTGTGTACAATAAACAATAAACACGTGCTACGTGTCATATCTAATGTTAACCGATATCCTTCACGTATTCGTTTCAGTCAAAATCATAAACGAGAAGAAAAAAAACTGTCATTAAGACAATGCACGGGCTCATTTTCAGCATGAAAAGATACGCACTTTTCATGCCGAAAATGTGAAATTTGAGCTATGCAGGCGCGTCCACACTATGTAGCATGAGGCCGGTCGACACGGTCGGTCCGACTCATTCGGTTCACCAGGATGTGCTCACCCAATGTGCCATAGACGCTGGCTCTACACATTCATTTATAATTAAAGTTTTTCATTCGTTGTCCGTGCGTAATATAAAATTAGTTCTTTCATTTTCCGATCTAGATCACGTTCCGTGTCTGTGTGAAGATGTTCCATAACTTTTTAGTTTCAAGATACGTGTGGATTATGTTTACATGTGTAGGCTATGACAGAAGGTTTTGTATAGAACCCCCTACAATCCTACTCCAGCTGAGTTGATTCCAAATAACAAAATCCAAGGAATCAATCGTCTGCGTATTCTTATTTGGATGCAAAAGATAGAACCTAAAATAAATTTGAGGTACGCTATGCCAGAAGTAGGCACTTCACAATGGTGTAGAAATTAGGAAGGGATAGTTGAGCGGGCATTCTAATGAACTCTAAAATGGTTGAATTCAATTAATAAATACTTAAAGAAATATGAAAATTCAACGATTTCACATTCCACAATAAAATGACCAATCAGAATGGGGATCTTATTTTTGGCTACATATTCCGCTGACTTTCCCTCTGATAATCATTATTTGGCTATTCCCTGATTTCCTCTATTAAGCGTTCTTAATGACCACCCTTTACCTGTGCGGCGCTTCAAGTAAGGCTAAAGTAAANTTATTGTTATTGTTGTTTTTGATGTTGTTCTTATTGTTGATGATGATGTTATTGTTATTGTTGTTTTTGATGTTGTTCTTATTGTTGATGATGATTTTATTGTTATTGTTGTTTTTGATGTTGTTCTTATTGTTGATGATGATGATGATGTTGTTGTTTTTGATGTTGTTCTTATTGTTGATGATGATGATGTTGTTGTTGTCGTTGTTGTTGTTGGTGTTGTTGTTGTTGTTGTCGTTGTTGTTGTTGTTGTTGTTGGTGGTGGTGGTGATGATGATGATGATGATGAGATACACCTTACAATATTACGTAAGTCATCAAGCATAAAAAATAATGAAATTTCTGGGAGGTCTGGACCCCATGGGTACGGCCTTGTGCTCACCTATTTTACAGTATAGACGCCCCAAATTAAACCGAACAGTTGCGATGTGTTCAGGAACATTTTGAGTAAACACACCCAAAATCACAACTATACCTGTGTTCAACTACGTCTTCTGGTCGAGTCAACTAAAGCCGATCGGCACGTTCACATTATGGAATTCATTTCAATTTTGTTCTGCTTTCTTTGATCCGCACCGACCTGTTTCCGTTTGGATTCTGCTCGTGGCTTTCGACAAAACTGAAGGACGCGTCCACACTAATTCTGTTTTTTCAATCGACATAGTATGGACGCGTTAATAGAATTAGGGTCATTCAAATTATTCATCAAATTTGGGCCATAGGGACTTATTTTGATTCTCAAAATTCAAAGGAGTTTTATGTGGTGGGTGTTCCCGTAGGTTTAGGGTCAAGTGATGGCTATCTCGTTCCAATCCAAGCTGGGAGAGGTTTGTAAGTTTGGATTGGATAAAAAATATTAAATCCACTCTTTCTTGGTTCTTATCCCTACACCAGGAATGGATCCCATCAAAACCGTACTCAAAATCTCCAGGGAAAATATAACATTCACTCATTATTATTATTTTTTTAATTTGGCTTAACGTCTCTTTAACATCTATTGGTCATTCAAGTCGGGGGTTTTACCTGGAAACTTGCAAACTAGCTACCCACATTAACCTCACCCAGCCTGGGTTGGGCCGGAAATTCGCTGGAAACTTGCAAACTAGCTACCCACATTAACCTCACCCAGCCTGAGTTGGGCCGGAAAAATAGCCAGCATCACGAGAGAGCAAACCCACGTGGACACCCACATGGAACAACCTCGCTGGACGTTGCTTAACTTCAGTGATCGAACTGGTGAATCATCATTCTTGGTTCGTAAAAAGGAAGGACTAAAATTTGCCTTGGGCAGTCGGAATCATGTCAATAACTGCAACATAATAATATTGCAGAGTTGCTTTCAGTATTTTTACACCATCAATCATCTCACAAATCCAAAAATGACTTATTTTCACTATGGAAGTTGGTAAGTCATAATGGAGTAAAAAGAAATGACGCCTTCGGCCAACTTTCAATAAAAAGTCATAATTTACACCTAAACCCCAACAAAATGGACTCCGTTTATTAATAGATTTATGTGGTATTTTGGGCCAATTTTTTTACTCAAAATACTCGAAAAGTAATTCTAACATGTTGGAACACCCGATTTGCTGAGGTTTCCAAAAGAGGCAAATGGTCCACTCTGTATACAAGGGAGCCGCAGTGCTGATGGTGTGATTATTAGAAAAAAAGGAAGAGCAGACTGAAAGTGAGGTTCCCAAATGAGGCAATTGTGATTATTAGAAAAAAAGGAAGAGCAGACTGAAGGTGAGGTTCCATGAGGCAAATGGTCCACTCTGTATACAAGGGAGCCACAGTGGTGATGGTGTGATTATTAGAAAAAAAGGAAGAGCAGACTGAAGGTGAGGTTCCCAAATGAGGCAAATGGTCCACTCTGTATACAAGGGAGCCACAGTGATGATGGTGTGATTATTAGAAAAGAAAGAAAGAGCAGACTGAAGGTGAGGTTCACAAATGAGGCAAATGGTCCACTCTGTATACAAGGGAGCCACAGTGGTGATGGTGTGATTATTAGGAAAAAAAGGAAGAGCAGACTGAAGGTGAGGTTCCCAAATGAGGCAAATGGTCCACTCTGTATACAAGGGAGCCGCAGTGCTGATGGTGTGATTATTAGAAAAAAAAGGAAGAGCAGACGGAAGGAAGGTGACGCAAGGTGAAGCTTTTTGTATCAAATATCAAAAATATTGGTTAACCCCTTCCAGAGAGCTCCTTCTTTCAATTTCTAAAATTAACTAATGAATACTATTCAAAGGATTTTTGCGCTTCAAGATGTAAATATTGTAAATATTAGCCCATTTGTGGTTTTTATCCTTGATTATTTTTAGCTTTTTTATAATAATAATTATAGTAACTGTATCTATCCCAGTGGATATAAATATTCATAAAAAATATCAACAATAAGAACAATGTAATGGGCTGAAATTTTCGATGTCGGGTTTTCAATGCCAACAACATCAACAATAATAATAATAATAACAATATCATCAAAAATAACATCAACAACAAGAACAAAAATAATAATAACAACATCAACAACAACATCATCAACAATAACACACCATCAACAACAACCCCATCAGCAATAAGAACAACACCATCAACAATATCAACATCACCATCAAGAACAAGAACAACAACACCATCAAGAACAACAACGACACCATCAACAATAACAACAACACCATTAGTAGCAACAAGAACAACACACCATCATCATCAACAACAACAACACCATCAACAATAAGAGCAACACCATCAACAATATCAACATCACCATCAAGAGCAAGAACAACAACACCATCAAGAACAACAACGACACCATTAACAATAACAACAACACCATTAACAACAAGAACAACAACACCATCATCAACAACAACAACATGCACCATCAACAATATCAACATCACCATCAAGAACAAGAACAACAACACCATCAAGAACAACAACAACCCCATCAACAATAAGAAGAACACCATCAACAATATCAACATCACCATCAAGAAGAACAACGACACCATCAACAATAACAACAACACCATTAGCAACAAGAACAACACCATCAAGAACAACAAGAACGTAAAGAATGTTCATATCCAAAGTAAGCGAGTCGTTCGAGATTTATTGTGGTGCAAATAGAAAAACAAAAGGAAAATCGTTGTGTTAAAACTAGAACTCACTTTGTTCGGTCAAAAAAGTGTTTTTTAACGCTAGTCACCGCATGTGAAAGGACTCCTATCTAAATTGGTGTCTAAGATTATGTTCATCAATGGCCACCTCAGGCCATCCGAATAATCTAAATTAATAACGGCAAACCAATAAATTATCAATAGTGTCAGCGTAATGAATATTAGAGTTGATATTATTTGCAGATGATTTGAAATAATCTAAATTAATAACGGCAAACCAATAAATTATCAATCGTGTCAACGTAATGAATATTAGAGGTGATATATATTATTTGCAAATGATTTGAAATAATCTAAATTAATAACGGCAAACCAATAAATTATCAATAGTGTCATCGTAATGAATATTAGAGGTGATATATATTATTTGCAGATGATTTGAAATAATCTAAATTAATAACGGCAAACCAATAAATTATCAATAGTGTCAGCGTAATGAATATTAGAGGTGGTATATATTATTTGCAGATGATTTGAAATAATCTAAATTAATAACGGCAAACCAATAAATTATCAATAGTGTCATCGTAATGAATATTAGAGGTGGTATATATTATTTGCAGATGATTTGAAGCGTAATGAATATTAGAGGTGATATTATTTGCAGATGATTTGAAATTCTAGTCAGACATGAAAACAATTAGTAAAGTGTTCAATTGCTACTTGTTAGGGGAGCTGACAGAAAAACGACGGTAATAGCATATTAATCATCTTGTCCAGTACAGAGGATGCATACAGGACGGGATGGGGTTATTATACTATTTCTCTGTCAATCATTAATAGTAGTGGCATCATCGTAGGTCTGACGAGAGGGGGGAAAATGGGTGGGATCCCCCCAGGCCCGGGATTTCCTAGGTGAGAAATTTATCATAATGAAAATTTTCATGTTTTTTTCTGAATAATAAATAAATCAAATTAAAAATTTTTTAAAAAATTTTTTACGAAATCCTTCAGAAATTAATCCTGAATTCTGTGTTTTCGCCTGACTTAGTAGACACCATCGCACTAAGAGATAATAAAAATAACACTCGAAACAAAAATATTTTCAAATTAAAAACTTATAAAATCAATACAGGCGAAAACTCCACCATGAATAGATGTTGCAAACTGTGGAACAAAGCCAGTGGTGAAGGATTAGACATTTTCCTCTGCAGACGAAATGAAATTGACAAGATGTTTCTTGAGACATCTATTTCCTAGTGTTAGTATACAATAAGTTTTATTTAAGTTTTTCTTAAAATTTGTATTGTGTATAATGGGGTCTTTACATCCTGTTTATTTATTGAAAAAAAAAATATACCAATATTTATAATTGCTGTACAAGCTGAAAGGTCGCACTATATCAGTGTCCTGCAATAGCCATTGTCACATATTAGCCCACTATCACTAAACTTCTGATTTTGTGTGTTTGAAAATGTTTCAAACTGTTTTATTTATTATTCAACTATAAAAAAACTTTATTATAAAAAAACTTGAAAATTTTCATTATGATAATTTTCTCACCGGGCCTCTTAGGAAATCCCGTGCCCGGGGGATTCCCCCATCCCCACCCCCCTCTCGTCGGGCCTGTGTATTGATAATGTGCCCATCCCTTTAGACTGCAAAAGTGTAACCGATAAGGTTAACTCTTCGCAATATGAATAGCGTACCTAGATTGTTATCAATCATTGTGCATCCCTTAAGAAATCCTTACTGTGACATTGAATAGAGTTAACGTGCAAGGCGTTGAATAATTCAATTGAAAAATGTATCAATGGCCTGCAATAGCAACAATCAACGTCTCGCCAAATCTCAATATAGATTTAAATCACCCACACTATGTCCCTCGACATTTTATATGCTATCGAAAGGAGTTAAACGTCATTTAACAATTTCCTCATAGGAAAAAAACTTTATAGCCCAACACAAGCTCACTTTTAGACGGCCTCGGTAACATAGTGGTCAAGAGCTCGTAAGGTAAACAGAAGAGCGTGCGTTCAATCCGCGGATGATGCGCAGGATTTTTACTCATTAATTTGAGCATTTGATCATATAAAAATAAAGCCCAGGGCCGGATTATCAATAGTAGCACTTGTAGCACGTGCTACGGGCCTCGCGCTTTGACAACTTACACTAGAATTTCTGGGATGACAATTGAAAAAACATATCATTTTGACGGGGCCCCCAACTTTTCAAAGTATGTAGTAAAATTTAATTTAGGAAAGTATTGCAACATAAGCAAATTGGTTAGTGCAGGTACACTTAGGTACGCTCTTACTATCCCTTTAATGTTTAATCTAGGATATAAATTTTATCATGAAAAATATTTTTTCTTGTGATCAGTTTGAGAATTGTGTCTTGGCGGCGCGGCTTGGCGGTAAATCTGCAAAGTGAAATGTCGATAGATACCGACCTGATGGCTCCATATTATTATTTCGTTAAGTCCAGAGTCAAGACAAGACAAATAGACATTTGTCTAGGAACTATTAGGGATAGGAGTGGGGGGAAAGAGAGTTTAATTCAGTTCTGCATAGAGCGTAATGTGAAATTTTCGGGATTCGGATATTTGGGCGGAGGGTGGAGGAGGCCCCGCGGAAGGTTAATTCGGCCCTGACAGGGCCGGATTAACAATAGTAGCACTTGTAGCACGTGCTACGGGCCCCGCGCTTTGACAACTTACAATAGATATTTCGACATTTCTTGGTTGAGAATTGAAAAAACATATCATTTTGACGGGACCCCCAACTCTTCAAAGTATATGTAGTAAAATCTAATTTAGGAAAGTACAAGTCTACGTAGGAACTTAATAAAGAAACTATTATTGCAATAAGCAAATTGGTTAGTGTAGGCACACTAGGTACACTTTTACTATCCCTTTGAATTTTACTCTAGGATATCAATTTTATCATGAAAAATATTAGTTTTAGCTTGTTTTTTTTTTTTGTGTGTGTGATCAGTTTGAGAATTAATATTATTATTTGAGAATTAAGTCCAGAGTCAAGACAAGACTAGTAGACTTTTGTCTAGGAACTAGGGATAGCAGTAGGGGGAAAAGAGAGTTTAGTTCAGTTCTGCGTAAGGTGAAGGTCCACTTTCTCTACCAGCTGTATAGCCCAATACCTAAAGACATTTTAACAAAAGCAATTTAAGGGAGTAAACTTTCGACGCAGTATAGTGCTATTTGCGAGCAAGATGACGAGGCGACAGTCTTGCTGCCGATTTAATTACCGGAAGTATCCGCCATCTTTCATTTCATGTTTTTGTCGATTTGCGCGCTTATTTCGCATTTCTCGTCAAAAAAGATCAAAAAAAATTTGTAGAAAATTTAATTATCTACAATCTTTATCTGAACAATATTGTTGAAAAAACATTATTTAATGTTGGTTAAATTGGGATTCTATGTCAAGTAAAACCATAATGAAGGTTGAAAATTACTATATCTTCACTTGACTGAAAAATATTAAAGATTTTAAGGAGCTAACTAGTTTCGTCCCCTCCTGAGAACATGATTAGCTCCGATGATTTTCTCAGGAGAGTACGAAACTAGTTAGCTCTTTAACATCTTTAATATTTTTCAGTCAAGTGATAGTAATTTTCAAGCTTCATTATTATTTAATGTTTTTATAATTATAAGCAAAAAGTGAGCGAAATTCGGATAGTGGCGCAGTTTTTTCAACTTAAAAATAAATGGCGCATTCAAATAACAAAGTTGTAGAGGACTTAATTTCCGACACATTTTGTTCCTTCAAGTTTTTCATACGGTGTACAGATCACCGTCGGGAACGCGCTCAACGTGGCTGTGCTGAGGAAATCGCTCGGACGGATATTTATTTAATACGCCGCGGTCGAAGCGTTTGGAGGGACATTGGGAATTGAAAGGAATATCACTCTGGAACTAGCTTCCAAAACTCGCATCTGCTACGTTGCACATTCTTCAGCCGTTCTCTAGCGTTTGTGGAAGTAGCACGAGAAAAAAGTTTTTAACAGGGAAAAAAGCTTTATATGCGGAAAATCATTGGACAATGCTCCTGTTTCCAGTGTCAAGTTTTTATCGCCAAGCAACTGGAAAAACTCCAATAAGCAGAACAAAGGTAGTTTTGGTGAATTAGAACACAGTTTTTAAAAATTTACTCCATAAAAACGAGCGAGTTTCTCCGAATCGCCACGTTGAGCGCGGTCCCGACGGTGATCTGTACACCGTACGAAAAACTTACTTAAAAAAAAATCTATCGGGAATTTAGTCCTCTACAACTTTGTTATTTGAATGTGCCATTTATTTTTTTATACAAATGGCTCAAATTTGAAAAAACTGCGCCACTTTCATTCACTTTTTGCTTATAATTAGAAATAAATAATGTTTTTCAGACAATATTGTAATTTTGTTTTTCACCTTTTTTGTCGAGAAATGCGAAATAATCGCGCAAATAGACAAAAACATGAAATCAAATATGGCGGATACTTTCGGTCATTAAATCACCAGCAAGACTGTCGCCTCGTCATCTTGTTCGCAAATAGCACTAAACTGCGTCAAAATTTTACTCCCTTTTGTTAAAACATGGAATTTCGTCTCTATGTATCAGGTACTAGACCAAAAGGCTATGTAGGTACTAGACCAAAAGGCCAAAAGATAATCAATTTTTGTACTGGCTCCAAAAAGTAGACTACTTAGACGGCGCCAGCGGGGGGTGAGGGGGCCTCGCTCTGTGAAAGTGCTACGGGCCCCGTGGAAGGTTAATCCGGCCCTGAATACCTGTCTCGAACCCAAAAATGATTGGTCCTAAGAGACTACAACCTTTGATATCAATTGAAGCAACCGATCGTCCCGCTAAGAGGAAGTGGTCTTAACCCGTTCTAGGATCGAACCACCTGTTATAATAAAGTTGTTAAAGCGCCTAATTGGAAAAGAAAATCTTTACTTAGTTCGTATCGAGGAGTCGAGGAGGGACAGATAAATTAAATCACATCTGAAGATTATTTTTCTCTCTAATGTGAAATCTAAATCCTCTTCATTTAATCTCATAAAAAATAATTAACAATTTTACTTCTCAAGTAACATTGTCCCAAAGGAGTGTTTTGCTGCGTTACATTTGAGAAGAAAAAAATATCAAGTTTACTTGAATGTAATTTTTGAACTTTTAGTGTGAATCAGTTGAGCATGACTTTTGTTTATGTTTAATTTTTGGGGGGGGGGGGGGAANATGTTTAATTTTTGGGGGGGGGGAGGGAACACTCTGGGTCAATTTTTGACCCGGAGTGCCCCCTCCCTTACCGTTAGGACTGTCTAATCGTACCGCCGAATAGCGTCGTTTCGGCGATATTTCTTTTCGTTTGACCTTTTATGTTTTTCCGTTCTTAATTCGTTTGGTTGTTTGTGCCGGACATAATTTCTTCCAATTCAATAATGACTTACTAACTTTTCATAGTGAAAATAGTTCATACTTGAGACTGTGAGATGTTACTTTTTTTTTTTTTTATTAATCAAAGTGACCTTTTTTTTTTTTTTGTAATGGTTGATGTTGATATGTTGATATGATAATGATAAGATACTTGAGGATGATATCTTACTACCTTCCATAGTGAAAATAGTTCATACTTGAGATTGTGAGATGTTACTAGGATGATATCTTACTAACTTCCATAGTGAAAATAGGTCATACTTGAGATGTTACTTGAGTATGACATCTTACTAACTTCCATAGTGAAAATAGGCCATACTTGAGATGTTACTTGAGTATGATATCTTACTAACTTCCATAGTGAAAATAGGTCATACTTGAGATTGTGAGATGTTACTTGAGGATTCCGACACCACTTGAGTTCATGGTGTAAAGAGAGAGAGAGAGAAGGGGAGAGTGAAAGAAAGAGAGAAGAAAAAAAAAGAAATAGAAATAGAGAGAGAGAGAGAGCGAGAGAGAGGGAGAGAGAGAGAGAGGGAGATATAGAGAAAGAGAGAAGAAAAAAAGAAATGGAGAGAGAGAGGGAGAGATAAAGAAAGAGAGAAGAAAAAAAAAGAAATAGAGAGAGGGGGGAGAGAGAGAGAGAGGGAGAGATAAAGAAAGAGAGAAGAAAAAAAAGAAATAGAGAGAGAGGGGGGGAGAGAGAGAGGGAGAGATAAAGAAAGAGAGAAGAAAGAAAAGAAATAGAGAGAGAGAGAGAGAGGGAGGGAGATATAAAGAAAGAGAGAAGAAAAAAATAGAGAGAGGTAAATAAAGATGGAAGTTTTATTTGTTTCTCAAAAAAAAAAATGAAAATAAACTTTTGATTAGAAAAGAAACAAAAATGCGAATTAAAAACTAGAAATTAAAAATTGTGAATAAAAAAAAAAATACAGAGTCAAATTATTTGGAAAAACAATTTAAAAAAGAAAATTTCTTCCATAAACTGTTGGCCCCAAGAGGAAATTAAAATTGAAATAAAACAGAAAGTCGCCGAAACATTCGTGAATCGGCGACTATATACACGATAGCCCATGTCAAATTTTAGCCGCTAAGAATTAGATGATGACAAATTAAAGCTTCAGCAACAAACAACAACTTCTTTAATAGTTCGGGAGTTGGCTAGCCATATCTTACCTCATAAGGTATAAAATTTTTGACCCGTGGGCTGGAAGTGTATCGGTGGGGTAATGTCAAAACCCGCTTTCTTAGTTGCCAGACCGG
>CM022882.1:4015074-4025835 GCA_012654025.1 Pachypsylla venusta | reverse complement strand
TTAGAAATTGCTCCCTATAGCCTACAGGAGTTCAACGACTAATTTTTTTTCTCTCTCTTTTTCAGGTATCTACTAATAACAATTTCAGTTTTCTTTACAGGTCCTTTTAATTTTGCAGTGTATTCAAATTTTGTTAATCTAATTTTCAGTTTTGATTTTTTTATATATATTTATAATTTTATTTGAATATAAGGGTGGGGGGGGGGTATTTTTGTTCGCAAATTTGTAATGTGTCAGCGGTTTTTAACCCCCTGAAGCACACTAAATAATAATAATAATAAGTACTAAATATCACATCAGATTTGAGCTCAAAGCCCCCCTCAACTGAAGAACTATATCCGCCCCTGAATGCATATCACATCAGATATGAGCTCAACGCTTGATCGCCCGCCCCCCCCCAACTGAANCCCCCCTCAACTGAAGACCTATATCCGCCCCTGATTTAGGCATCGTTGAGTATGAGTCAGTAGTACGATTTTGAGTCAGTCACTTGTAGCTTGTAGACTAACTGGGTTTCGTGTTTTATAATTATAGATTATTAGTTTTTTTTTTATCTAATCACAAAATGAATACAAGCAGATTTTCCCCCAGCCCCAGCACCTCTTTCCTCCTATTTCAACTGTTGACTGTCATTGCTTTGTGACAGTATCTATCTCCCATTGAAATTCCCCTGACATTTCCCCTCTCAGCTACAACACACTCACAAAAAGTATACCTCAATGTTTAGGGCGTTGCCATTAAACAAAGGGATAGGATAAATTTCAAGGATAAATTATAGGATGGCAATGTTCACTCTCTTCTTCAAGAAAAATATAAAATCCACTCTATTTCTCGGTTCGTAAAAAGGTTTTCTACAGCCATCATCGTTTCCGATGGTAGCCTGATGTATGAGACGATGATGGCTGTAGAAAACCTTTTTACAAACCGAGAAATAGAGTAGATTTTATATTTTTCTTGAGGATTTTGAGCATGTTTTTTTTGGGGAGGGGTCGTTCCGGGCCATTTTTGTTATCCCTAAAGGTAAATGTATATTTCTTTGTGTTATTATGTCACAATTTTTGTGGGCATTACAAGGTATTCTCAACAATCACTCCAATGTCACTGAGCTGCACTTTAACAATTTCCTTATAATGGTACCACTTTTACCATAGCTACTATGGTAATAGCGTCCTCAGGTGGCTGAGTTACCCCCAAACACAACCAGACCAAGTAGAAAATTTGAAAAACCCTTAATGAAATTTTCGACCCGTCCAGGAATCGAAGCCGAGTGTGATGCGCACTCTGCAACGAAGATGTCGTTATTCCTAAAAGCTTACCGTCTGATGTATGAAATTTAACCGCTAAAAAGCGTATTTTTAGAGATAGCTCTTTTCCATTTGAACTTTCGAGTTTTCCCTCCTCATAACGTTCCTACATCTTCTTCTTTAACTTCAACCCCCCCCCCCCCATNCCCCCCCCCCCCCCTATTCTATTTGGGGTCGGTGCTGTTTTCCTTTCTTTATCATGTCACAATCTTCTGTTCAGTGCCTACTCTCTTTAGCTGTAACTCGTTTCTGGCACGTTAACCCTAGATTGCTTCTCACAGTATCCATAGAAACCGCTCAGAAACTAGCTTTTTTTGCTGATGATCTCTCATCATTGGTTTGAAGTAGAGATTTTTAAAGGCTGGATGCCCTACCTAACACCAAACCTACTCTATATATACGGGCTTAGGACCATCACCTAATGAAGCTGGTTTGCTCCCCTCGGCGCCTACATTTCATAACGTTCCTACATAATGATATGGAAGTATTTCAAGTGTTTTGATTTATACCAGTAGCGGATACAGGGGGAGGACAGTAGGGGCAATCTCCCCCCCCCCTCAGCTTAGCCCCACGCCCCTCGAAAACAGACTTTAGAAATGTGTGTTTAAAAGAAATTCAATTTCGTGTGTGAAATATTCATAGTAAAAAATTACAGATTCAATTTCATTAATGAATATGACTAATTGCGAAGTCTGTTAGTTAATAGTCGAGATATTTTCCTTGAACATCTTGTATAGACTTATTTCCTAAAAAATCCTCATTCATAAAAACAAACATCTTTTACCTACAATGGCACATTCATACAACACGAGGAATGCAAAAGATTTGATACACTCCAGATTAACGATTTTTGGGGAATCAATTTTGGATCTCTTAATGGTTCTCTTTCGAATTTCCTTTGATTTGAAATTCGTATATGGTAACGCAAACTAAGGGCATTTTCGATGACCATTCTACTGGACTATTGTATCGCGTAATATACGAGTACATACATATACACGCAGACACATACTATAGGTATGTGTATGTATGTATGTATGTTACGCGATACAAGCCACAATTTTCATCCGATTTTAACGAAATTTGGTATACATGTTTAGGACATGAAGGGAATTTTCTGTACAGTTTTTGGGAAATACAATTGCCCAATATCAATCAATAGAAACAGCCACTATTGATTGATTAATGAAGATAAAGAACAAGAAAGAAAATGAAAAAAATAGTTCCAAAATGTACCGCTATATATAGGTATACTTACAGATAGCAATATGAGTTGTCACATTTCTTGAATAACCCATTGGAAATACAATTGCCCAATATTTATCAATAGAAACAGCCACTATTGATTGATTAATGAAGATAAAGAACAAAAAATAAAATGAAAAAAATAGTTCCAAAATGTACCGCTATATATAGGTATACTTACAGATAGCAATATGAGTTGTCACATTTCTTGAATAACCCATTGGAAATACAATTGCCCAATATCTATCAATAGAAACAGCCACTTTTGATTGATTAATGAAGATAAAGAACAAGAAAGAAAATGAAAAAAATAGTTCCAAAATGTACCGCTATATATAGGTATACTTACAGATAGCAATATGAGTTGTCACATTTCTTGAATATCCCATTGGAAATACAATTGCCCAATATCTATCAATAGAAACAGCCACTATTGATTGATTAATGAAGATAAAGAACAAGAATGAAAATGAAAAAAATAGTTCCAAAATGTAGGGCTATATAGGTGTACTTACAGATAGCAATATGAGTTGTCACATTTCTGGAATATCCCATTGGAAATACAATTGCCCAATATCAATCAATAGAAACAGCCACTATTGATTGATTAATGAAGATAAAGAACAAGAAAGAAAATGAAAAAAATAGTTCCAAAATGTACCGCTATATAGGTATACTTACAGATAGCAATATGAGTTGTCACATTTCTTGAATATCCCATTGGAAATACAATTGCCCAATATCTGTCAATAGAAACAGCCACCAAACAAAATATAGATGTTGTACATAGAACAACCAACAAAGAGATTGTAAACAAACAGGCGTACAAATTATGTTCAGGAAATCCAACACTTTCTAATAATGCACAAGGTATGCCCACAAGACCGACGAGCAGATCCGCCACTGCTAACGATATAATATAATAATTTGTTCGACGACGAAGACGTCTTTCGCGACAAAATGCGACAATAACGAGACTGTTTCCAATGATTGCAGCAACTGCAACTAAAATTTCAAATATTGCGTATAAAACATTCAGTTCATCCGACATAGTTTTGGTGTTCACAGGGATTTTGGTTTGAAGTTAGTGTTATGGTTTATAAATTATTCTCACAAAAAGTTACTGTTATAGTGTCTCAAAAAAAATCTGGTGTGAACATCACACGACTTTCCTTATCTATAAAAAAGAAGAAAGTATTGTAATGGGCTGAAATTTTCGATGTCGAGTTTTCAATGCCAAAACACGTTTTGAAGTCCTCAGAGAACAAATCTATATTACACTTCAACCTAAATTGTATTCTTCAATTTCGTGTCTTTCCATTCTGGTTTTATGCGGAACCGTCAAAAAGCGGCCTTCAACCTCTAATTAGCGGCCAACAGTGTATTACACTTCAACCTAAGTTTTATTTTTCAATTTTTTGTATGAATAGGCACCAAGTTTAAGTTCTAGCTATTACCGTTCACATTTTAAGCAGGATATGCGAAAACCGCTAAAAAGCGGCATAATACCGCCAAGGGTATATTCGATTTTCACTAAAGCATATTTCCTCGTTCATGGCATTAAACTGACATATATACCAAATTTCAAGTCTCTAGCTAGCACTTGCCGTTCTTGAGATATCTTGTTCACAGACAGACAGACACACGGACCAATGGCTGAAACTCGAGATTTGGACTCTGGGGACACCAAAACGTGTTTTGACATTGAAAAATCGACATCAAAAATTTCAGCCCATTACAATACTTTCCTTTTTATAGGATAAGGAAAGTAAAAAAGAATGTAGCCCAATTTCTTGAGCACGGTTTCAAATTTCGAAAAACCTTGAAACACATATTTCATCATTCCTGAAGGGTTCTTTACAGGTTTTTAAATTTGAAGCACTTTCAGGGGATTCCCAAGGGACCAACTTTATTGAACTTTGAACTATCCCTTTTGTAATACATTTTTGAAAAGTAGGTATAACTAAACTAGCTGTTTGCCCGTGCTTCGCTACGGTTATGAAATTCATCAACAATTTGGAGATTGCGACAATAAATCTTTTCAAGTTTGGATTTTTGGTGGTACAGACCCCCCGGGAAAAGCATGGCTCCTATTTAGAAAATTCAATATTTTACTCAAGGATATTACTTTTTTCACTGCGGAACACCTTCGTATTAAATTTCAGCTTTCTCGCTCATCCCGAAGTGATACTTCTAAATTATGGATTTTTGTGGTGAAAACCGTCCATTAATCCAGGAGAAACCGGAAAATTTCAAATTTTATATTTTGTATGGGGTCCTTATATACAATTTTGGGGGGGGGTCTATTCTCGGTCATTTTTCGTTATCTCCTTTAGTTTTCCCAGAAAAAAATACAAAAAGACCCGCTAAAAAGCGTCATTTTTGGCGGTAACTTGCTCCCACTTGAACTTTTTTCCTTTCTTATTACGTATCTACATACTAAAAGGGATCTGTGTGCCAAGTTTCAAGTCTCTAGAATTAGCCATCGTGGAGCTACGTTGATTATCAGTCAGTATACCAACTGGCCTTTGCGTTTTATAAGTATAGATCAAAATATTTTGAGATTTATTTGAGATCAGAGAACGGACCCCTTTACTAAAATGAACAAATTCTTAAGGACCCTCCAAAAGCCCGGGGGGATCACCCCCCCTCTCGGTGGCTCTGATCAGTACTCAAAAAAAAGGCCGAGGTTATTCCAAAATTTGAAGTTAATCTTTTGAAACTCCTTTGCAATCTCTGCGTTTGTGTGAAATTGAAGACTCAAGTTTGGTTTGAATGTATTTCTTATCAATTTTTTTTTTTTTTTTTTTTAATATTTGTTTGAACCTCAGTTGAGCTCATATCTAGAGTACGATTTCAAAATTCGAAAATACTGAAAAACTTTTTAACAAAGACAGCTTTTTCTTTGTTAAAAATATTTGGCCAAACTAAAGAGCTTCTTCAGAACAAAGGTAATAAAAGGATTAACTTCAAATTTGAATAACTCAAGCCCAGTTGTGAGTACAGATCTCAAATAAATGTTAAGATACTTTTAACAAAAAAGGGGTAATTTTTTTTTTTTTTTTTTAATTTTGCTTAACGTTTCTTTAACATCTATTGGTCATTCAAGACGGGGGTTTTACCCTCCATTCGCTGGAAACTTGCAAACCAGCAAATATACACATTGACCTCACCCAGCCAGGGTTAGGCTGGGAAAATAGCCAGCATCACGAAGGCGCAAACCCACGTGGACACCTACATGGAACAACCTTCCTGGACTTTGCTTAACTTCAGTGATCGAACCTGAACTGTATTCAACATGCCATAGACGCTGGCTACTTGTAGTTTTACTTCGAAGAGGAGATCTTTTCTCTTTGCTAAAAATATTTGGCCAAACTAAAGAGCTACTTCAAAGCAAAGGTATTCAAAGGAAAAACTTCAATTTTGATTAACTCCAGCCCAGTTTTGAGTACAGATCTCAAATAAATGCTAAGCTACTTCTCAAAAAAAATATTTAAAAAGGAGTAATTCTGAATAACATATTAAAGTTTACATCCTTTGAAATTGCCAAAAATTGGAAAAAAAATTCCCCAAATACCAGAGTTAACAACTGTAAAATGAAAATACTAATGTCAACATTATGTGGTTAAAATGCGGCTTTTAAAAAAAAGGTACCGTCCGAAATAAGTGGTGCTTTTATCACTTAACGGAGCGGTATACGTACGTTCCTAGTTAGGTATAGGTACCGTCCGAAATAAGTGGCGCTTTTATCACTTAACGTAGCGGTATATACGTACGTTCCTAGTTAGGTATAGGTACCGTCCGAAATAAGTGGCGCTTTTATCACTTAACGTAGCGGTATATACGTACGTTCCTAGTTAAGTATAGGTACCGTCCGAAATAAGTGGCGCTTTTATCACTTTAATGAAGCGGTATACGTACGTTCCTAGTTAGGTATAGGTACCGTCCGAAATAAGTGGCGCTTTTATCACTTAACGGAGCGGTATACGTACGTTCCTAGTTAGGTATAGGTAACGTCCGAAATAAGTGCCGCTTTTATCACTTAAAGCTGAACGATTTTTTTAAGATAAAATATGAACATAATATTACAAGTTCTATTTAATAGAGAAATTTAATAGAGAAATAATCAAGCTTTGAGTTATTCACTGTGTGACTTAATAATTATCTTTTCTTAAAAAAAAAAAAAAAAAAAAATAAAAAANAAAAAAAAAAAAAAAAAAAAAAAAATATGATTTTTAAATAGATTTAAAATGCAGCGATAAATTTAGCACGAGATTATTGAATTAAAATATTAATTAGTCTCGTATTAATAATAATTTATATTTATTAGTTTATCTTTTTATTTAAGTTTATTATTTAGTTGATAACTTATTCTTTTAATAATTAATTAAATAGTTAATTGATCATTTATTTAATAATTTATATTTATTAGTTCAATATTTTTATTAATTATTCAGTTTAAAATTAATTTTCTTAATTAATTAATAATTAAATAATCTAATATACGAATACAAGTGTAACATTCCGACTAGAATTATAGACTACCTTCGAGGAAAGACTTTTCGACAAAAGACTAATTTTGTTTTGTTAAGTTGTGATTTAAAATATTTTTGATTGATAACTACTAATACCTATCTAGTAATATTCTGTATTAAATTTTTATTAGTTTGTTATTAGCAACTTTGATTGAAGAAAACAAAAGTTACAGTTTTAATAAAAATGAGAAGAAGAAAAAAGAACTGTTATATTTTATCAGCAAATTCTTTAATGTTGTCAAAGGACTTGCGCTTGATTTTTCTCCAATTTTTAAGTATTGTTTGAATGGCAGAGATCGGACAGATTAGATATAGGTTCTAATTTATGATGTACTAGCTATTTCGTCCGTGCTTTGCTACGATTCTTATATTGCTATTTTTGTTTTTCAAAGACAATTAAAATTCGGGGGGGGGTATTGGTTTGTGTCCACCCTGTATATCGCAACCTTTAAAAATCAAGATTTAAACGTTTCACCAGGCGCCCTAGGGGCACGGACATTCTTACTTTTTAGTGTTTTCTAAATTTTATTTTCCCCGTTCCCGGTTTTGACCCTGTAACTCTAGAATGGCTGGCCATACCTTTGCAGAAAATGTCCTAAAATAAGGACTAAAGGGCCACCTAAAACTTTCTCGCTTTGAGTTGATATGTTGTCGCGACAAATTTTAAGATATTGGACTGTGACTGTTCGATTTTGGCCGTAACTCGAAAACTGTTTGACATATTTTAGTTCTGATAATTTTCCTGGGATCGTAGATCGTTATTTGGGGCGGGGGGTCCATTCCTATCAATTTTTCGCTATCTGCTACCGTATGGGCTGTGGTATTGTAACAGACAACCCTCCATACATAGGTACATGGTACATACATACAAATTTCTGATTTATATATTAAGATAGTTTGGTCGATCCCGGATTCAAATCTGTAACCCTGGAATGGCTAGTCACAATTTTGCAAAATGAAGGAGTAAGATGTCACCTAAAACTTTCTCGCTTTGACTTGATAGGTCGTCGCGACAAATTTCGAGAAAAAATGTCATTTAGGTCGAAAAACGTAAACTTTTTTGCTGTCACCCATCCATTGTTAGTCCCTAATCAGTGTAACTTAACATTAGAGGGATGGGACCTAGACAAAAAAATTCCAAGGCATACACCCATCAACTGTGCCAAATTTAATTGCAATCGGATAAGTAGTTTCGGAATGCATAAAGGACACACACACACATACATTCATTATTATATATTAAGATTAGATCTTTTGTGTTCAATGTTTTTTTTTTTTTTGCTTTCTAAGCATTTTCGGGAATAATAGGTAGGTAATGAACCTTTGGAATCAACACCAATAAAATTAATTCATTCATTCAATGTGGCATCATCGTATCCGATGGTAGCCAGATGTATGAGACAGCAGCTCTAGATAAGTTGTAGTATACTGCTTATGTTTTTAATTGTCATCATACATCCGTTCTTGGAGGCTGATAATTGACATGGGCCCCCAGAACCATGACAATATAATTACGTCAGTAACTATATTGTCAGTTATAAACATAATGATATTACAGAGTTACTTTCTGCGTTATTTTACATCATCACCTCAGGTGGACTCAGTTTGTGAGGATGTCACCCTCAAGTAACTTCTTACAATCTCAAGTATGATTTACTTTTCCTTATGGAAAGTTAGCAAGTCATATATGGATTGGAAGAAATTACGCCTTCGGTAAATATAAAACCGTCTCAAAATTTGATTGTTCATACGCCGTAGTTGGCACTTTTTCATTTAACGTTGACCGATTTTGAAATAAGGTGCGCTTTTTAGCGGAAAATGACCTCCAAAATTTTAGCACGAACAAACTTAGATAACTGAAAATAAAAATTAGCCTACCTTTTCTGTGTTGTCCATTGGAATTTACCTCCCCTTTTTCGACTATCTCCACTGGACTACAGGTAGTATATGATCAAAAAGATATTATTAAAAAACGCCTTCAATAAACTGAATTTATTTGTCAATAAGCAATACACAGTGTAAATCCAAAGGGTTCTGAAACCGGGGAGGAGAGTCTGGCAACCCTTTTAATCTTTTGAACCAATTTTAAATTTTAACCAAATTAGAGAGGTTCGGATTAGGAAAAGTTTATACGGCCATGCCTCTATTTCGTATGTAAAATCGTCCAACATGATCCCATGAAGGCCAAGAAAAAAAGCGAGTTTAAAAAAAAAGTTGAAAGATTTTGTTGCTAGACACTCCTCCCCGGTTCTAGAGCCAAATCCATAGGCAATGATAAGGCACTATTATCATTATCATTTCCTCGATTATTTATTTTAAATTTATTATTTAAAATGTTATTAATTTGTTGTAAAATTAAAATTTGATAATTTTAACAGTTCAGACTTTATATTATTCCATATTTATATAATAATCTTTGTACAGTGAGCTCATTTCGTAATAATCTGTTTGATATCAGTTGTTGTCAGTAGGTAATTCATCGTACAACAGGTAAGGGCCTTGATGGATATAGATATAGAGGTGTAATGAGTACCTACGTACGTAGGTACTTATCCAAATCAAACTGTAGTCATTGTAGTGTATTCTCTCTTGTATTTTATTAAAAGATGTATAGGTAATCTCATTGATTCCACAACGACATTACAGAATAATGGTAAAAATTCAATCTAGTGTGCAATCGTGTTGATACAGTTTAATAAGATGATACAGCTTAATTAATGGATAGATTACGTTTTGATCAGATGAGTGGTCAATGTTCATTTCAGTTTTCAGTCAACAACTGGCACTTTGATTATACGATTCCCCTAGAGATCACGCAACGTGCAGCGAGATTTTACTTGGTGGTTGACCACGTGGGTTTTAGCCCTCGTCATGCTGGCCATTCCCGACTTAATCTGGGTGAGGTCTATGTATGTACTTGGTTTGTAAGCTTCCAGCGAATAAAGTGTAATTTCCCCGTCTTGAATGACCTTAGATTTTAAAGAGACGTTGAGCTTTTTGCTCAACGAAAGAAAAAAAAATTGATACTTATGGACATTATTATATTCAGAGATGGTTCAAGATCTAAAGTTCACAGAACTCTTAGTACATCCGTTTGAAAACAATCCATATAAGATTTTTTCATGATTTGTTTGTTAAAAATACCAAAAAACGGAATATGGTAAATTTATCTCGGATATACTTCCATAATCCGCTTTTTGTTTGTTCTTTCAGAATGGCTTCCTTAGAAGAAAAGAAGAATTTAAATAAATTTATCGAATATGTATTTGGTTTTACTTTGAATAGAAATAGAACTGGTTTACTTTATTTGAAAGAATTTTCTAGCGATGAAAATCAAGATAGTTTCCATCCGGACATTTTAGAACAAATTCTTTTTGAACGTTTGTTAATATCTGACAGTGACATCCACTCGCATCTTATAGGTAAGAGAGTAAGGAAAGAGTGATCCTAAAGCATTACTATTGTCAAGGTTGGGTCTGACCCAATAAAGTAATCCTTATCTCTTCCATCGATCTCTGGAATGCACTACTGTATTCTATCCTAAATTCACCCACCTTTCACTCTTTCAAATTATCTTTATTGGAGGCAGTCAGAGAAGGTTTGTTAGCTCCTATTTACTAACATTTTTCTCTTCTTTACTATCCTTTTCCTCTTCCTTCTAGTCCTAATCCTTCTCC
>CM022882.1:3980236-3997296 GCA_012654025.1 Pachypsylla venusta | reverse complement strand
ATTTTACGTTCACAAAAAATGACTCCTGTGTTAAAGTAAGTTTGGCTTTTTTATTTTACGTTCACAAAAAATGACTCCTGTGTTAAAGTAAGTTTGGCTTTTTTATTTTACGTTCACAAAAAATGACTCCTGTGTTAAAGTAAGTTTGGCTTTATTATTTTACGTTCACAAAAAATGACTCCTGTGTTAAAGTAAGTTTGGCTTTTTTATTTTACGTTCACTGATGTTGACTCAAAATTTGATATTTTATTAACATATTTCAAGTAAAGCCATAATTGAGTTGAATACGTATATTAATATATCTTCACTTGAGTAAAAAAATGAAAAGATGTTAAGAGATCAAGTTAATGATGAAAATGAAAGATCAAGAAATATTGAAATATGTAATCAAAAGTGTGATTTTCTTTGTTGTCAAGCCCAAAAACCTCTTCACACTTTTTGTGGGTTTTACAGCATTACTATGAGCCTTATGTACAAATAATCTCTCCAGTCTTCTACCAAATCAAATCTTTTTGTTAAGAGATAAAGTTAATTCAAATTAAAGTAAAAAGTATAATCAAAAGTAAGAGTGTCTTTGTTGTCAGGCCAAACGACACCTTCACACTTTTATGTGTGTTTTACAGTATTATTGTGAGCCTTATGTACAAATAATCTCTTCAGACTTCTACCAAACCAAATCTTTTTCTCTGGTATTCCCCCCACTACTAGCTATCCCCTTCATGAGGCTGAGTGCACACCGAAATCACGAACATAATTTCGAGAATTGAATCCGGGACTCCCGCGTGCAATGATAGTGTGATCTTTGAAAATGAAATTATAAATATTGTAACCGGGTTGGTTATCTGAATCCAAAGTTTTACATCCAAAGAAAAGGTCTAAACGTAGTAAGTACGTTTTCCTTAGATGGGTGCAAGCCTTAGGAGAAGGTTTAATCAAAAGAAAAGACGAAGAAATTCTAATTAAATGTTTATATTATTATTTTAGTAGATATTTATATTTATTAGGTTGTAAAAAGATGTTATATGTTCGACTCAGTGAAAAAGGATGGGACTTACCAGGGGATCCTTTGTCTTTCTATCCTAGACTCACACTGAAGTTCCAACGATCATCCCGAATTCTTATACAATTGTTTTATTGAATTGTTTATAAATCAAATTCTGATAATCTGATCCACATAACTAAATTATCTTTCTCAGGCGGCTCGTCGGTTTATAATATGAACAATTTAGAACCTATCAAGTAAAGTTTAATACATGACATGCGTCTCTTTAACATCTGTTGGTCATTCAAGACGGAGGTTTTACCCTCCATTCGCTGGAAACTTGCAAACTAGCTACCCACATTGACCATACCCAGCCTGGGTTGGGCCGGAAAAAAGAGCCAACGATACGTGGTGTTCCCAGGCGGTCACCCATCCAAGTACTGACCACGCCCGACGTTGCTAACTTCAGTGATCTGAGGGGAACTGGTGTATTTAACGTGGTATGTTCGTTGGTTCAGTCTGTATTTAAAACTGAAACTGAGGTATTCATGCAGCTTACTATTGAAGATATGGAATTGAAAAGTTTTCTTTGACTTTGTCTGGAAATACTCGAATAATTTCAGTGTACTTCTGCCTGCTGATCCCCATTATTCCTTAAAGATGAATATATTTGATTTTTTTTTTTCAGATGTGTTCCCGAGTTTGTCATCGACAATTTTTCTAGTTTTTTACTTTTAATTAAAAATCATAAAATTGATTTGCTCGAGCAACAAGGTCTACCATTGTTAGAACCTTTATTGACGTTTATTTTGGCCTATATGGGATCTAAGAGTCGAATTAAGAATCCTCATCTTCGAGCCAAACTGGCGGAGAGTTTAGAATGTTTACTTCCTCTTCATGAAGAAGAAAATTCTCAGTTCAATCCAAATTTATTTGGTCATACGAATAGACAGAAGTAAGTTTTTTTTTAATTTTATTAAAATACTAGCAGGATACGCCCGCTTCGCTTGGCGCCTTACAGACATGGCCGTTTATAGTTTTTTTTTTTTTTTTTTATTTTTTTTTTTTTTTTTTTTTTTTTAATTTGGCTTAACGTCTCTTTAACATCTATTGGTCATTCAAGACGGGGGTTTTACCCTCCATTCGCTGGAAACTTGCAAACCAGCTACCCACATTGACCTCACCCAGCCTGGGTTGGGCTGGAAAAAGCCAACGATACCTGGTGTTCCCAAGCGGTCACCCATCCAAGTACTGACCATGCCCGGACGTTGCTTAACGTCAGATCACTGAAGTTGATGCGTCAGATCAACTTCAGTGATCTGACGGGACTGGTGTATTCAACGTGGTATGATCGTTGGCTGCCGTTTATAGTTTTAACCCTATGTCCTTTCCTAAAGTTTCATTTATCTCCATACCAAATTTCATCAAGATCGGTTCAGTAGTTTAAACGTGAAAGCGTAACATACATACAGAGTTACTTTCGCATTTATATATTAGTATGGATGGATTTTTCAAAAGGGCATCAAAGAGAGAAAAAGTGGTGATGCCAACATTTTTGTTAGATGCATACCCATCAACCCTAAATGGACATTTTTTTCTGTATGTATGGGCATCTTTCAACAACAATAACATAGTGCAATATTTTATTGAAAAACTGTTGCCAATAAAAAAAATTTTGTGAAAAATACATTTGAAATTGAAATATTTTCTTTGAATGATTAAAATTTTTCTCATCTTGTTTCCATAGTTATAAGTACAAAATGTATCAAACAAACGTTCAAAGATTGAGAAGATAATTATAACTTATTGACACTTGATGTAATTTGACTTTAATATCTTAAATAAAAAAATATATAAAAAAATGGTATTTAAAGAAATGGAAGTGCTTCATAAAATTTTGTAAATTTGGAAGCAACCGTGAGGCTTCGTTGCCGAAGATTACCATCTCAGCGGAAACCAGTTTGTGGCAGGCGGCAACTTAAAAAATGTGCATTCGTTTCTTACTGGTTATTGTTCAATATTCATTTTGTTAGTTCCGAAAAACGCCAATAGAGTTCAAAGTTCAAAAAGGTCGAATCGATCAAAAACTATTATTCCTCGAACATAAAAAAAACATTAAAATATTAAAACCATGAATATATATTTTTAACATTTACCTTGATTTGTCAACTCAGATAGAACAATGTTAGCTATGCTTAACTGATGAGTTCTAACAAGAACGAAACACGTGTCTTAGTCTGCTTTGTGGATAGGTATTTACACATTGTTCTATCTGAGTTGACAAATCAAGGTAAATGTTAAAAATATATATTCATGGTTTTGATTAATTGTCACTAAATGGTTCCACTTAAATTCGTTGATTAAAATATTGTGAACATTTCCGCGCCTGAGAATTTTCTGATCTGGGTCTATGCCCACTTTGCCCAATTATAAAAACGTCCCTGGCCCCCAGTAAATTTCTCTTTTCTTCCATCTTTCTTAACACTTCTTCATTTCTCACTTTAACTTTCCAACTCACTCCCCTCATATTCTCCTCCTCAAACACATATCTAAACTCTCCAAATACTTCACTTCCTTCTTCCCAAACACCCAACTTTCACATCCATACTGCAACACACTCAGGGACGTAACTAGGCTGGTCAGCACCCGGCGCCCCCTTCCACCGGGCTAAAACAAATTTTCAACAATCGAAATAAAAGAACCAAACACAAATAATCGGTACGGCTTCTACACATCTCTATTCCGGGCGACAATGATGTGTATCAACTATTGTCCACAATTGAGAAAAAGTCGCAGGAGGAGGGAAACTTCCTAGTAAATCCTCTTCCTCCGCCAGTGCCCGTCTTTCGCCGAGTTTGTCTGCCTCGTGAACTGTCAGATTTATTTTTGGTTTTGGCCGTTTTGGCGCCCCACAAACCTCGCGCTCGGGGCAGCCGCACCGTTTGCCTAATTTTCCAATTTTCTTCTTTTCAGATTATTTGACGAACATCCTCATCGTGAGTTTATTGTGAAATCCATTTTGGACATTTTCGTTGGTATTGAAATGACCGGCGAGAGTGTTCAGTTCGAACAGAAATTTAACTATCGACGTCCTATGTATAGCATTATGAAATTTCTGTGGGGACTGCCCGAACATCGACAGAACTTTGTGCATTTGGCTAAATATGCTGAAGATAATATGAACTCAGATCAGCCGCCTTTATTTCTAAGATTTATTAATTTGCTCATGAATGATGGTAAGTCACATCAGCCGCTTTCATTTCAACGGAAAAAACGCAACAGACGTTTGCTCCCACCTGAAAGAAAAGTGAGGGGCGTAAATTTAACCGATGCGACGCACATAAGGGTCAGAATTCACATTAAGCTGTTAATGATAAAACATTTACAACAACAGATCCCAGTTGTTGTAAATGATACTTTATCTCGCTCATAATCAACGGGCTTGACGATGACTAAACTGAGAAACTTTGTATTTTGAAAGCATCAGCTAGTCTATAATAAAATTGATCAATTTTATTGCTGTATACAGTACACTGTATCTTAGTTTGTATCCCAACCTTGCAAAAAGAAATCCACGGGAAAAAGACGTATACAATGTTGGACATCAGCCAGTAGATATATTATCTGTGATAGATATAGCGTTCATTTTGGAAGATAACTGATTTTTTTTTTTTATGTGTTTGTGTTTTCAGCTGTTTTTCTATTGGATGAAGCTTTATCAAATATGGCTCAAATTAGAACCATGCAAAGTGCTAGAGAAAATGGGGAATGGGCTTCACTACCTCAAAGAGAACAGGAGCAAAATCAGAGTAAGTTGTTAGAATTTTTTTCGGAGAGCTTTTTTCTATCAATAGCATTGCTCGCTTTCAAAGCAGGACACGAACGAAAATGATTTCGTTTTTTACATGATTGTGGGCATAACCGAGAAGGGCATAGAATAGTTGATTGATTGATTGATTAATTAATTATCATTTTTATAGTATCTTAATAATTATAATAAAAGAATGTCTTTGGTGACTTTATGGTTTTTTTATGTTGGGGAAAGATTTTAAATATTTAATTTTCGTCGAATAGACTTTGAAATTTGAAAAAGTCTATTCGACGAAAATTAAATATTTAAAATCTTTCCTCAACACAATTTTTTTTATAGTATCTTATTATCGATACTAAACTATTTCAAATCTATAAATGATTTTATACGTGACATGTGTAATGTCNTACTGGACATTACTTAACTTCAGTGATCTAACTAGAAGTGGTGTATTAGACGTGTCATAGACACTAGCTATGTCTGCCTTTTTGTATTAGGACTTTCGCAAAAAACAACAACAAATATTTCCTACCCTTCGTTCTCCAACCAAATATTTCCTACCCTTCGTTCTGACCACAACATGATTCTTCATAATATTTATTGGTTTTAGGTAAAAGACAAGCAAGAATTTAAATTCACTCCTGCCACCACAGTTCTCAATATCTGCAAAATGTACATTCATTTAGGTACAAGTGATAGTTTCTGTGCCGCTGTATCTAGAGATGGCAGATCTTACAGTCCCCAACTCTTTTCGTTGGCGGAAGAAGTTCTCAGTAAGTATCTTTCTTTCTTTCTCAACCACAGGTAAGCCAAAAGTGTTTGTAAAACAGCAGATTTGAAACTATCAAATTTGTGAATTATTTATTAAAGTATTATTACATCCAGTGATAATAAATTACGTCGAGTAATATATTGTGAACCTTTATTATTTAACCACAACTAGTGGAAAAATACCGTCATAACTAGTGACAAAACATTTCAATCTATATTAATTATAATTGTGATTTATTGTGTATATTATTATTAATTAATTGATTCTTACTGATCCCATTCCTTTATCTACTCCACTCCTCATCAGTAATCATCTTTAACTATTTTATAATTAAAAACCTGAAACATCAACCACAGGTAACCGAAGATCAATATTACCCTTGGCTCTGTTTTCGACATCCCGAACCACCCCTACTATACAGCCCGCACCTAATAAAATCATTTTCCGTCTAGGACATCTTGGTGGTCTACACCAAGAGTGCCGAAACAGGTTCTAACAACAGAACCTTTCTAGAAAATCTACACTACCCTGTCCATGTGTCTGCCACAGGACTCTTATCTCAAAAATTACAAGATGTAGTTTGTTCAACAATAGTAGTTATATGGGTTATTATAAAAAAATACCTAGTTCCAAAAGAATCACACAACGATAAAATTTTAATGTAAAGACAGTTTTTTTCAAATATTTGAGTAACACGATGAGAAGTTACTAGTCAGTGGCTACCATGGGTCTGGGGGGGTTAGCTTCACCGGGGCCCCGCTACTCAGGGGGCCCCAAAACTTCAGGTTTTGCAGACAATTTATTTGACCTTTAATAGTTTCATAAATTGACATTTTTTCTTATAGCGTCAGAGCATGAGAGACTCAAACAGAGGCGGACTGGGTCATCGGGGGTGGGGACAAAAATATGTGTAAAATATGCATCTATATTATTGTACATGTAAAAGTAAATATAATGCGAGTCTTACAGTTTTTTTAAAAATCTACCTCATCTGGACTATCATGAATATTGAATATATTTTTATTTCGAAATTGGGGCAATAGGATTGAGATATTGTATTTCATTCAATTCTTTATTCTTTGGTAAGATAGCCATCATAGTTGGGTACTTCTTTTGTAAAACAGGAGAACGGATAATAAACTTGGTGCATTATTATTGAAAAAAAATATCATATTTTTTATATTTTCAGCCCGTATTGGTGGAGGTTACCTCATAGAAGGTTTAAGAAAAGTTGCGGAACGAGTAGCTCAATTAGGTGCTCAACAAAAATCAGACGAAGAACTCTTGTCGGAAGCCCCCGACGAATATCTAGACCCCATCATGAACACGCTAATGAAAGAACCTGTTATCTTACCCAGCTCAAGACAGACTGTGGATAAGTCAACAATAGCAAGGTAATCATAGGCATTGAGTAACAATTACTTCCTCGCCATTTCACTTCTGTATATAATTTGCGCATGTGTAGACAAAATTAGTGAAGAAAAAAATATATATACGTAGTAGCTTTTAATTCTAGAGAAAATAATATTACCAGTTTTTTTTTTTCTTCTAAGATTTCTTCTATGTAAAAAAAAGAGCGTTTGTCCATGTGTAGACTAAATTACTAGATTAAAATAGATGAAATTAAGAATTTTTAAGGATCAGGTGGCTGGCTCCCGTGAAGAATTCAGATGATTATTTCTATCTTAATTTGAAAAAGTCGATGCGACGAAAATTAAATATTTAAAATTCTTTCCTCTAACAAAAAACTTAAAGTCACCAAAGACATTAATTCATTATAATTATTATTGAAGAATTTAAATAAATTGTTAGCGAGGCATGACCGCATAAACGTTTCTTAATCTCTACTCTCTCAGCCAGAGAGATTAGGAAACATTATCACAGCAATGTTTTTTTTCGTGTGAGGGATTTTTGTTGTTGATTTCGTAGCCATGTATTTCATATACTTACTAGACGGCGCTACAGCCCGGTGTGGGCCTTGGCATCCTTTACAGTGTCTCGCCAGTTCGTCCTATCCTTGGCCTTGTCACTCGATCCTCTGACACCCATTGTTCTTAGGTCTTCGGTGACACAGTCTAGCCATCGCAATCTTGATCTTCCTTATCTTCTGGCTGCGTAGATTTTGCCGTTGAGAGTTTTCTTGGGCATAGGAGTGTCAGGCATTCTGGTAACATGTTCTAACCACTGAATTCTCTCAGCTTTTATAAATCTAACGATATCTTCATGGTTTATCTATCTCTACGTTATCTCTGATATCTATCTCTACGTTTGTCCTAACTGTCCAATGATATCCCACTTTGATAGGGCCGTAAATTCGTCTAATGATCTTCCTTTCAAATTTTCTCAGCAGATCCTGATCGAACTTGGTCATGCTATAAGTTTCTCCGCCATATGTAGCGACAGGCCTTACTGATTTTTTCATTCTAAATTTGAAAAAGTCTATTCGACGAAAAATAAATATTTAAAATCTTTCCTCAACACAAAAAAACCATAAAGTCACAAAAGACATTCTTTTATTATAATTATTATTATTATTGATTTATATATTAAGATTTTGTTTGTATTTCAGACATTTGCTAAGCGACCAAAGTGATCCATTTAACAGATCTCCTCTGACAATTGATCAGGTTATACCAAATGATAAATTACAAGTTGAAATAGAAAATTGGATTCAAGAATGTAGGCGGAAATCCGAAAAAGTATCTTCAAATGAAACCGGTTCTAGTAATAGTATAGAAGAAGTTTCAAATGAGTCCATAGCGGATTAATGATCACGTGTAGAGGCGATTTTTATTTTCCTCTGAAATGTGAAATTGTTCAAAAAACCTCTGACCGGCATAATTAGACGCCCACGTAGTAATTTTCGCATTTCTCGCAAAAAATCATATTTTTGAGGAGGTTTTTGTACAGACGAACTGGCTTACGCTATTGTACATCTATTTTAATATATCCGGCCATTTTTTTTTCCTCTCCATTTAAGTAGGTTGATGTAAGAAGTTACAAGAGTAACGTGGGAGGAGTTTACGTATGTACTTTTACTGTAAAAATAAAATGTCAAAATTATTTTTTAAAGTTTGTCGGACAGTGTTCTTATAACACAAAACAAAATCTAGGCTATTTATAATGTATTTATTTCAATAGTTTGCTTTTTGTTTTGAAAAAGTAAACATCGCCTTGACTATCCTTGATAATGTGCCTTCCTGGTCAATAATATAAATTGAAACAAGATCCTAGAAAAATATTATTTGGTAGATAAGTTACCTATTTAATTATGCAAACACAAGTAGTGGATCTCTCATGAGGTTAGCATTTTAAATCTTTGAATAACATGTTAATTGTTTTGTTTTAATTTAATTTATTTAAAAATTAATATGTTAGCATTTTATGCGCAAGAATATACCTCATCTGCTTCTTAGTATTTGCCGATTTATGGGACAATGAAGTGTTATAAATATAACATTAACTGTGGATGCAATTTGGTAACAATTTTTATACTAGTCTCCCAGAGGCTCAGTCTCATTTTAGGATGAACGCTATTATATGACACAAAGAGGATGGTATTTACCTTTTGTCGTGAAAATGGAGTGCGGTTGGATTGAAAGTTTTTTTGTGGTTTCAAAAGATGTAATTAATTAACAAGTAATTCATTGAACTACAAACCTTATTCAATTAATGAGGACCATGGTGTCAAAAAACTAATCAGTCAATTCTATGAACGTAATATCTCTATAGTTACCGAGTTTAATCAAAATCGGACATGGCGTTCGAGAGTTATCATGGTAACAAACAGATGTTTAAAGAAAAATAGTAAAGCTCAAAATTCGAAAGAAAAAGCTACGTTCTATTGAGATTCTAATATTATATTTTCAGATACTTTGCTCGTGAAACTAAAAGTTAGTTGCAAAAAATATGATTTGCCTTTCATGTTTTAAATTTAAATTCTTATATTACCTTTTCTCTATATTCTAAATATCTGCCAATAGTCTAGCTTCCTCGCAGAATCGCCTCTGTAGAACGTAATTACTGATTTTTTTTTATTATCATTATTTTATGAATTTCATATAGATTCAGTAAAAGAATTAGTTTTAATCTACCGTCCAAATCGGATGTCATTTAAAAAATATGATACTCATCAAAAACACGTTTGCGCATACTCAGACGAAATAAACAAATGCGATGTGAATTTTATGAAACCATCTGGGAACGGTTTAAAATCTTAGAAAACTTTTAACGTACATAATGTAATTAACGGTAAGAGTTCTGGTGTTGAAGCTATAGAAGGTGAGTCATTCAAGTCAAATATTTGGTTCCAGACAGATACTATTAATTTTTTTGGAGCAAGTTACAAACTTAAAATGTGCTTTAGTGTAATTTAAAAAGTATTTTTAACGTTTTAGGGGTGGGAGATAATTATTTTATTGAGGAATTCACATAGATTTTTGGTATGAACATTTGTCCAAAGTGGCGTTCAATTAAATTAAATTTTAATCTAAGTTGCCGTCTAAAAATGGTTGCAAAAAATGACGAAAAATATATTAAATTTAGGTGTGCGTACATCCATTGGAATGGGTTTTTGCAATTTTTCCGGAGAATATATTATATACAAATATACATCCTTTGACTTGACTCAAGAGAACGCGCATTTTTTGAGGGACGCTCTTTTTTACTTTTGCGAACTTCTTTACTAAAACATTAAAAAGTACTGAAGAGATCATAGTACATAAAATCTATTTTTTTTTGGCATAAATTCTTAACATTTATTGTTCTTTCGAGGCGGGGGTTTTACCCTCAATTTACAAACCAGCTGCCCACATAGATCTCACTTAACCTAGGTTGGGCCGGAAAAACCTACGTGGTCAGCCAATAATTAAAATCTCACTGGACGTTGCTTAACTACGTTGATCTAACGTGAACTAAAAAAAAATCGCACATTTTCTTTTTCATTATAAAAAAAAAATTGATTAAAAAATATAATCGTAGTGCTAAACAAAATGTTAGAAAAGAAAATTAAACGGGAAAGGTAAAGAGTGGTAAAGAGTTACCATGAGTAGTGGTGAAATAAGTCTTGTATTTATTTCACTCAAACGAAATATGACAAAAATTGAAGGGAAATATAAATATTCAAAATATGCTAAAATTTTGTAAACGGATCTTTTTTGTTTATATTTATATTTCAATTTTATTTACAATTTGAAATCCCCAAGTGAAAATTGTAGAGGTAAGTTTTTTCATTTTTTTATCCTAAATTATCTTTTATTTGGTAAGTAATCCGTAATATATCATTATACCGCTGGTAAGTTTTTAATTTGTCACAATTTATTATGAACTTTCTTCTTTATATACAGCTCATAATTATTATGAAGCAGACATTAATTATTGTTCTTGTGCTGGTGTTCAGTATTTTATCAAAAACGTAAAATTTTAACAAATAATTATTTAAATGTCACCTACCTAAATTCGCCAACAGTGTTTAGCGTGAGTTTTGTATTCCATGACATACCCTCTTATCAGACACCTTATCATTTACCATTAATACGTTTACTGTGACCATGGCAAGATCCTATACTTCACAGGCGATTGGATTTCTTTAAACAAAGATTGCCTATCTTTCGTTTGAACAACACCCCTCCATTCTGTAAGCTGTATGTACTGATTAAAGAGCGGCTTATGTCAATATTGAACTGAATCAAATCTTCAGTAAAAGAAGAGTTAAGATCTAAGAATTTGAAGCTATTGCTCGAATTGCAGACGACAAGAAAATTTAGAACGCAATATAATATACCTGTTGTGAGACTGTATAAGAGAGAGATATACCGAAATGATCCTTCTGGTACTCTCACCCTCTATGACTCAAATACAGGGTGAATGTCGTTGTAAACATTGACAACATAACAAGCATCCCTATCCTCAATTGCATCAATAATACGTCCCATTCAATTTAATACCTTGGATGTCACGTCAATGAAGATTGGGACATTAGCAGGGAAATTAAAATTCGAATTGAAAAAGGAAGAATTACTTTTTTAAAATGAAAGAGATGTTTTGTGCAAGTAGTCTTAATTTAAATCTTAAGATCAGAATGGTAAGGTGCTACACATTTTCTATTCTTTTACATGGCTCTGAATGTTAGTTAAGTAAATTAGAAGCATTTGAAATGTGGCTATACAGAAGGATATTAAGAGTAAGCTGGGTAGATCATTTGTCAAATGTTGACTTTTTTAACTAAATTATCACTCAATCGTATTATTTAATTTCAGGGTTTTTACAAATGGCTCCCAGATATGAATTAGCTGTAGGTCTTAAAAAAGGACACAGAACAACAAAAATCAAGTGGGCCAATCATTTAGCTCAAAAGACAAGCAAGAATGTTAAAATAAGGCCATCCAGACTCAAGGGTGTAAGTATTTGTATTTAATTTTAGACAGTTCATACACGGGTCGTCCTATTAACTACGTCAACAGTTATGCATGACTTGACTCACTTCGATAAGAGATATTAACCATACTTCAGTTTGTGACAAGTTACTTGTGGAAGACATCTTCACGGGCCTTGTCCACCTGAGCTGATAGTTTACACAACATGTTAAAGACGTCACGGCCGGTTCTACGCACCAGGACGACCTGGAACTCATACCATTACAGTTCCAGCCAAGGGCCATCAACATTTTTCGGTGAACTCATATCAGTTTGTTTCTACCATTTTAATTAATCATGCATCTATAAATGGGAAGAACGGTTGATTTTGTGAAAAATACCGCTACTACTACGTCATGGGGTTAGTTCTGTCACCCTCCGCTTTGGACACGAAACTTTATAAACCATTTCCTTAGAAGATGCTCAATACAGTTTAGGGAAAGCTCTCTGTAATCAAATAGAATAAAGATTCTATTTCTATTGAATTCTCGTAATCCATGTGTAACTGCCCTTTGGAAAATGAACGGTTCGAGCTTGTAAGAAGTGACATCTTTAGCATACTCATTTTCTTGTGTTACTTAAGTATACTCTAGTAAGTCAAGTAATTGTTATGGTCTCTGGTCAATTATTACCCATGCTTGAAGGCTATTTATTATTTTAACAGCTAACAACCACTATCATCGAATACTGTGTTTGTGCTGTACAGAAATTCTAATGTTCAAATTGAGAGCGAGTAGTCTAAAATGACGTCTTTAGCAATACAATTACAGTCTAAACCGTTGGAGATATCAAATATTGACCGGAAATCACTACTTTAACCAAAATAAAAAGCATTACATTGCCCCATGTAACAGATTAGCAGTGTATACGCCAAATTGTGAAATTGATCCAAATATTTGGCTAACTCAGTCCTTTATTTTATTTCAGATCCAAACCAAAAACAATAAATTCACCCGTGATCTAGTTAGAGAAGTTTGTGGACATGCTCCATATGAAAAGAGAGCTATGGAATTATTGAAAGTTTCCAAGGATAAGAGAGCGTTGAAATTTTTGAAGAGAAGGGTAAGTTGAACGAACCTTGATGTTCCTGCTCGATTGTTGGCCGATTTAATATCGTAATATTTCTGGCAATATTTGCGCAAGTATTACATAAAATTAAATAGATAATATTATCCATACAAAAAGACCATGTCTGTCTCCAAGGCACGTGGCGAAGATTGCCAATTCGAATGACGATAGTTAACACAACACTTGCCAAAGAAAACGCTGTGGATGATAAAAGATATACACCGTACTGGCCATGGATGAAAAAGTAATACGTTGCTTATCTCGCCCGTTTTTGTAATAAATCATGCATGGCATGCTTCGCCAGACGTCTTAGAACAGTAGCGGAACTATGGGAGCCCCCCTCCCTAATTTCTCCTCTGGATCCGCGCCTGCCTTAGAGACATGGTCTTTTTGTGGGATTAATATTTTCTATTTCATTTTAAGTCCTGTGAGCAAATATGTATTCAAAACTGACATCACTGACCTCTCATCATTTATTACCTAACCAAAAATCAGCTGAATCAACATTCAGAAAATTTGTACATGTTCCTAAATATTTCGGTATCATTTGTGCAGTAGTAGTCCAAAACAAAATTAATAATATTACAGGGTATCTACCAGACTGGAATACCTGGAATTGTCAGGGAATTTAGGGAAAAACGGCAAAAGTCAGGTAATTTTTCAAATCGATTTTTTTTCATCTCAATGGCCAATTTTATGCGTGAACATGCTTTTCCTGAAAAATTTCGGCTGCGGCGCTTCTAATCGTTTTCCTCTAAAATTTTGGTATACATATTTAGGGTATGAAGGAAATTTGCTGTATAGTTTTTGGGGGCTCTGGGCCCCAATATTGTGTTTTTTGAAGTCAGTTGGGGGAGACAAAATCTTGAAAAAGTACACTGGAAAATCTGGAAAGGTAGACTGAAAAACCTAGAAAAGTCAGGGAATTTCACTTTGACGATTTGGTAGACACCCTGTATTAGTTGTTTTAATAATGGAACCCATCTTTCCTTGAGACGGTCCAAAAAATCCACTCTCGTTTTAATCGCAATATCTAATGTTTTGTTTTCAGTTGGGCACACACATTCGAGCTAAAAGGAAGAGAGAAGAATTGAGTAACATTCTAACACAAATGAGAAAGGCAGCACACAAGTAGATGAGGAATGAATAGACAGGCACGCAATGTAAATTTCAATTCAATTTATTGACGTTAATATAAAACCTATCTTTTGTTTCTTATTTGTTTGTATTATACATGAGAAGAGTTTTTATTTTCATTTTAAGCGGGAGTCCTTGAAAATATAACACCTTTCAGTAGACTGGCTTTACATTTTCATTTCTAAAAAATATAAAAATCCGCGCAGACTTCTACAAGTTACAGTGTCATATTATTATACAAGTTGAAAAGCTTGTCTATTTTAGTAATTTGGAAGTATGAGTGATAGGTTTAGATGGGAGGAATAGGTACAAACGTAAAATCAAATTTAAAGCTGAGGAGATTTCTGTTGATCTAAAATTCTGAAAAAAAAAAAATTGGCTGCGGCTATGAAAGGCACCAGCTAGCACGAATACTTGTTTTGCACAGCATTGCGTTGGAGTGGTTATAAACATGCGCGCGAGTAAATAGATACGAATCTTTGGTTTCTCTGTTTCTCTAAAATCACACACCTTAAGCTCGAGTAGGAGAAAGGGAACGTTGTCGCTGTTACTTTTCTATACATGGCAGAGCACATTGCTATCATCATCTTCATACCTTTGCAAAAAATGTCCTAAAATAAGGACTAAAGCGACACCAAAAACTTTCTCGCTTTGAGTTGATATGTTGTCGCGACAAAATTTAAGATATCGGACCGTGACTGTCCGATTTTGGAGAAGAAATTGGAAATTTGGCTGTAACAAAACGGCTTGACATATTTTAGTTCTGATAATTTTCCTGGTGTCGTAGATCATGATTTTGGGGGTTCATTCCCATACATTTTTCGCTATCTGCTACCGTTTGGGCTGTGGTATTGTAATACAATACCACAGCCCACAGCCTCGCATACAATACATAGATACACAAAAATTTCTGATTTATATATTAAGACTAGCAGGATACGCCCGCTTCGCTTGGCGCCTTAGAGGCATGGCCGTTTATAGTTTCAACCCCAAAAGTAGCCTATGTCCTTTCCTAAAGTTTAGTCTATCTCCATACCAAATTTCATCAAAATCGGTTCAGTAGTTTAAGCGTGAAAGCGTAACATACAGACAGAGTTACTTTCGCATTTATAATATTAGTATGGATTTGTCGAATGACTAGGTCCAAGCTGAGCTCCAAATTAGGACTTAATGGGGTCCGACGGCGACGGTTTTAGGAGAGAAAAAAAAAACACTTTTATTGCTTGCTCAGTCATTACTACTCTTGAATGTTATGATCTTTATATTTCAAAATTTGTTTATTTCTTATTATCAAATCACTAAAACACATTGCATATAATAAACTAATGGAAACACTCTCTTTGGAATATCCAATCAATTTATCATATTTTAAAATACACTCTTCATTCATTATCACACTTGTATGTTTTGATATATCATCTTCAATTGTATTGTCGTATTCATCATTTTCCAAATTACTATTTGAACTTATCGTAAAATTATCATCATTTTCTATAATTTCCTTCCTATGAATATTTGTACTGTCTTTGAGATGACTATGAATATTGGTACTGTCTTTGAAATGATCATTATGATTCTCTTGTTTTGAGTTCAATATTATATTTTCTATTATATGTTTCGAAGAAATTGATTCAGATTGAATTAATAAATTGAATAGTTTAGCAGTAATTTTATTTTTTAAGAAAAATAATTTGGGATTTGTTTCTGATTGGTTTGAATCTGGAAAGAAAGAAAATTGATATTTAATACGACATTCTTTTGGTAATGAACAATCCGACGAGCGGGCAAGAATGGGGTCTGTGACACCATTCCTTGGGCAAAGCATACTTGAGGCAAATAACTTAATTGACAAATGGGTGCCCGCTGGTGAGACATTGTCGCAGGTTTAAGATACAGAAAGTTCATGTTATTTTTACCATCTGAGGGCTTAACCATAGAAATCTATGAACCATAGAAATTCTTAGCCTCCAAAATATCAAAATAGCTATTAGTCCCTATAGGCTTCCCTGTGTACCAATTTTTTTTTTTAAAAAAAAAAAATGTATTTAATTTGGTTGAACTAGTGTACCATGTCGAAAAAAACTGAACAAGGCAGATAATATTATAAAGATGTTAATTAGAAAGCTCCAGACCTTCCAAAACAAAGCACTTCGAACAGCCACTGGAGTCAATATTGCGAAATACAGTTACTATACCCAGTTTCCTGCTTCTTGCTCTTGCTGCAACATAATGATAGCACCTGAACCACCAAGAATCATCTGACAGTCGCTTTCCAACACTTTAAGACCTACAGCCAGATAGCGATACGATAATTACTAATCAATCTTTCAACACATCCCTACAAACATCGTCAATAATGTAACCGAAGGATACAAACCTGACCGAGTGCTGGTATCCAATGTGTTGCCACAGATAGATCAAGACGAACTACTTTCGCCCAGCTTCGTTCTGGCTGATGTCACATTCAAAACTACAAATGCGGACTAGACCTAAAAATGTCAGGCATTTGTTCCCTATGCTAGAACACTACCCTCCATCTACTCTTTGTCTTGAAGGTTAAAAGTACTATATCTTCACTTGACTAAAAATTAATTAGATGTTAAATTGAGCTAAGTGAAGATATCTAATTAATTTTTAGTCAACTAGTTTCATGTTCTCCTGAACACATCATCAGAGCTTCTGTGCGAGTTATCAAATTTTGAACGCTGGAAATTAATAAAGCAGTAGAAAGTGGTAGAATTGTTTTCAACAACCAGCTTGAAACAAATGAAAAATTTGAACTTATTAGATAATATACCAATAATTAAATCTTATAAAAAAAAAAAAAAAAAAAAAAAAAAAAAAAAAAAAAAAAAAAAAAAAAAAAAAAAAAAAAAA
>CM022882.1:3937958-3953456 GCA_012654025.1 Pachypsylla venusta | reverse complement strand
TGGGTAGAACGTGTTGGGAGTAGTATTGGGTTAGGTTCCAAAAAAAAAAAAATGCGTGTTGAAGTCTGCTGAGTTTAGGCTGGGTCGACTTCAACACGCTTTTTTTTTGGAACCTAACCCAACACGTTCTACCCAACAAACTTGGTGTTCAGTTCTATTAAATTATATCGGCACTAACCAATTTTGTACATAATTTTATTGAAATCAAACAAAAATTTGAATTTCCATACAAAAATTGGAAAATCGGCCGTAACTCGTAAACGGTTGGAGGGATATTTTTTCTGGGCTCCCAATCTTTGTTTTTTCCCTCCCAATCTTTGTAGTATTCTATGATTTCCCATACAAAAATCGGAAAATCGGTCGTAACTCGAAAACAGTTGCATATTTTTGAACTTTTTTCTGGGGTCTCAGGCTATGCTTTTGGGGGGTTCATTCCCATCAATTTTACTATATTTCTTAACGTTTTGGCTATACAATGAGGTTTGTCAAAATTTTATTGTGGCCGATCCCGGATTCGAACTTGTAACCCTCGAATGGCTAGTCACAATTTTGCAAAATATGTCCTAAATGAAGGATAAAGATGTTACCTAAAACTTTCTCGCTTTGAGTTGATATGTTGTCGCGACAAATCTTAAGATATTGGCCAAAATTCGGAAAATTTTGAGCAAGAAATTGAAAAATCGGCCAGAAAATCGGCCGTAACGAAAATGGCCAAACAATACCGTGCCTATAACCTTCCCCGGGTAAAAAAAAAATAAGTGTGCCAAGTTTCGTGCAATTCCGAGCTGTAGTTCGTAAGTTATAAGCGAACAAACAAACAAATATACAAACAGACATTCACTTTTATATATATAGATTGTGTTTCAGAGGTGTCTAACCTCTGACAAATTAAATTCCCCTATCTCTATCAAAATGAGAGAAAACCGGATAAAATTATAATAGTAAAAGGGAGAATAATAGGTACTCACTGTATTATACTCTGCAAAAAAGGAAAATGATTAGTTACAAAATATAGCACTTAGGTACTTACTGTATAATACTCTTTAAAATAAAAGGAAAATGATTAGTTACAATAATTAGTACTTAAGAACTTACTGTAATAATTAGTTGTAAAGAAAGGAAAGTGGTTAGTTCATGTACTCCTCTAGACTGTAGGGAGCGGTTTCTATGAGATGATTTTTTAGGTGTAACTTAAAATCTTTAAAGTTCATATTTTTGGTTTCATTATTTTCTTTGTTATAAATTTTTATACCCTTATCCAAAAATGATTCCCCGAATATCGATAGCCTGTCTAAAGCCTTGCGGATAAGTTTTTTGGCCATAGGGTCTCATAGCGGCCCTTTACATCAGTGAATTCTACAGTTCACGGAAATACAGTTACACAGGAAGATGCCAAAATTGACGGGGAATGAACCCTCCAAAACTCTGAGTAAAACTTTAAAAATGTGTATGGAAAGGTCTCATTCGGAGTTGCGGCCATCGAAAAACTTGTGACCAGGATTTTTATTGGTGGTGGGGGGGAGATTCCCCTCCTCTCGATTGCGCCAATGGCATTTTGTGTTGGGGTACTCAAAAACGGGCACGGGTTGATCAGTTGATTCACCTCGTTTAGTTGAGTGACAGTCTACATGTGTTGTTAAATGACAAGTCATTAGCGTTCTGACGTCTATGAGTTAAACATACACAAAACAAGATTTTTTATTATTTATTTTGGCAGCACCCTTACACTCAATTCCAAATATTCAGGGTGGCTCATGTTAGGGGTGTTTTGGATAAGATGTTCGCTATTTCCAAATATTCAGGGTGGCTCATGTGAGGGGTGTTTTGGATAAGATGTTCGCTATTTCCAAATATTCAGGGTGGCTCATATGAGGGGTGTTTTGGATAAGATGTTCGCTATTTCTAAATATTCAGGATAGCTCATGTCAGGTGTGTTTTGGATAAGACGTTCGCTATTTCTAAATATTCAGGGTAGCTTATGTGAGGGGTGTTTTGGATAAGATTTTCGCTATTTCTAAATATTCAGGGTGGCTCATGTTAGGGGTGTTTGGGATAAGATTTTCGCTACTTCTAAATATTCAGGGCGGCTCATTTGAGGGGTGTTTTGGATAAGATGTTCGCTATTTCCAAATATTCAGGGTGGCCCATGTGAGGGGTGTTTTGGATAAGATGCTCGCTATTTCTAAATATTCAGGGTAGCTCATGTGAGGGGTGTTTTGGATAAGATGTTCGCTATTTCTAAATATTCAGGGTGGCTCATGTTAGGGGTGTTTGGGATAAGATTTTCGCTACTTCTAAATATTCAGGGTGGCTCATTTGAGGGGTGTTTTGGATAAGATGTTCGCTATTTCCAAATATTCAGGGTGGCTCATGTTAGGGATGTTTTGGATAAGATGCTCGCTATTTCTAAATATTCAGGGTAGCTCATGTGAGGGGTGTTTTGGATAAGATGTTCGCTTTTTCTAAATATTCAGGGTGGCTCATGTTAGGGTTGTTTTCGATAAGATGTTCGCTATTTTTAATATTCAGGGTGGCTCATGTTAGGGATGTTTTGGATAAGATGTTCGCTATTTCTAAATATTCAGAGTGGCTCATGTTAGAGATGTTTTGGATAAGATGTTCGCTATTTCTAAATATTCAGGGTAGCTCATGTGAGGGGTGTTTTGGATAAGATGTTCGCTATTTCTAAATATTCAGGGTGGCTCATGTTAGAGATGTTTTGGATAAGATGTTCGCTATTTCTAAATATTCAGGGTAGCTCATGTGAGGGGTGTTTTGGATAAGATGTTCGCTATTTCTAAATTGAGAAACTACATTTTGACCATAAAATGTACTGAAAATCATTAAATTTTTCTAATTGAGATTTTAACTGAATTACAATTTCTCCATTTTTCATTACGAGAAGTCATCTCTTGTTTGCCTCCATCAGTAAAAAAGTTCATCATTGGTAAAAATAAACCAAAAAAGTTCTTTTCCTTGAAAAGTTACTTATTACATTCGATGCCTGACTAATTGGGGAAGGAAACGTTTTTTATACTTTTCTTATCCTATAAAAAGGAGAGTATTGTAATGGGCTGAAATTTTTGATGTCGAGTTTTCAATGCCAAACACTTTTTGGGGTTCCCAGTTCATAAATCTCGAGTTTCAGCGTGTCTGTTTGTGAACGAGATATCTCAAGAACGGCAAGTGCTAGAGACTTGAAATTTGGTATGCATGTCAGTTTTATGCCATAAACGGCAAAATAAGCTTTCGGTGGAAATTGAATATACCGTTGGCGGTTTTATGCCGCTTTTTAACGGTTTTTGCATATCCTGCTTAAAATGAGGACGGTAATAGCTACTAGATCTTTAAACTTGGTGACTAACCATATCAATTTCATACAAGAAATTGAAGAATACAACATAGGTTGAAGTGTAATATATTGTTGGCCCCTAATTAGCGTTTGAAGGTCGCTTTTTGGCGGTTTCGTCTAAAACCAGAATGGAAAGAGCTGGAACTTGAAATTTGGAAAATTCATATCAATTTCATACAAGAAATTGAAAAATACAACTTAGGTTGAAGTGTGATGTATCAAGTTAGGTTGAAGTGTGATGTATCAAGTTTCGCTCTGGGGACTTCAAAACTTGTTTTGGCATTGAAAACTCGACATCGAAAATTTTAGCCCATTACAATACTTCCTTCTTTTTTTATATAGATAAGGAAAGTCGTGTGATGTTCACACCAGATTTATTAATGTTGTTTTTTGACGATTTTAATAAATGTGAACCCCATCGTGCCATACATTTTTGGAAAGGTAACTTATTTTAGCTCGCTACCATTTGTCTTACCGTCACAAAATGGCGACCAGTTAAGGAAATCTATAATGTTTTTCTTCTCCTTCTTAAATAATAGTGCCATGATCGTTTCCGATGGTTGCTAGATGTATGCGATTGCAGCTTTAAAGACGTTGTTATTTGCTACAATAGTCTTTGTTATCCTACATATAATATAGGATACTGTGTGTGCTTCCAAACAACTGCATGCTTACATATCTTATTGCATAGCACACATACATCTGTTTGTATCGGACCGCAGATTGCTCGATCTGCGATTGTATTTGTTTTTTCCTTGCATTCATGCAAACCTGTGTGTTATGATTGAGTTTTTTTCCATGTCCATTATGTTTGCAATTTGCCAACAAACATGGTGGGGGGGACATAAAATTAGGATTTAAAATAAAAATATAAAGTTTACATAAAAATGAGATCAGTGTACGGTAGTCTGTGAGTACCTTTAGCTTTTATAGAGGATATATTATGCAATGCTTCCTATTTTTAAATCAAAGAGGAAGTACATGTTAGAAGGCACACCCAGGTGTTTCCCATCACCCTCCCAAATGAGTTCGTCGACAGATACTCATGTGATTTTAATTATTATATAATTTGTCTCTCAATAATAAGATTAAATTTCATCTTTTGGCTTGTTGTTATTCCTAAAGATCTTTGTATACAGGGTGATTCACATATTTAGTTGTTAGCTTTAGAGGATATATATTAAAAAAGAGGATAAAACATGCATCGTTTGACAGGAAAATTCCAAAAAAAAAAAAAAAAAAAAAAAAAAAAAAAAAAAANAAAAAAAAAAAAAAAAAAAAAAAAAAAAAAAAAAAAGCATCACCGTTATTTGTGACGAGGATTCACTTACTTTTTCTCTTCCGACTCGAGTTTCGTCTACTTCATAATTCATCGATTCGGAAGTGAAAAAGTAAGTGAAACCTCGTCATAAATAACGGTAGTGTTTTTTAAAGTTACCAATAGGATGTCTAATATGAATTTGTTAAATAATAATGAAAATTCCTGTAAGAAAATTTCCGGTGCGTGGCAGGTTGGTCCATACCATCTCTTATTGAACGAAGTTATGTCTAGTTTGAACTCCACGATTTTTTTTGTCTTTGTACCACGATAAGGCTCGAGTGCCTCGGTAGTTGGTATGGACGCGGTTACGTCACTTACCATATTTAAAATTTGTGCTGATTTTTCACATTCTCCTTGGTCAAGCAGCATTTTCAAATGTATAATATAACTAGTTGCAAGTCTAAGCGTGTCCAATTTGCTGAGTTTGGTATCTTTTGGTACCTGTAAAAAAGGGATCATCATAGTTAGGCCATCACTTTCGATGATAGGTCTAAATAAGTGGCCGTTGTGCGAGGAGACTCTGATGGGAATATTTTTGGAATTTAGTTTGTTTTGAACGAGTAGGTAGCTTATAACTCTTAAGTTAAATTTTTGGCTCAATTTTGAAATTTGAGCACCTTCTTAGTGGCCGAAACTTCTCGCGTATGCCGTTTTACGATACATTTTTGTGTTGAGGAGGTCAGTGTAGATACCCTTCCTGTTGTTTTAGTTTCGAATGTACCTTATGTAGTCAATGTTGGCCCATTTTGTCGCAAGAGGCTTCCAAGCATTTGAAATCCCTCAGAATCCGCTTCTTACGATATAATTTCTCATTGAAAATGAATTTCGTTTTTTTTTTTTTTTTTTTTTTTTTTTTTTTTTTAATNTTTTTTTTTTTTTTTTTTTTGTACCTTATGAGGTAAGTACAATTCCGTGTCAGTTCTTAAAAGTTTTTCAATAGAGATGGACGCATTGTCTTTTTTATTATAATATTTTTATTTTTCTAACGCAATGAATGAAGAAACAGAAGTGGTGTTTATGATGTGGTACTTCTTGGAGTTTCTGGATAAAGACAGTCAATAATGAAGATTTTGGGTTCATCCAATTAATGAAAATAGAAATATTTCTATTTTCATATGTGAACTAAGAAAATATGCGGAAAATTCAAGAATTATTGCCGCATGACCGTCGACACATTTGATATACTTTTAAACCTGACAGAAGAGAAGATCAGGAAGAAAAATTAACCTGATAAGAGATTTTAAAAAAATGTTGTAAATTATTTAATGGTACCTACTCTGAAGAAATATGGTAATATTAGCATGGTATATTTAAAATAATAATTCCAAAACGTCTTCAATAATAGAAATAAAACTTGAATATTTTTTTTAAAAATGAATTACCACACAGTCACCTCGAATTGTTGCAAGGTTCTCGGCAGAGTAGCATCGCCCTTTTGTTTCGCATCGTTGCGAGGCAATGTTGCAGACAATGAGATTTGATCTCATTCGATTCTGTAGGAACAACGAAGCATGAAACGTTGCGCATCAAAATGTGCGTGCAGTGGAAAAGCAGCTGTAGTGACAGAAACGTATCTTACGACACATGTTTAAATTCAGTGGATCCAATGCACTTCACTATGGCATTCGAATTTTAAGTGTATCTTATGAGGGAAATTTTGGCCGAATTTCAATCTGGCGGAACTAGGAAAGCTGGTTTTGACAATATGTATCCCACTGCTGTACTTCCAGCCCATAATCAATAAATTTTACATTAGGTACTTAAAAATTGTATACCTACCTTATGAGTTTAAGATCTTGTCAGCCAGCTATCAAACTAGAAAAAAGCCTTCCTTTAAACGTTAAGTGATATATGTAAATACTGCCAGATTAGCACATGTTTAGATAGGTGTCATTATTTATTTTACGGAAATCTATATAAGAGTAGGTACTCGCTCATCCCGAAGTGATACTTCTAAATTATGGATTTTTGGTGGAACCGACCTCCAGAGTGAGCACCGCTCCTATTTAGAAAATTCAATATTTTATTCAAGGATATGACTTTTTGTACTGCGGGACACCTATGTATCGAATTTCAGCATTCTCGCTCATCCCGAAGTGGTACTTCTCAATTCCGATTTTTTGGTGGTGAAAACCGTCCATAAATCGGATAGAAACCGGAAATTTTCAAATTTTATATTTTTTATGGGGTCCTTATATACTATTTTGGGGGGGTCTATTCTCGGTCATTTTTCGTTATCTCTTTTAGTTTGCCCAGAAAAAAATTGCAAAAAGACCCGCTAAATAGCGTCATTTTTGGCGGTAACTTGCTCCCACTTGAACTTTAAATTTTTTCCTTTCTTATTACGCACCTACATACTAAAAGGGACCTGTGTGCCAAGTTTCAAGTCTCTACGTTTAGCCATCGTGGAGCTACGTTGATTATCAGTCAGTCAGTATACCAACTGGGCTTTGCGTTTTATAAGTATATATATATATTGGTATGTAGACTTGTAGATCCCAATTACCAATTAGGACTCACAGCAAATTTCAATAAATTTATCCAACTTGACAAAAGTGCCGCTCACGGCGGACAGACAGAAAAAATCAATTTACCGCCGTTAGTTTTATTAGATTCATTTTTGTGGTCAATTTGAAAGATTCATTCATCAAACATGTCTACAAAATAACTTACCCATGGCAAAGTAGTTTTCAATTTATAAAAAGCTTTCGATAATATCCTCATTCTGGCCCTTTCTCTGGCATTTGCAGCATTTCTTTGTACCGGTCTATCCTCTTCGTCTCCTCCCGAATCCAGAATTTCCTCCCCGGAATCAAAACTATCCAAATGTGTCGAAGAATTAATTACGGAATTAAAATTATTTAAATAATAATTATTGTTAGATTTCTTTTTAGATTTTCTGATTTGAATTAATTTTGACTTGGGCATTTTGTACTAAAACGACACTTTGTAGTTTTACTTTTGGAAACTAATTAAAACTTTAAAAAATATACAGAAAACATTACAGCATTACAAGAATTAAGTTAATAAAAAGGAATGGCCGTTATCCTGAGTAGTAATGTATGAAGGTAAGTGAATATTCTAAGGAGTGAAAAATTTAGATGTTTTATATTGTTATTAAAATTAATTACGACACGTTTTTTTTCGTTTAATTTTTTTTAAAACAATTTGTTGTTTTTTGTATGATTTCAAAAAAATATAATTTAGGGGTGGAGCCATTTGTTGCTTTTATTGGAAAAGATAGTGATATGTTTGGTGAGAACACCAAACGTATCACCTATCTTGTAGGGGGGAGGAGTCTTATTCATGTTCTCATTTAAGCTACAGGGTGTCATAGGTACCACGGCCGTATCTAGGACGGGTTTTTAAGGGGGTCAACCCCTCTCACCCGAAATTTTTGAAAAGTTTTGATTTTTCCTATAATCCCTATATGGTAAAACACCCTTTAGATGAGTCCCCCCCGAAATAAAATCCTAGATACGGGTCTGATAAGTAGATACTTCTTACTCTTAAATTATCAATGGTAGGTATACTAAAATTTCCATCAAATATTTACATAGAAGTTATAATTACCACCATCGGGCCCCGTATGCAGGCCCGATGAGAGGGGGGAACCCCCCAGGCTCGGGATTTCCTAAGAGGACCAGTGAGAAAATTATCATAATGAAAATTTTCAAGTTTTTTTTTTCTGAATAATAAATAAATAAACTTAAAAGTTTTGAAAAAATTTCAAACACACAAAATCAGAAGTTTAGCGATAGTGGGCTAATATGGGACAATGGCTATTGCAGGACACTGATTTTAAAATATAGTGCGACCTTTCAGCTTGTACAGCAATCATAAATATTGGTATATATCGTAAACATTAACATCTGATAATCGAATTATTTGTTGCCAAGAAGAAGCGTACACGCCTTTTCACATCAACTAAGTGAATTGCCTACTTTTACTTTTATTACTGCCCATACGGTGATTTTAAATGAGAGAATAATAGAGGGGCCCGTACATTTTTCCCCCTGCTGCGGATTTTCTGTCTACGACCCTGATAATCGAAGTTACCCTCGGGAGATAAAGAAAGGATTCCTCTTTTTTGGCAAAACACTCAGGGCCGTCTCTACCATATAGGCGAACTAGGCAACCGCCTAGGGCGGCAAAATCAAAATGGAATTTTATTTTCAGCGGGATATGAAAAAAAATGTATACATAAATATATAGACGTGCATTTTTGTGTATATGATTGATAATTCATAACAAGAATTATCAATCATAAAAACCAATAGTAAAACCAGGGGTATGACACTCCGGCTAAATCTGTCGTTGCTTAAAGGCTACAACCTACACATATACACTTGGTCTCTGAATTGTTTAATATTAACCAGAGAAAAATTCATGGCCAGATTTTGATTGAAATTTGTGCAAAAATCATTAATTTCACTACTAGGAGGGATAACTATTCAGTATTATCATTAAAAATATGAATATGAGTACTTTTACTATTTATATTAATTAACAAACAAATTAAATATTATATTCAGGGGGCGGCAAAATTCATTTTGCCTAGGGCGGCAAATTCTCTTGAGCCGGCCCTGAAAACACTAGAGCTACGTCGAAACAAATATTAACTTGTATTAACTCCGGGCCTGTTTTATGTACACATCTCAAAGCACTTTTATTTTACTTTTCAAAAATATATTACAAAAGGTAGTTCCTATTTAACATTTCCCGATGGTATCAAAATTTGGAGAACGACTTACCTAACTGGATCGCATATTGGGATGGAAAAGGATATTTTTTTCGTCCAAAAAAAGCTTCCAACTCGGAGGGGAAACATTTTGGACCTTATGTTCATAGAACGTTTTCGTAATATTTTCGTCTCAAAATATGCCCTTTAATGATTAAATCTTGAATAACATGTTAATGATAAAAATTATTAATTTTTAAATAAATTAAAACAAAACACTAGGTAGATATTTATTATTATTTATGAAGAAACTAGTTTCGAATCTTTCGATTGACTTCCATCTTTAGACTCGACTAGACTGATGATGAATCGAATGATTTGAAACTAGTTTCTTTATAAATAATTATAAATAGTGTTTTTGGTAAGAGTCAACTTCCATCCTTCGACTCGACTAGACTGATGATGAATCGAATGATTCGAAACTAGTTTCTTTATAAATAATTATAAATAGTGTTTTAGTAATTTTTTTTTTATTGATTTTCCATTAGTTCAGACTCATCTTTTGTGAAAAATGTAGCAATTTTAAATTTTATAGAGTTACATACTATATACCTAATTATAGTATAGGATCCTATACAGGGTGTCCATAAAGTCTCACCCCACCCCCCGTATCTCGAGAATGGCTGACAATATAAGAAAACGCAAAAACACGTATCCCTTGGATTTTAGGGGGATTAATTTTAGAATATTTTTTTTTGGCCTCAACCAGCCGTTTAGGCTGGTCACCGGCTGGATTCAAAATCTTAAATGGGAAGGTATATCAAGTGACACCTTGTTTTAAAGGCCTCGTTAAATACGAGTTCATTACCCGGAGCTCTCTAGGATCCACCGTTCACGAATTACAGGGTGGAACATGAACCCTTTGCGGCCGCACCTAAATGGTAGGTAAAAATGCCTAGAAATATGTTTTTATGATCCCAAATAAGTAATTTTGTAAAAAATAGTGTTCCAACAAGATGGTTGTCCCGCCCACATCGACCGCAGAGTTCGAGCTTTCTTAGACCATTTTTTTTTTTCAAAAAAGCTGGAATAGGTTTGATCAAAGAAGACTCGATCTCTGCGGTCAAAGTGCGCGGGAAAACCATCTATTTTACTAAATTACTTATTTGGGATTATAAAAACTTATTACTAGGCATTTTTACCTACCATTTCGGTGCGGCCGCAAAGAGTCTATGTCACATGTTCCACCCTGTAATTTGTGAACGGCAGATCCTAGAGAGCTCTGGTTTTAAACTCCTTTTAACGAGAGCTTTAAAATAAAATGTCACTTGATATACCTTCTCATTTAATATTTTGAAGCCAATTGGTACCCACAGTCTAAACGGCTGGCCAAAAAAATTTTAGTCTTAAATGAATCCCCCTAAAATCCAACTGTTTTTGCGTTTTCTTATATTTTCAGCCATTCTCGAGATACGGGGGGTGGGGTGAGACTTTATGGACAACCTGTATATTACCTATTGTGAATGATAGTAACGAAATTGTTTGGCCACAATCCACAAGTAGACACCAAATAGGACCTACACCATCAAATGGATAAAGTACCGTCTGCGGCGTACGGTGTATAACAGATGACAAACGACGCGACCGCCGAACGGATTTTTTTTATTCGATTCTTTAGATAACATGTTAATTATAAGTGTAAATGACTGATGATGAATCGAATGATTCGAAACTTGTTTTCTTCATAAATAATTATAAATATTAGTCTGGTAAGTGTTTTGTTTTAATTTAATTTAAAAATAAAGATTTTTGAATTCTACCTGCCTTGAAACGTAAAATATAATATTTCAAGGGTGTCCAATTTTTTTCTTTTTTTCATGACCGATTTAAAGGTTTATCAAGAATAATAACCCAAAACACTACCTAGCCACTTATTTTTATTTCTCATGAAACTGTATCCCATTTGAAAATATTGAGACACATGTATTAGGTAAACAAGGAAGTCCCACACTCTTCCTAAAACAATAACGTCTAACAAAATACGGTGGTATTTGGACGGTACGGGACTGTCAGTTTCATCTTGAAGATATGACACCATCTCCTTATGCACTATACACATACAGGGTTATTTAAAAAGAATGATACATTAGAATCTTCCAAGTGTAGTCATCGAGGGGAGCAAACCAGCTTTATTAGGTGACGCTCCTAAGCCCGTGTACCTAAATACAGAAGGTTTGGTGTTAGAAAGGGAATCCAGTCTTTAAAAAGCTCTACTTCAAACCAATGATGAAAGGTCATCAGCAAAATGCAGTTTCTACACATTCATGTGAAAAGCAAGCGAGGGTTAAAAGACAGTGGGAACAGATAAAGAGAGCAGGTAGGGAACTTAAAAGCTTTGGTAGAAAGAAAAGCAACGGCGACCCCAAATAGAATTGGGAAAAGATTAAGTTAAAGAAGAATAGAAATGAAACGTTAAAAATCCCTCTAGTGTATACAATGCTATTGAACATAAATCTGAGCTCTTTTAGTAAAAAAAATCCGCCTAAAACCAAAGATGGAAAGTCATCAGCAAATTGCAGTGGCTACGCATTGATACTGTGAGAAGAAAGCGAGGACTACCATGCCAGGAACGGGTACAGTTAAAATGAGTAGGCGTTGTGTGGTGTGCGCTCATTGGTTTCCGACTGATTATTGGCCGCTTGCAGATTGGGGTCCGTGAAATTGGTCATTGGTTATGTATCTTTAAGTATTAAATATCTTAACTCTGCTTCTATTGAGATGGTTGTGTTGTGGGATATTAGATAGATGTGTGCCTAGTGGGACGTAGAATCACATTGTGTCTCATACAATAACTGTATCATCTTCATCTAACTTTTCTTGGAAGACTAATTTTATATAGGCTCAGGGAAAGTACTTTTGTACAAGCATTTTAATATTTAACAAATATTTAAAAATTATTATTACTGAGCAGAAGGATGTGGCATTGTGGAATTAAGGAAGGCAACGTCGACCCCATATATAATTGGGAAAAGGTAAAGTTAAAGGAAATAGGAATCTCTCAGCAACTTAAGGGACGGGGAAATATATTTGTTTAGTGAGAAGGTACTCACAGGTCTACTACTATTATACTATCATTATAATTATATCCGTGACTTTAAAATTGCGTTTGGATAAAATAATTTTCAGGTATTTTCAAAGATTAAAATAGACTGAAGTATTTCCGGCAAAAGTAGTTCTACAATCACGGAAAAAAACCTATTCGATGTAGCGGACATCAGCTAGTACTTAGTACTAACAAGATAATGAATTATACCTACATATGCATATTTTAAAATAGACAAATATTGAGACCTTAATAATATTTTATCATTTAGCATTTTGAAGCATACATTTTTTTCATATAAAAAAGGCTGTGTTCAATGAGTGAAATGCTCTTCTCCTCTTCTCTTTGCTATCTTCAACTAGGTTGCCATTCCGCAATCGAGAGAAAATAACATTCAAAATCAGAAATTTTCAAGCTAAAACGTTTTATGTCGATTTTGATTTTGTTTTTCGTTAATCATTAAAACCATTAATAATTGAACAATAAATTAATGTGGTTTGAAATGTCTTCGTCAAAATAGAAAAATGATTGTGATTCATTGAGGTAAATATCCGGTCTAGTGAGATAGGTCCGCCCTCCTCGCCAGACGGCTGCCGAACTATCAACAAAGAGATCAAAGGTAAAAGATGTCATTAACTATAGTTTTCGTTTCCATAAATAGAAATGAAAATGAGAACGCTTTTAACATTTTATGACTTCTTGATTTGTTTTACATACTATTGGTTTGCTATTCGTGAGCTAAATTCCTTTTTAAGCCTCTGCTCCTAAGCTTCAAATCAGGTGCTGGTTTGCTTGCAGCTCTGTATCCTTAGCCAACCACTGGTTTTCAAACCAAAGTCTACCACGGAAATTGATCACGGGTTGGAGTAAACCGGCCTCAGCTGTTTGCTCCGAATCTTGGAACAACCTCTGGTTTGTAAACCAAGGAGTTCATCACGGATGGGAGAACACAGGCCTCAATTTTTTTGTTGCAAATCCTGTGCCAATCACTGGTTTGCAAACCAATCCGAATCTTGGTCTAACCACTTTATTAATTTCATGTTCAATAGGGTATGATTCGGCTGAAGGACACTACCACCTTCTTCCTCTGTGTTTTTGGGATATAGGTACACTTAAATATCTATATAAAATTGTGGGCAGTTTAGCCCCACAGCAAAACTACACTAGCAAAAAAAAAAAAAATCTAGAAAAGGTATATTAAAATGTGTTTTATGAGTGAAAGTTCACGTTGCAATAAAATAGCAAGTCATTTGCTTATAAAACACAAAGAGAAGATGATTATTACGAAGTTTACTTTATCTTATCCAATATTTTTCTCACTCTAAAATTATGTTTTTCCCTTCTTTTAGATAAATCCAAGCAAACAAGAAAATGGCTTTGCCGCCATATTTTGTAACTGGGCCAAATGCCCATTGGGCAGCATCAATGATGCTTCAGCAACAACAGCAGCAACAACAACAACAAGCTAATGCTCAACTTGCTGCTTTACAAGCTCAAGCTCATGCAGCTCAACTCCAGGCTGCTCATCATCAAAACATTACCCATCATCAACAACATCACTCACATAGCTCCGGAGTGCCACCACCAAAAGTACCAGAATACATTAGCGAAGAAAAACTTCAGGAAAAAGGTATTTTGAAAAGTTTCAGAGTGACAGTGTCACATCCACATTTTGATGTCACGTAATCGTTCAGCAATGTATTAAGACTCCGTTTTTGTGAAAATATCAATAATTTGATATTTTACGTTTCTACGTAGAGTTGAAAAAATAGAAAATCCGTTTGACCACAGTATATCGCAAGTGGCACTTTTGCCCCTCAACATTAAGTGATGGATTCGTAAAATTTATAGGTTGATCCTATAAGTCCTGCGAAGAATGAGTCTGCTTAAAATTCCTCTCGATGTCGATCGTTGGTTCTACGTAACAGGACGACCTGTGACGCATAGATTTACAGTTTCAGTCTCAGGCTCATCAAAATATTTTCAGTAACCTGTGGCCTATTCCACAAAGCAACTTTGCACTCCAACTTCTCAATTTCTGAACGTTTTTGAGAAGTGCAAAGTTGGAGTGAAAAGTGGAGTTGTAATGCAAAGTAAATTTCATTTATTTGTTTAATTTCTGTTCCATGAAACTTTTATGATTGCAAAGTGAGGAGTAAAATGTGTCTTTTTCTGCAAAGAACTTTTTCACTTCTCAGTTTACTTTTTATAATAATATATTATTATTTTAATATTAAAATTTTGAATATTAATTAATATAGTATATTTTGAATATTGGAACTCAACTTAACTAAACACTCTAAAAATAAATCAAATTAGAAGAAAAATAAAATCGGTACTTAGATAATTCAGTAAATTTTAAGAATGAAATCGAGATGAAAAAAATGTAAACAACTTATCATTAGGCCAGTGTAAGCATTGTAATGCGGAAGATTTTGAAAAGCTTCGTGGAACGCAAATATTCCTCACCCCATTTTTTTTTTTGAAAAGTGCGAAGTGAGAAGTTGCTTCGTGGAATAGGCCACTGGTCAATCTGTTTTTACCATGGTTTAAAATATAAATCTGGAAATGGGAAGACAAATTTATTTTAAGAGGAATATCGCCAAACAACATCAAACTATTTAGTAATAAAATAATAAGGTCCTCAGTTAATAAATTTAATTGTTTTTATTTGATTTATTTGTAGCTCAAAAATGGCAACAGCTTCAATCGAAAAGATTTGCAGAAAAACGTAAATTCGGATTTGTAGACGCACAGAAAGAAGACATGCCCCCTGAGCACATTCGAAAAATTATTCGTGATCATGGTGATATGAGTAGTAGAAAGTATCGTCATGATAAAAGAGTATATCTTGGGTAAGTTAGCTCTTTTTTTGTAATGAGTTTCATATGGCTCGTTACTTTAGATAGTTTTGACCAGCCTTTTGAGTTATCCGGGAAATAAGTTAACTGAGTAGACATTAGTATCGTACTGGTACCTATATATTTTTTGTGATATATATAGGTATATATATATAAATGCGAAAGTAACTCTGTCTGTCT
>CM022882.1:3891477-3921652 GCA_012654025.1 Pachypsylla venusta | reverse complement strand
CACCGAGGTACAACCGTTTAGTAAAGTATTTTCCAAATAAATGAATATTTCAAATGAGATTTTTTGTTTAGCAACTCAAATAATATTTGATCATTTTGTTGGAATCATACCTCAAGCTCTTAACATTGGACCGTAATTTCTCGGAGAACGCGCATTCAAATTTGCTTTAAAAGATTTCGGTTATTTTCTGCTTTATACGGTAGGATTTGTTGAACTTCGGAACATATTTCGGCGTTATAAGATCCAACCTTACGGCCACCTTGCATCTTGCTCCTTGTATCGTGTTATCTCAGTGTATAGTTCACTGAACAAAATCGAATATCTTAAAGACAATAATAATAAGAGTTCCACCGATCGGTATGATGATGGAATACACCAGTTCCCGTTAGATTCCTGAAGTTAAGCAACGACGGGCGTGGTCAGTACTTGAATGGGTGACCGCCTGGGAACACCACGTATCGTTAGCTCTTTTTTTCCGGCCCAACCCAGGCTGGGTGAGGTCAATGTGGGTAGCTGGTTTGCAAGTTTCGAGCAAATGGAGGGTAAAACCCCTGTCTTGAATGGCCAATAGATGTTAAAAAGATGTTAAGCCAAATTAAAAAAAAAAAAATAGAATGGACCCTTTTAATGTAAATCTGATTTTGAAATTTTGATTGATTCAAGCAAGAATAAAAGTGTTTTTTTTTCTTCCCCCTTTTTAAAAGCTTTTCAAATTGAGTAGATATACCTACCTACTGAAATATAAAACGGCACCAGTGAGAAGATGACAACTATGCCGTCATGGTTTGCAAGTTTCCAGCAAATGGAGGGTAAAACCCCCGTCTTGAATGACCAATAGATGTTAAAGAGACGTTAAGCTAAATTAAAAAAATAAAATAATAATAAGATCTTAATTTTCTTGCGCTTCTGCCGTTGAACGGCTTCTTCGTCTCTGACAATCATCCTCTCCCACGTAGGTTCATATATCTCTTTTGTATATCAGCTCTAAGCTCTCTTTTTCAATCCCCCGTGATCTTCCTTGTTAAAAAAATAATCCCCTTAAAAAGAATTAGATTGACAGATTAATTTTTGTCAAGTATCTAGTCTGAAGATTTCAGATTCTTCTGGTTACATAGTTCCCACAGTCTGGTTTTAAATCATTATACCACCATCTGGTATTCAGTGAGACAAGATAGGGTATAGCGCCTTACCCGGGGGGTATCCAATACTTGAGACTGGTGTACTTGTTGCCATATTGAATACAGTTACCAACATTGAAGATTAAATTATTATTTCTTCCTGTACACATGAGAGATTTCTTTTGTCGTGGAATTTATTGTGAGGGTTCTTTGTTCTTCATTGAAACATTTTAAATTAGAGCTCATTCAATTCAACGCGTCATGCATTTTTTTTTTTTTTTTTTTTTTTTTTTTTTTTTTTTTTTTTTTNTTTTTTTTTTTCGCATACTGTTCCTTGTAAATATTTGACCATTTTCATTCGTGAAACAAAGTCCTCTGGTTGTAGCGATAAGTCAGATCAGATCAAGGTTGTTGTTATTGTAAAGGCCCATTTATACTGCCCGAGCATTCGTCGCGAACACAATTGACGAACGAGCATATACGTTCGAGGCTCAAGCAGTGTAATCCGTGGCCGCGAGCCGATCATGTTCGAAGTGAATGCTTTTTCGTGCTCGAGCCTGATCTCGGGTAACTGATCGTCAGAAATGCTCGAGCAATGTGAACAGAATGCTCGTTTGTGTTCGTAATCGTCGAAAACTGACGAGCAACGATCACGAATGCTCGATGCTCGTGTATGTTCGGGCAGTGTAATTGGGCCTTTAATTGTGGAAAACTGCATCCTATTTCGATTTTTCCAAAGGTCAGTTACACAAGTGTTGAACTTTGGTTGGTCGTCCATCCATGTTGTGCTCATTTATAACACTGGTATAGTCTGGACAATCTGGAACACAGTTGTGCTATCTTGGACCAAGTCTGCGTCTTCCTTAGTGATTGTCAAGTATCTAGTCTGAAGATTTCAGATTCTTCTGGTTACTTAGTTCCCACAGTCTGGTTTTAAATCATTATGCCACCATCTGGTATTCAGTGAGACAAGATAGGGTATAGCGCCTTACCCGGAGGGTATCCAATACTTGAGACTGGTGCACTTGTTTCCATATTGTATACAGTTACCAACATTCAAGATTAAAATATTATTTCTTCCTCTATACATGAGAAGACTCCTTTTGTCGTGGAATTTATTGTAAGGGTTCTTTGTTCTTCATTGAAACATTTTGAATTAGAGCCCATTCATTTCAGCGCTTCATGCAAAATTATTATATTCGCATAATGCTCCTTGTAAATATTTGACCATTTTCATTCGTGAAACAAAGTCCTCCGCTAGTAGCGATAAGTCAGATCAGATCAAGGTTGTTGTTATTGTAAAGGCCCATTTATACTGCCCGAGCATTCGTCGCGAACACAGCTGACGAACGAGCATATACGTTCGAGGCTCAGACAGTGTAATCAGTGGCCGCGAGCCGATCATGTTCGAAGTGAATGCTCGTTCGTGCTCGAGCCTGATCTCGAGTAACTGATCGTCAGAAATGCTTGAGCAGTGTGAACAGAATGCTCGTTTGTGTTCGTGCTCTTCGAAAACTGGCGAGCAACGATCACGAATACTCGATGTTCGTGTATTAAGGTGTGGAAAACTGCATCCTATTTCGGGTTTTTCCAAAGGTCAGTTACACAGGTGTTGAACTTTGGTTGGCCGTCCATCCATGTTGTGCTCATTTATCACACTGGTAGTCTGGACAATCTGGAAGGCAGTTGTGCTATCTTGGACCAAGTATGCGTCTTCTTTAGTGATTACCAAGTATCAAGTCTGAAGATTTCAGTAGGTGGTTTGGCATGAAAACACCAATGTCCTGCATTCTTTACTCATAGCTCATGTTTTTGTCAAATGGAATCAATTTTTTAGATTTATTTTATACTCGCTGTCCATCCGTGTTGTGCTCATTTATCACACTGGTAGTCTAGACAATCTGGAACCCAGTTGTGCTATCTTGGACCTAGACTGCATCTTCTTTAGTGATTGCCAAGTATCAAGTCTGAAGATTTCAGTTGGTGCAATACCGGGTCAACCCTCGACAGAGGTGGATCTAGCCCCTAGCACTCCATCAATTTAGAAAAATAAGTTTAATATACTGGTATCTCAATGAGATGCGTATCAGATATTAAGCTGATAATAACAGATACTACACTTTGATCTTAGCCAAAATTGGTAGAAGTCTCCATGGCGGAGTGGTGCGCATCACACTCGGCTTGCACCAAGGAGGTTTCGGGTTCGATTCCTGGACGGGTCGAAAATTTGAAAAAGTTATTTCGAATTTTCTACTTGGTCTGGTTGTGTTTGGGGGTAACTCAGTCTCCTGAGGACAATTGAGTAGCTATGGTAGCGCCAAGTGGTAGCATTATAAGGTGAAAACTGTTAAGTGTAGCTTAGGCTTAGTGATATTGGAGTGAATGTTGAAAAACCTTGTAATGCTATGATGCCCACCAACATTGTGACATAATAACATAAAGAAATATGCATTTACATTTTACACTTCAGTTGGTGGTTTGGCATGGCAACACCAATATCCTGCATTCTTTACTCACAGCTCACATGTTTTTGTCAAATGTAATCAATTTTTTAGATTTATTTTATATCTGCTGTCCATTCGTGTTGTGCTCATTTATCACACTGGTAGTCTGGACAATGTGGAACGCTGTTGTGCTATCTTGGACCTAGTCTGCATCTTCTTTAAGTGATTGCCAAGTATCAAGTCCGAAGATATCAGTTGGTGGTTTGGCATGGCAACACCAATGTCCTGCATTCTTTACTCACAGTTCATGTTTTTGTCAAATGGAATCAATTTTTTAGATTTATTTTATACCCGACAGCTACTAATTTAATCGATTCCGTTAACTTTATGTACTTATACCAACATACACTTGGTGTGAACAACTCCGTTAGGTTCAGTTCATAGTTATGATTCTCTTATACCAGATTGGTTTTGAGACAATTTATTGTCCTCTGTAAAGATTTATTTTTTGTAACTTACATTCATTTAGTTTCACAAGTTCATCAACTTAACCAAGCACCACTCCTAGTTAGAAAATTCAATATTTTATTCAAGCATATATGATATTTTGTACTTCGAAACACCTTTGTATCAAATTTCAGTTTTCTCGCCCATCTCGAAGTGGTGCTTCTCAATTCCAATTATTTGGTGTTGAAACCCGTTCATAAATTGGGGAGAAACCGGAAATTTTCAAATTTTATATTTTTTATGGGGTCCTTATATATTATTTTGAGGGGGTCTACTAAAAATTTCTAAAAGACCCGCTAAATAGCGTCTTTTTTGGCGGTAACTCGCTCCCACTTGAACTTTTTTCCTTTCTTATTACGCACCTACATACTAAAAGGGACCTGTGTGCCAAGTTTTAGGTCTCTACGTTTAGCCATACGTTGATTGAGTCAATACGTCAGTCATCAGTCAACTGGGCTTTGCGTTTTATAAGTATAGAATAGAAATATATAACAAAAACCCTTAAACTAATAATTGAATCAGCTAATTGCCGATTTTGTCAACATTGAGTCCCCTAAACTCTCCCAGGCCGCAGTTGAATAAATCGAGGTCCGCACCGCAGTCTTGCCAATTCTCTGCATTCGACAAATGGGAGAATTTCGACCGATGTTCGTTTTACTTCTTTTGATGGCAAATATCGGATTTGATCTTGTCTTCCTTACATGAAATTTGAAATTTATTTTGTTTAATATTTCTGGAGAGTATATTTGATTATTTAGCATTTTGTAAAGGAAGACAAGATCCAGCATATCTCTTCTTTCCCGCAGACCAATGACATTGTGAGATGACATTATCGACTCGTAGTTATGATTGATTTTGATTACTTTTTGGAAATTTTTATATGCAAGAATCCTCAAGAATTTATGGTGCACAGAACCAAGGGACTTAATATGAGTCTCATATTGGCGTGACCATACGACAGAACAATACTCAACACATGAACAAACATACGCATAATACATATAACTGGTGTATTGAACGTGACATAACCGCGAAGTATTTTTTTTTTTTAATTTGGCTTAACGTCTCCTTAACATCTATTGGTCATTCAAGACGGGAGTTTTACCCTCCATTCGCTGGAAACTTGCAAGCTACCCACATTGACCTCACTCAGCCTGGGTTTGGCTAGAAAAATGAGCCAACGATACGTGGTGTTCCCAAGCGGACATACATTAAAGTACTCACCACGCCCGACGTTACTTAAATTCAGTGATCTAACGGGAACTGGTGTATTCAAAGTGGTATGATCGTTGGCTTGAGTTAGTTTCGATATGTTGTTAGATAGTCTATTATGACAAATTACTAATTTAAAAGAAAAACAATTCATTTTCCACAGGATTTGCTTATTAGTTAGATTTCTTGAGCTGATTGGATGCTTGGTAGAACCCTTCGTTGATATGATCGTTGGCTAAACTTATAAGTTTAACAAGGTTTTGAATTTCCTACTTTATCCTACCATTGTATTTATCTGGCCTAATCCCATGTCCTGTTTGAAAGTTCAAATATTCTCAGGACAAAAGGTCGTGAGATTTTCGTTAAATACCCTTGGACATTCCTCTATCTCTTCCCATGTTGTGAATCCTGCAGGATAATTAATTCTGTTGTTGTTTATTTTTTATGTCCCTTGTTGCTCCCGAGCTAGTTGAGTGTATGTTTTTGCACTTTCATTAAATTTGTTCCTAATTGCTTTTTCAATTCACAGGAGTACAATTTCGTATATTAAAATCATCCTCGCCTCTTTCTACCTTTCCTTATACCTCTTTCACCCAACTTTATTTGCCCTCTACAAAAACCTCTCGAAACATATCTCTAATTGTATTTTAATTTTCTTCTGAGAATCATGTTTTTAATTTTGAAGCTCGTTTTTTTTCTCTTTTGAAATTCATCATAAAAAAAAATCTCTATACAATAATTATTGTTATACAAAAGATGCGGATGTTGAACACTTATAGTCGAAATGGTTTATTTTAATATGCGGCTATTGACTTTAGCTTTCCCATTTGCTTTCAGAAATCTACTCTGTAGCAATAGTTTCCCATTGCGATTTGCTTTGGCTAGTTTAACTAGCCTAATTTTATAGGTAGCGGCACCTGTTTGTTAACTTATCCGCTACCTACCTGCTTTTTAATTATTTCCCTATTGTGATAAAGTTACTTGTTGTAACTTTATCACAATAGGGAAATAAAGTTCAAATATTCTCAGGACAAAAGGTCGTGAGATTTTCGTTAAATACCCTTGGACATTCCTCTATCTCTTCCCATGTTGTGAATCCTGCAGGATAATTAATTCTGTTGTTGTATGACTATTATTATGGGTCCTATGATGCTACACACTGAACAATATTATAATCAGTATGTAGTTTGTGTTTTTTGGTGTTGTGATGACCTGAAGTGTGTGTTATTGTAGATATAGTATGTAGTCTTGTTTGCTATGTGTTGTATAAAACGAAAGTGTTCTTTAATCTACCTGCTAATTTAACCACAGCGAGATTAATATTTAATGGCTTAATTGTGCTCCTAATATGTATTGCAAGTAGTTTGTTCGAGTTAAAATGGTGGACTTACTGACAGCGGGCCCAAATTCTCCCTACAAGAGAATCACACCACAAGAGTACTAAATTTTTTACTCCTTTTTTTTAATAATCCATAAGGATCCATTGCATCTCTCGTCATTTTTTTTTTATTATTATTAAACCAAATTGAAAACCGGTCCTAATCCACGACAGTTTAAAGAAACCTACCCGTTTTTAAGCTAACCGAAATCTACTGTGGATATTATTCTGAAATATCTAATATTCATGCGAATCGAGAGCTCATTTACAACAATGTTTCGATTTTGAATTTGAAATATATTTCATAAACTAATCGTTCGCCCATTGAGCCTTCTTTTTTTTACAAACAATTTGTTCAGACCATCATCTCCCTGAAACCATGTTACAATATTACTAATAATTTGTTTCAAATTGTGTATGAAAATTTGTCCGCATTTTTTTTAGCCAAAACTCTAGGAGCTGTCGAAAAATTGACGAGAATAAATCCCACAAATCAGATTTTAAAAGTGCCAAACTTGAGTTGTTTTCGAAAAGGCCTAATTTTCCGGTCGAATTCACCAAATCATGGCGTGACATCATGAATTTTTTAACATTATTTATTAACTCAATTTGAGAAAGTTATGTGTCTGGAGGTAATAATGCTTGTATGGCACGTTGAATACAACCGTTAGATCATCGAAGTTAAGTAACATCCAACGAGGTTTTACTATGTGGGTGATGACCAGTCAGGTTTGCGCTCTCGTGACAGCTGGATTTTTCCGACCTAATCCAGGCTGGGGGAGGTCAATATCTGTTTGTAAGATTCAGACAAATGGAGAGTAAAACCGTCTCGAATGACCGATAGCTGTCAAATGGCCTGCTGTCTCTTTCACATCTACGAGAAAGAAAGAATGAAAAATTACAATTGAACCATTGGGAAGCAGGAGGTACATCTGCTAGTGATGTATTAAAGTAATATCTTGCTTTTAAAGTACCCTGAAGGAATGCAAAGCGATTCAGGGAAGTATCCTCTCTCTGATTTTTTTGCTAAAAAAAAAGTTGAAGATTTTTTCCTGGAAATAACAAACAGATCATGAAAGTCTAAAGTTCATTTGAATGTTTCTAAAATTGAAAAGTTTTTATCAAAACGTCAACGAGAAAGAAATGAAGTCTGTAAATATTTCAGGCTGTAAATATTTCAGTCTTCGCCGAATATTTCATACGAGGCATTTGAAAGTAAAAAAAGGGTACAAAAAATATTCTCAAAAAGGGGTAACGAAAAATACTATAAAAATGTAACCACAACAAAACTGTGAGGTGAAATGAAATAAAAAAAAAAAATGCAAAGTTTTTAATAAAAAAAGTGTAAAAACCATCGGAACATATCGCGTCCCGGGGGAAACGGGGACAAGTTGCTTTTTTCGTGCTTCTGTGGAAGGTATATTTTTTTTTACATCGACGAGATTAAGACTTAAAGGTGCGTGTTCCTCGAAACGACTGATACGATCGTCTGTGAGCGATGATCGTTGTACGATTAATCGTTGAACGACTATTGCTGGTGGCTATGTTCCTCGGAACAATTTTAACTGAGCGTTGTATAAGATTTTTTGCAGTCAGTGTGTTTTAGCTTGTCTTGGGTTTACCTGCACGTAACAGGAAAATTCCCAATGCCTTTTAATTCAAGGAGGAAGAAGAAATAGTCTACCAATTGTTTGGTATTAAGAGGGCCACAATACGCAACCACAGACAGGGGTGTTTTTTTTTATTTCCTCGACAAGCAGATCGTCATAAGCATCAGAAAAGGAAGCCATACCCAAATTGTGTTATATATTATTATGTCCTTATGTTCTCTAATGAGAATAATTTCAGTGATTTTTTTTATAAATTTAGTATCACGAAAATATAAAAAAAGTTATTTTTAACTTTTAATTTTCGTCTATATTGACTATTTCATTTTAGAGATATGGATTGAATCAATATAAAACTATATAAAAAGTTAGTAATTAATTAGCGGAATAAATAATTACTTTGAAATACTTCGGAAAACAGTAAAAATTGATCGACTCACATCAAATAGTCGGTAACGACTACGATTATATTCTAGAATTTCCCCACGACTCTCAACAGCTCAACGACTGTCTTGTACGATCAACCTGACAGTCGTTGGGAAGAACACGGTCTCACTGAAATGCCATTACATTATAGTGCTCCAATAGAATCGTACAACGATCATTGTTCACTAATAATCATTGCAGTCGTCTCGAGGAACACGCGCATTAAAGTGTTTGCATCGTCAAATAGTCGTGGTGTACCCTAGCGGACACCTATTTACTAAGTATCTTAAACTGTTTTGCTATCTTCTGTAATTTTCCGAGACTGTGGGATAAGTGGTAGGTATTATATTTGGTGGTGGACGTACGAGTATAATATAAAATAGGGCAAAATCTGTTGCAGCATGAGAACTTTAAAATTTGAATTTTATCAGAGGTACTTATTTTTCGTACAGCCTTCAGCAAATGATGTTATATTTCCATCTTATCAAAGGTTGAATTGGTATCTTTTTCTGAAACATCCTGCAAAAAGAAGAGGGAAAAAATAAACAAACACACAAAAAGTTTAAATTTCCCACAAAACTAATTTGTCATAAATTTTTTATTCCAAAGTTTTGTTTTGTTAAAAAAATGTTTGTTGGTGTTCTCTCTCTCTCTCTCTCTCTCTCTCTCTCTCTCTCTCTCTCTCTCTCTCTCTCTCTCTCTCTCTCTNTCTCTCTCTCTCTCTCTCTCTCTCTCTCTCTCCTACCATATTTAGTGCACAAGTTTTCAGCTTTGAATATAAATGAGAATAATTGTCACAAAGATACTTGATACCCAAAAGCTACCCAGGTGCCGTTTGCTTGGAAAAAATGTCGAGTCGAAAAAACTCTACAATAATTGGTTTTGAGATTTACTGCCCGACATACTGTACTTGGTATATTAGATTCAATATATTTATACATAAAAAGCAATGTCCTGCATGAGTGACTGATCAACGTAGAGCCGGAACTATTAATGCTACAGACTTGATATTTGGCAGGGACCTTCGTTGCACCATATAAGTGTGCACTATAAGAAAGGATTTTGCAAAATTTTAATTTTAAGCGGTAAAAATCGCAAAATGTAAACAATTCCCATAAGAAATACATTGGAGCGAGAGAGATAGCATGATACATCATTTAAAATATATAAAATATAATATTATTGGCACAGGAACCGCCATGCCTCTAAGGCGCCAAGCTATAGGCGAAACAACTAGTCAGTTATAATGATCCTGTTGGTGTAGTGGATAGCACACTGGGATTGGACGCAGGGGATTCCGGTTCTATTCCCGGCGGGATCGGAATTTTTTAGACTTGGTGCTTCTGATTTCGGGGGACACTCAGCCTCAAGAGGACTTTTGAGTAGCTTATTTCATGTGAGTAACGACTAGTGGCAGCCTTACCGGTGTAAAAATTTATGGTTTGATAGAATGTTGAATAGATTAGTAATTCAGTGATAGTCACGAAAATTGGGAACAGGCTGTTGGGCCTTACCACAGAAAAACTCTGCATTTACTTTTTTAAGTTCCTGTTTGCAACTTACTGTACACAGGAACTTAAGAATAAGTGGCTCCCATGATTGACTTTCCATTGATGTCGGTCGGCTTTCTTGAGAAATGGAGATTGAGACGCCAAAGACAAATCGTTTAATATTTTCAATTCATGCACCAATTGTCGGAGTGGCCAGGAGCAGGGCCGGATTAATAATAGTAGCACTTGTAGCACGTGCTACGGGACCCGCTTTTTTGAGGGCCCCGCGCTTTGACAACTTACACTTTTCGACATTTTAGGGTTGACAATTGAAAAAACATATCATTTTGATTCTCTAATAAAGAAACGAGTATTGCAACATAAGCAAATTGTTTTTTTTTAGCATGAGCGGTAACCATGTTTTATTGATGTCGGTATACTCAAAATTTAATTTCACTTTTCTCTACCAGCTGTAGGTACTAGACCAAAAGGATAAAAGATAATCAATTTTTGTACTGGCTCCAAAAAGTAGACTGCTTAGTCGACGGTGGTGGGTGGAAGGGCCCCCCTCTGTGAAAGTGCTACGGGCCCCGCGAAAGTTTAATCTGCCCCTGGCCAGGGGTCGACAATGTTCCGCAGATATTGAGGGTTCAAAGGAAGAAGAAGAAAAAAAAAATACAAAGGGGCTCAAAGGAAGAGAGTTATAACTATGAAGGGATCAGGTGCGAAGAAACCTTTACTGACTTTTTAACTTTGGTACATATGTTTCAAATCTGAGCGTTTAAACCGACGATACGATACAAGACGCATTTCCATCTTTTTTGAAAATATCTTTCTTGCCTTTTACTCGACGAAGTCTTCATTCATTATCATCAGCAATTAGGAATGTGACAGCTGCGTGTGAATAAAGTCAGCATAACTCTCTTTTTTTTTTAATTAGGCTTAACGTCTCTTTAACATCTATTGGTCATTCAAGACGGAAGTTTTACCGTCCAATAGCTGGAAACTTGCAAACCAGCTACCCACCTTGACCTTACACAGCCTGGGTAGGGCCGGAAAAATAGCCAGCATCACGAGGGCTCGAACCTACGTGGACGCCCACATGGTACAACCCCGTCGGACGTTGCTTAACTTCAGTGATTTAACCTGAACTGGTATTCAATGTGCCATAGACGCTGGCTAACATAACTCTTAATGTTTTTCCACTGCTATAGTGTTCAACTTTCGTCCTACTCCTTTTTCACCCGAATCACCCCCAAGGACCGGTAGATCCGTTTGGACTTGTCGGATGGACAGAATACAACCTCGATAGAGGCTCTTCCTTTTAGTGTGAAAAACTATGGCCATTCTGTGGATCTCCTGGGACATCTCGTTCCTTGGATGTTTTAGTAGTATGAAAAAACGATGGCCATTCTGTGGATCTCCTGGGACATCTAGTTCCTTGGATGTTTTAGTAGTATGAAAAAACGNCGTCGAACTGTTCTGGACAAAACGCTACTCTGAGCTACAAAATCTAATCCAAGCTAACTGTAAAGTCTCTCCTCCAAAGAGTATAATATTAAGCTATGATGAAAAGCGTAGGGGTCCTGAAATCAGTTGCGTATGTGAACTGACAGAACAGTCGACAGATGAAGGAAGTGTTGTCCGAGACGACGTCCTCGTGTTGAACTGTTCTGGACAAAACACTACTCTGAGTTACAAACGGGTTAGCTGCAGACCTGATCTTTTGACGATGGTTATCAAGTTGAAAAAGGCTTTGCTCTAACCCCCCAATGAGTGGTGCTTATTTTCTGGAGAACGGTTTCAAAATTTGAAAATCTTCATTTTGGTTTTTAATGTTTCTCCCACACTGAGAGGAGAGGCACTCAGGGGGTCTAGTTTGAAATTTGTCTTTTTAAACCGAACTTGAGGCTTGAAGAACAAGCAGTCGTAATGTTATGACGAATCAAAGGGGTTTATCGAAATGAGTTTCAACAACCCCATTAGCTAAGTGGATAAAACGATGGCTTCGTGCTAAGGGTCGATGATTCGAGGACAGGTAATGACGGATTTTCCAATTGAAATTTAATTTTTTTTTTTTTTTTTGCATCGTGACGTTTCTAAAGCAGTGTCCACACTTATGTTGGAAATGTTGAACAACATTGCAACACAAGTATGGACGTGTTGGGAAACTGTTGTCCGACAGTTGTCCAACAGTTGCATGTTTCCACAGAAGGTGGAACGTTTCAAAATGTTTCTAGAAACATTGATATTTTTGATATTATAGATGCAATATTTTTTAATAATTCTCCGAAGTCGCAACTTGTCATTCGAAGAAAAAAAAAATTGTTGAATCCAGAACACCTGTATTCCAAATTCATCAACATCGCCCAAGATCAAATCTTTCATGAAGTCAGCTGTACTGAATTTATTTCTTCCTCGAGAAAGGCTCGGTCTTATCCAAAACCTCCTTGGCCTATGATATCGTTTGCCTCCAGGAGGACATCGGCGGTAGCAGTTATAAGAATGTCTTCCTCACTCATTTTTTGATTATTTTTAAAATATTGTAAAAAAAAATTACAAAGGCAAACAATCCACTTATCACAAGGTCTGAATTGAAATTATGTGAAAACAATACAACATTATAGGTACACACTAAAAATTAAGTGAGGACGCTGCGTTGTTGCCCAACATTTTTTGTACAACATTTCCAACATAAGTGTGGACCCTGCTTTAAGTTAACACAAATACAATTTGTCTCCAGAGGTTAATGAGATCTAATTCCAGCTTCTAAGATAATATTTTTTTTAGGTTCCAGGTTTGCCCACACCAATTGAGAACATGATCCTACGGTATGTGAAAATGAAAGCGGACTGGTGGACAAACACCGCTCATTACAATAGAGAACGTATTCGACGTGGTGCCACCGTCGACAAAACTGTGTGCAAGAAGAATTTGGGTAGATTGACTCGACTTTACTTAAAGGCTGAACAAGAAAGACAGCACAACTATTTGAAAGTAAGTATCGATCTTTGAGGCTTTTAATCGAATTTAAACTGAGCCCCATTTTCTTGTACAGAGTGTCCGATATTTTTCTATTAAAAAAATTCACCATCCGTTCAGAAGGTAAAAATAAGACTCCAAAACTGAATGAGATTTTAAATATTTTAATTTTCATCGGATTGACTTTTTCAAATTTAGAAAGAATTTTTTTTCTATCTAAATTTGGAAAAATCGATCTGAAGAAAATTAAAATATTTAAAATCTTTCCTTAAACAAAAAAGCTAAAGTCACCAAAGACATTCCTTTATTATAATTATTATCATACTAGCAGGATACGCCCGCTTCGCTTGGCGCCTTAGAGGCATGGCCGTTTATAGTTTCAACCCCAAAAGTAGCCTATGTCCTTTCCTAAAGTTTAGTCTATCTCCATACCAAATTTAAACAAAATCGGTTCAGTAGTTTAAGCGTGAAAGCGTAACATACATACAGACAGACAGAGTTACTTTCGCATTTATAATATTAGTATGGATTGAAAATTGGTAATTTGAGATTGTGAGATGTTGATTGAGGAGTGACACGGGCCGAGCAGCAAAAAAACTTCTTTATAGCTGCATTCTCATACATCTGGCCATCCTCAGAAACGATGATGGGCGTTTCAAAAATTTTTAACGTTCATCAAAGCATTGTTTCGTTTTTAAAGTCCATGCGATCCATTTCCTCCCGGTACATAAAACCGTCTGTTGAGAATAATTTTAGTTTCTAAAATACGCCTCACACAAGCGTTAATAGCGGTATTTTCTTCAACTAACCTGTTGATTACAGATTGTTCACTACAGTAATAAAAAAGGTTCCTTTTTTGTTAAGAAACATTTTGATGTTGTTGTAAAACAAAGAAATTGTTTCTTTGTTTCACAACAACAACAACATGTTTCTTAACAAAGAAGAAACCTTTTTTATTACTGTAGTAAAGTTAGCAATCTGTAACCAACAGGTATTTGTTAGTTGAAGCAAATACCGCTATTAGCGCTTGTGTGAGGCGTATTTCAGAAACTAAAATAATTCTCAACACCGTCCATCGTGAGAACGGCTAGACATATAGTGGACTTGTCTGGCTCTAAAAGACTTATTTACTTATTTTTTTTAGGATGGACCTTACATTTCTCCTGAAGAAGCTGTTGCTATTTATACAACCACCGTACATTGGCTTGAATCACGTCGATTTGCTCCAATTCCATTTCCACCGTTAACATACAAACACGACACCAAACTATTAATTTTAGCTTTAGAAAGACTTAAAGAAGCGTACAGCGTCAAGTCCAGATTGAATCAAAGTCAACGAGAAGAATTAGGTCTGATAGAACAAGCCTATGATAATCCTCATGAAGCTTTGTCCAGAATTAAACGTCATTTGTTAACGCAGAGAGCTTTTAAAGAGGTGAGTGTTTCATAATGCAGTTCGATTTTAAAATAAACGATGTGTTACGAAGCGTACAGCGTCAAGTCCAGATTGAATCAAAGTCAACGAGAAGAATTAGGTCTGATAGAACAAGCCTATGATAATCATCATGAAGCTTTGTCCAGAATTAAACGTCATTTGTTAACGCAGAGAGCTTTCAAAGAGGTAATTGTTTCATAATATAAGATGATTTCGCGGGGTGATTTTCCTCTGCGATAAAATTTATTGAAATATTAGTATAGTATAGCCAGAACTTCAAAATTATAAACGTTGCAACAATGGAATAGCATCCAAATTGGAATATTTTTTTACCCAAGCTTGAAACTTTAATCTCAAACAGCCACAGAGTTAAGGATGCACAAGTTTTGAAAAAGCTCAACTTTAACTTGAGATATCTATGACCCTGTTTTGAAGTTAAGGATGCACAAGTTTTGAAAAAGCTCAACTTTAACTTGAGATATCTTTGACCCTGTTTTGAAGTTAAGGATGCACAAGTTTTGAAAAAGCTCAACTTTAACTTGAGATATCTCTGACCCTGTTTTGAAGTTAAGGATGCACAAGTTTTGAAAAAGCTCAACTTTAACTTGAGATATCTTTGACAATGTTTTGAAGTTAAGGATGCACAAGTTTTGAAAAAGCTCAACTTTAACTTGAGATATCTTTGACCCTGTTTTGAAGTTAAGGATGCACAAGTTTTGAAAAAGCTCAACTTTAACTTGAGATATCTTCGACCCTGTTTTGAGTACAGATCTCAAATAAATATCTAAATATTTAAATTTTCAAAATTGACCCCGCCTGGGGCCTCGCATGAAAAGTTTCCCTTTTGATATTAAGAAAAACGTGTTTAATTGTTTCTCGAAAATCAAAACCAGATTCAAGATATTGATATCGGCTCTCTTTTTTTGGAGACACCCTGTTAAAAAATAGTTTGTGTCATGGGTGTCACAAGCTGGTTTGAAATTAGACAGTTCATTTTCCAAGTGGCACATTTCATACAATCTTATATTGTACCATCTCATCGGTGGTACAACCAGTCTATTCAGTACAAACTCATTTATTGATCAAACGAAGTGAGGTCTCGTTTTAACTCCACACTTTTATTTAATTTATCTGTTTCTCCGTTTGTATAACTCTGGAACTTGGTCTCATTGTGATGAAACAAATCTGCATATTTATAAAGTTCATTTAAGTGGCTGTGATTAGTTTTTATGCCCTATTGGGCCTCATGGTGGCCATTTTAAGTGAGTGAGGTCTACAGCTCACAGAACTACTAGTACCATCTGTCGTCTAGGTGTCTGACTGTCAATTTATGGTAAATTCTTTCAGGTGGGCATTGAATTCATGGACCTTTACTCGCATTTGGTACCTGTTTATGACGTTGAACCATTGGAAAAAATCACCGACGCTTATTTAGATCAATATCTTTGGTATGAAGCTGACAAGAGAAGACTGTTTCCACCCTGGGTGAAACCATCAGACTCGGAACCACCGCCTCTTCTGGTGTACAAATGGTGTCAAGGTAATATTTCATTTCATAGAGATTCACCTTCTTAGCTGTGGAATCCTCGCACCTCATCCGCAAGGGTTTTTATGTATTGATGTTAATATTTTTACGTCGAGTTAATTATTACCAAAAGAATTTTAGTTAGTATACCAACTTGGGCTTCAAATACACTCAATAGCCAACGATCATACCACGATGAACACTCCAGTTCCCGTCAGATCACTGAAGTTAAGCAACGTCGGGCGTGGTCAGTACTTGGATGGGTGACCGCTTGATAACATCACGTATCGTTGACTCATTTTTCCGGCCCAACCCAGGCTGGGTGAGGTCAGTGTGGGTAGCTGGTTTGCAAGTTTCCATCGAATGGAGGGTAAAACCCCCGTCTTGAATGACCAATAGATAATAAAGAGGCGTTAAGCTAAATTAAAAAAATAATAAAAAAGTTCAATCAAATGAAATTTCAACAATGGACTGCCACTCCCGGTCAAAGACAGATGAAGAAGTTCATAACTCACTCGCCCAAAAGATCAAAACAATTGCCGTCTCAATAAAAAGGAAGTGAGGATATTCACGGGTCACTGCTCTCTGCAGCCTCAACTGATGCTATTTTATAAGAATAGGAGATAAAGATGTGATTGTTTATTAGCAGGGAACCCTGCTAATGTGTGAACTCGACATGACCTTGACCGTTTTTATTTTTCACGATAGGGTGACCTGGTTTGTTCTCGTTACAGGAATTAACAATCTTCAAGAAGTGTGGGATGTGGCTGAAGGAGAATGTAACGTTTTACTTGAATCTAGATTCGAGAAGATGTATGAAAAAATCGATTTGACTTTGTTGAATCGATTATTGCGATTAATTGTTGATCATAACATTGCCGATTACATGACAGCTAAGAACAATATTGTTATTAATTACAAGGTACGTTAGAATTATCGATTATTACAATAGATTGGTATCACAATTCCAGTCAAGGGTCATCAAAACATTTTCGATAACCTCTTATTAAACTATTTCTATACAAGGTACGTTAGAAATGTTAGAATTATCGATTACTACAGTCGATTGGTATCACAATTCCAGTCAAGGGTCATCAGAACATTTTCGATAACCTCATGTTAAACGATTTCTATACAAGGTACGTTAGAATTATCGATTATTATATTCGATTGTTATCACAATTCCAGTCAAGGGTCATCAGAACATTTTCGATAACCCCATGTTAATCTGTTTCTACAATTTTTCTAAATCTCAATCTAGAAATAGTTGAGTTCAGGAGGTACACCGCTACAACAGCAAAAGTCCATTGTTGGCCATCTGACGAAAAACTGGTTTCAGTAAGGCTGGGACAGATTGTTAAATCAGAGCTGGCAGGGGGAAAGAGGTGGTGGGGTTGGGTTTAGTTGGTAGACAATTTTTGGGACGTCGCCTCATCCTTAACTAGATTGAGTCCAACATAAATTCCACTCGACAGACGTTTTGTTTGGCTGTGGTTGGACAAATATTGCTGGTGGTCGATAAGTGGAGTATATCTTTTGAGAACTCCCATCCTCGTCAGCAAAATTTGGAACTAGCGATAGCTTTGAGTTGCATAAAAAAATCGATTGTTAACTAATGGCCTACCAACTAAACTCCACTTAACACAAACTCATTTATATCTATAAATGAGTTTTGAAGTGGGGTACCATATTTCTTTATTTTATTTTCATTATTGTATATTTCTTTATNATAAGTGGAGTATATCTTTTGAGGACTCCCATCCTCGTCAGCAAAATTTGGAACTAGCGATAGCTTAGAGTTGCATAAAAAAATCGATTGTTAACTAATGGCCTACCAACTAAACTCCACTTAACACAAACTCATTTATATCTATAAATGAGTTTTGAAGTGGGGTACCATATTTCTTTATTTTATTTTCATTATTGTATATTTCTTTAATTATGTAACCGAATATATGGATAAATAAAGAAAATATGTTCATAAAAAAAAATCGAAATGATCTAGCTAATCGAATATCGTTAGATTATTAATCGTTAAATAATGTGATATTGCAATCCACATTTTTCTCCATGATATAATCGTTCTAATAGTTTATGTTATCGTCCATATCAAACGAAATATTCATTTTTATTTTTCAGGACATGAATCACACTAATAGTTACGGTATCGTCCGAGGTCTCCAGTTTGCATCTTTCATTGTACAATATTATGGACTAGTTTTAGATCTTCTCGTTTTGGGTCTTCAAAGAGCCTCCGAAATGGCTGGACCTCCTCAAATGCCTAACGACTTTCTTACATTCCAAGATTCGGCCACAGAGATGACACATCCTATTCGACTGTATTGTCGATATGTGGACAAAGTGCATTTGTTTTTGAGGTAAGAAAAATATCCAAATTTTCTGCACGATTACAATCCTTTATCTTTTATAGGAAGAGAAAGTAAAACGAATTTAATAGGTCATATTACTTGAAAATATCAATAAAAGAGGTCATATTAGTTGAAAATATCATTAAAATATCTTATAGTACTTGAAAATATAATTAAAATAGGTCATAGTATTTGAAAAATATCATTAAAATAGGTCATATTACTTGAAAGTATCATTAAAATAGCTTATAGTACTTGAAAATATCATTAAAATAGGTCATATTACTTGAAAGTATCATTAAAATAGCTTATAGTACTTGAAAATATCATTAAAATAGGTCACCGGTAAAAACTGCGTACGTCGAACAAATGGATTTTTCATTTTTGAATAATTGCCATTGTGATATTATATATATCAGCTATGATGAATTGCGCAGGAGTCCTGAAATCAGTTGCGTAGGTGACATGACAGACTAGTTTCTTCATAAGTACTTTCAAACTGTGTTTTGTTTTAAATTAATTTATTTTAATTGTAAATATTTTTTAACACTTATAATTAACACTTTATTCTTAGTGTCACAATTTACAAAAGCAAAAAATTAGAGAATAGGAAATTTTCTTTTTCAGATTCACAGCTGAAGAGGCGCGTGACTTAATTCAACGATATTTGACGGAACATCCCGATCCGAACAACGAGAACATTGTTGGTTACAACAACAAAAAATGTTGGCCACGAGACGCCCGTATGCGACTCATGAAACACGATGTCAATCTTGGTCGGGCTGTATTTTGGGACATTAAAAATCGTCTTCCCCGATCTACAACGACAATTCAGTGGGAAGGTAGCTTTGTAAGCGTCTATTCAAAAGATAATCCCAATCTATTGTTCAATATGAGTGGATTTGAATGTCGAATCTTACCCAAGTGTCGTACCTTGCATGAGGAATTCACGCATCGTGATGGTGTATGGAATTTACAAAATGAAATTACCAAACAAAGAACAGCACAATGTTTTCTCCGAGTTGATGATGAGAGTTTACAAAGATTTCATAATCGAGTTAGACAAATTCTAATGGCTAGTGGATCTACAACTTTTACAAAGGTAAGCGAGGGCTTACAGAAAAACTACATTTTTTTTTTTTTTTTTAATTCTTCTTTAGGCGCGTTATGAAAAAATGATGAGAGTGAAATTTTAAGATGTGCGCGCATGTGTAACACAAAATTATCACCGCATCAGTGTAACACAAAATTAACACAGATAAAGTTAGTTATGAAAAAATGATGAACATGAAGTTTGTTATGAAAAAATGATGAGAGTTAAATTTAAATATTGTATTTTCTCATTCTATATCCATAGAACATCGTGGCTCAGTGGCAAGGCTTCTGTTTCATAGTTGGTAGGTTCTGAGTTCACTCCTGGGTGGGGTAGTATGTGTTTTTGAAATATTATTAAATTTATTTTTAAAAACTTTTCGCGCACGTACATAACACGCACTCATTTTTTTTTTTTTTTAATTTGGCTTAACGTCTCTTTAACATCTAATGGTCATTCAAGACGGGGGTTTCACCCTCCATTCGCCGAAAACTTGCGAACTAGCTACCCACATTGACATAACACAAAGAAACAGCATTTATTTAATATATATTAGTTATTATTGGGTTTCTTATCCTCATATTTTATAAAGATCTTGTCAGCGAGTGTTCCGTTTTAAGTAAAAAGAAACTTTTGAGGTTATCTGCGGTCCGTCATTGATCGACAATTTGAATTAATGGCCCTCTATGCTGTTTGCATTCGACCGATTTTTTTTCTTCTTAAATAAACATCTATTGGCCATTAAATACTTTAGAGGTGAAGGTGTTATGTCTCGCTATCTGTGATATTGGAACAGACAACCCCTACCTCATAGGTATATAGTTACAAACATACACAGAGATTTCTGGTATCTATACTTCGATATAAAGTTTCTTATTTCGTTGCTTGACTGTTTCAGATTGTCAACAAATGGAACACAGCTCTGATTGGTCTGATGACATATTTCCGTGAATCCGTCGTCAACACACAAGAATTGCTTGATCTTCTCGTCAAATGTGAAAACAAAATTCAAACAAGAATCAAAATTGGTCTCAATTCTAAAATGCCTTCTCGATTTCCACCCGTAGTTTTCTATACACCAAAAGAGCTGGGTGGTCTTGGGATGTTATCTATGGGACATGTGCTCATTCCACAGGTAAGTGATCCTTATAAAGCTAAATGCTGCTTTGTAATTTGACCTTGTGTGTCAGTAGATTTGACCAGCTTAAACGCTAAGGGAGGGAGAAAAAAAAAGAATTTCAGAGAAGACAATGATCGCTCCTGAGCAGAAAATATTGGCGTCTCGAGAGCCTCGCTTTTTGTGTTAAAATGTGGAGTTTTACTAGACTTCACATCGCTCAGTTGATTAGAAAAACTCTGCTAATTTAGAAGATGGCAATATTATTTTAACTTTTAAATAAATTAAAACAAAACACTCATCAAACACACTATTTATAATTATTTATAAAAGGGGGCGGTGGACTGATTCTTTTATACGATTTGTAGACTTTCGGGATCATTCAGAACCTAAATGGGATCTACGTACAAAATGTCATCCAAACTGGTCAACACTTGGGCGGCAAACGTGTCTCTTAAGGGGGGCGGTGGACTGATTCTTTTATACGATTTGTAGACTTTCAGACTCATTCAGAACCTAAATGGATCTTCGTACAAAATGTCATCCAAACTGGTCAACACTTGGGCGGCAAACGTTTCTCTTAAGGGGAGCGGTGGACTGATTCTTTTATACGATTTGTGGACTTTCGGGATCATTCAGAACCTAAATGGGATCTACGTTCAGAATGTCATGCAAACTGGTCAACACTTGGGCGGCAAACGTGTCTCTTAAGGGGGGGGGCGGTGGACTGATTCTTTTATACGATTTGTGGACTTTCGGGATCATTCAGAACCTAAATGGGATGTACATACAAAATGTCATCCAAACTGGTCAACACTTAGGCGGCAGACACGTCACTTAAGGGGGCGGTGGACTGATTCTTTTATACGATTTGTGGATTCAACGTACCTTGAAACGTAAGATTTCAAAATTTGAGGGATTTTGCAGTCGATTCCAAAGGTGAGATAGGCATGATCAACGTCAGTCCGTCACACACAGCTGATGTCCGCTATTTTGCATCCATCCTTTCGAATGGCTGTAGAATTCCTCCTGACCAAATGAATTCCCTCTCCGTGGGCTTTTTGTTTTATAAGTAATACATTTTCCTCTTGTGTTTCAGTCTGATCTCCGTTGGTCCAAACAGACCGATGTTGGCATCACTCATTTTAGATCTGGTATGTCTCATGATGAAGATCAACTCATTCCCAACTTGTACCGTTACATTCAACCATGGGAGAGTGAGTTCGTTGACTCACAACGAGTTTGGGCAGAGTACGCTCTGAAACGACAGGAAGCAAATGCTCAAAATAGGTAAGACAGTAGTTGTTGCTTCCGTTTTCGGTTTTCACCCAACCCCGTTTCTATTTACAGATAGGTTCAGAAAAAACTTTGCAAAACACATCATACTAAAAAATTGTCCTTAGATGGTTGGTTCTACGTACCAGGGCACCCCAGACCATCAACACAGCAATGCAAACCAAAAGAAGACCCACATCGTCTTACAGCAATTATAATTACATGTACAATCCGTCTTTGCTTAGTTTTTAAGATAGTTAAGACAAATAGTCAATTTGTCTTGATTAAAAACACAAAATGGCCGCAATCTTGAAAACTAAGGGAAAACGAACTGCACATATACTACATATGGCGGTATTTATAGGTGGGAATGATGTGTTCTATAAACATCTTCAACTTTAGATTTTCTAAAAAATAAAAAACATCCTTCTACACACATACTTAAGGGTTGCCTACAATAATTATCATTTATTTTATTTATTGCAGCCAGTGATTCTAAAACATAAAAAACACCTTTCTACACACATACTTAAGGGTTACCTACACTAATTATCATTTATTTTATTTATTGCAGCCAGTAATTCTAAAACATAAAAAACACCCTTCTACACACATACTTAAGGGTTACCTACACTAATTATCATTTATTTTATTTATTGCAGCCAGTGATTCTAAAACATAAAAAACACCCTTCTACACACATACTTAAGGGTTACCTACACTAATTATCATTTATTTTATTTATTGCAGCCAGTGATTCTAAAACATAAAAAACACCCTTTCCACACACATACTTAAGGGTTGCCTACAATAATTATCATTTATTTTATTTATTGCACCCAGTGATTCTAAAACATAAAAAACATCCTTCTACACACATACTTAAGGGTTGCCTACACTAATTATCATTTATTTTATTTATTGCAGCCAGTGATTCTAAAACATAAAAAACATCTTTCTACACACATACTTAAGGGTTGCCTACACTAATTATCATTTATTTTATTTATTGCACCCAGTGATTCTAAAACATAAAAAACATCCTTCTACACACATACTTAAGGGTTGCCTACACTCCGGCAAATTAAAATTTGACCCTCTAAAATGTCTAGAATTCTAGATCATGAGTATTTTTTGATTCTGCCTCCAAATTCATTGTCTCCGCTCAGACAGTCAAAGACATTTTACAATGGACGTCATCTTTGAAGATTGCATGATTTTGGGTACCATCTAATACGAAGGGTTAAATTTTTTGAAGAATGAGTTGATACTTTTTGACGGAGATCCATACCTGGAGTAGTGTGACGGGGTTGCAACGAAATAGCAGGGAGGTTGTAGGAAAGGTGCTACTCACAACTGATCCTTTTTTCATAACCTATCGTAATGTTTTATTACAGACGTCTCACACTGGAAGATCTTGAGGATAGTTGGGATCGTGGTATTCCCAGAATCAATACTTTGTTTCAGAAAGATCGACACACTCTTGCTTATGATAAAGGTTGGAGAATTCGAACTGAATTCAAACAGTATCAGGTGAGTGGAAATCATTGGTTGTCGTCTCCTTGTAACCATGATACTAAGAGGCATGCTATAAACTCCTCTAGTTCTACGCGTGACATCATACGAGCCGTTCCTACCTAATCACGTGTTTCGTGTCTAACTTCTTAGTCTTATTTATTTTTTTTACTTTCAAGTCTGTCTTGTAACATACCTACATTTCGTTTTATTGTTGTTTTTGAATTAACGTGCGCGTTCATCAATGATTTGGAATCACAGAGAAACAACTGAGTCGACAAATTGAGAATATGTACGAGTAAGTGAAAAGGTGAAAAATAGGTATAGAACAAACAGTCAAGAGTTGATAACTGAGATAAAATTACAGAATACTATCTTATACCCCCTACTTCATATGTGTTTTCCGCTATGGTTGTAGAATTACTCCTAACCAAAATAATGTTCTTTGTCTTTTTGTATGGACGCCTGAAAATGTGACATAGCTGGGATATGAACTAAAATATTATGGACATTTCTGGATGCATATGTTTTTTACTGCGGGGAGAGTTCATTTTTTTATTTACCGTTTGGACTGCGTAATTTTACCACTGAAAAGCGTAGTCATTATCATTACTCAAACCGCTTTCAGTTGAACATTGGTTTTTTTTTTAAAAAAAAAAAAACTTGAAAAACACGCAAATTGTAATTTTGAACGATACACACCCAAAAATACCTGTGCTTCCCTGATTTGAAAAGTTTACAAGACATTTTTTTCTTTTGTTATTTAGGTCCTCAAGCAAAATCCGTTCTGGTGGACTCATCAACGACACGATGGCAAACTTTGGAATTTGAACAATTACAGAACGGATATGATTCAGGCGCTGGGAGGTGTGGAAGGAATCCTCGAGCATACACTGTTCAAAGGAACGTATTTCCCAACTTGGGAAGGTTTGTTCTGGTAAGTTATTGTATTGGAACGCCTGTAACAGAACGGATATGATTCAGGTCCTGGGAGGTGTGGAAGGAATCCTCGAGCATACACTGTTCAAAGGAACGTATTTCCCAACTTGGGAAGGTTTGTTCTGGTAAGTTATTGTATTGGAACGCCTGTAACAGAACGGATATGATTCAGGTCCTGGGAGGTGTGGAAGGAATCCTCGAGCATACACTGTTCAAAGGAACGTATTTCCCAACTTGGGAAGGTTTGTTCTGGTAAGTTATTGTATTGGAACGCCTGTAACAGAACGGATATGATTCAGGTCCTGGGAGGTGTGGAAGGAATCCTCGAGCATACACTGTTCAAAGGAACGTATTTCCCAACTTGGGAAGGTTTGTTCTGGTAAGTTATTGTATTGGAACGCCTGTAACAGAACGGATATGATTCAGGTCCTGGGAGGTGTGGAAGGAATCCTCGAGCATACACTGTTCAAAGGAACGTATTTCCCAACTTGGGAAGGTTTGTTCTGGTAAGTTATTGTATTGGAACGCCTGTAACAGAACGGATATGATTCAGGTCCTGGGAGGTGTGGAAGGAATCCTCGAGCATACACTGTTCAAAGGAACGTATTTCCCAACTTGGGAAGGTTTGTTCTGGTAAGTTATTGTATTGGAACGCCTGTAACAGAACGGATATGATTCAGGTCCTGGGAGGTGTGGAAGGAATCCTCGAGCATACACTGTTCAAAGGAACGTATTTCCCAACTTGGGAAGGTTTGTTCTGGTAAGTTATTGTATTGGAACGCCTGTAACAGAACGGATATGATTCAGGTCCTGGGAGGTGTGGAAGGAATCCTCGAGCATACACTGTTCAAAGGAACGTATTTCCCAACTTGGGAAGGTTTGTTCTGGTAAGTTATTGTATTGGAACGCCTGTAACAGAACGGATATGATTCAGGTCCTGGGAGGTGTGGAAGGAATCCTCGAGCATACACTGTTCAAAGGAACGTATTTCCCAACTTGGGAAGGTTTGTTCTGGTAAGTTATTGTATTGGAACGCCTGTAACAGAACGGATATGATTCAGGTCCTGGGAGGTGTGGAAGGAATCCTCGAGCATACACTGTTCAAAGGAACGTATTTCCCAACTTGGGAAGGTTTGTTCTGGTAAGTTATTGTATTGGAACGCCTGTAACAGAACGGATATGATTCAGGTCCTGGGAGGTGTGGAAGGAATCCTCGAGCATACACTGTTCAAAGGAACGTATTTCCCAACTTGGGAAGGTTTGTTCTGGTAAGTTATTGTATTGGAACGCCTGTAACAGAACGGATATGATTCAGGTCCTGGGAGGTGTGGAAGGAATCCTCGAGCATACACTGTTCAAAGGAACGTATTTCCCAACTTGGGAAGGTTTGTTCTGGTAAGTTATTGTATTGGAACGCCTGTAACAGAACGGATATGATTCAGGTCCTGGGAGGTGTGGAAGGAATCCTCGAGCATACACTGTTCAAAGGAACGTATTTCCCAACTTGGGAAGGTTTGTTCTGGTAAGTTATTGTATTGGAACGCCTGTAACAGAACGGATATGATTCAGGTCCTGGGAGGTGTGGAAGGAATCCTCGAGCATACACTGTTCAAAGGAACGTATTTCCCAACTTGGGAAGGTTTGTTCTGGTAAGTTATTGTATTGGAACGCCTGTAACAGAACGGATATGATTCAGGTCCTGGGAGGTGTGGAAGGAATCCTCGAGCATACACTGTTCAAAGGAACGTATTTCCCAACTTGGGAAGGTTTGTTCTGGTAAGTTATTGTATTGGAACGCCTGTAACAGAACGGATATGATTCAGGTCCTGGGAGGTGTGGAAGGAATCCTCGAGCATACACTGTTCAAAGGAACGTATTTCCCAACTTGGGAAGGTTTGTTCTGGTAAGTTATTGTATTGGAACGCCTGTAACAGAACGGATATGATTCAGGTCCTGGGAGGTGTGGAAGGAATCCTCGAGCATACACTGTTCAAAGGAACGTATTTCCCAACTTGGGAAGGTTTGTTCTGGTAAGTTATTGTATTGGAACGCCTGTAACAGAACGGATATGATTCAGGTCCTGGGAGGTGTGGAAGGAATCCTCGAGCATACACTGTTCAAAGGAACGTATTTCCCAACTTGGGAAGGTTTGTTCTGGTAAGTTATTGTATTGGAACGCCTGTAACAGAACGGATATGATTCAGGTCCTGGGAGGTGTGGAAGGAATCCTCGAGCATACACTGTTCAAAGGAACGTATTTCCCAACTTGGGAAGGTTTGTTCTGGTAAGTTATTGTATTGGAACGCCTGTAACAGAACGGATATGATTCAGGTCCTGGGAGGTGTGGAAGGAATCCTCGAGCATACACTGTTCAAAGGAACGTATTTCCCAACTTGGGAAGGTTTGTTCTGGTAAGTTATTGTATTGGAACGCCTGTAACAGAACGGATATGATTCAGGTCCTGGGAGGTGTGGAAGGAATCCTCGAGCATACACTGTTCAAAGGAACGTATTTCCCAACTTGGGAAGGTTTGTTCTGGTAAGTTATTGTATTGGAACGCCTGTAACAGAACGGATATGATTCAGGTCCTGGGAGGTGTGGAAGGAATCCTCGAGCATACACTGTTCAAAGGAACGTATTTCCCAACTTGGGAAGGTTTGTTCTGGTAAGTTATTGTATTGGAACGCCTGTAACAGAACGGATATGATTCAGGNGCAAATAATTCGCCTAGTTTTAGACACTCTTGGAAGTCATATCTTGGAACTTTCAAATGGCCGCCATTTTGAAACTAAACACGCCAGGCGTGTGAATTTGTTTGCAAAGTACTTACAATTTTATTGTCTTTCCGAAAATGTATCACAAGATGGGGGTTTGTATTAAAAAAACGAAAAATGGACCCCCTGGGGACCACATGGGACCGGCCTCTGAAAAATTGGTCACACCATCAGGTGATTTAATTTGGGATATAATGTCATGCAAAATTTCAAAACTCCTCATAAAGCCGTTCAAAAGATTATCAGGTGGTCTCGGTCTTTTGGGGGACACGCAGTATTATTCGATACGTGTACATAAAGTCAAGTATTTTTTATTCAATTTCATATCTTGTATTTGATAGTTCTACCAAGTCTACCTAAAGGTTTTCGTTCTTTGAGAAATAGTCATCATAATTTTGTCCGATCTCAAAGTGATTGTGTCATAATTTTTTTCTTTCAATAATGAACCTTCTTTGGAATCGTCACGAAAAAAAAAATTTTTTGTTCGATGTGTCGTACGTCGTGAAGGGCACTTCTACCATTTAGAATGTAGGTTCCATTTGGGGTCTTATTGTATCCCGAAACTTTTTGTCGTTGTCAGTCACTTTGGTTTTATATTAGAATTTTAGTATGGATTTTTTATTTCATTTTTGGATTTTACGTGCCTTGAATTTTTTTTTAGTGAAGGGTATTTTTTTCAGCCATAATAATAAATCCATGTGTATCATTAGCATAGTTTTGGAATTCACTATTTAATCATGAAAACGAATTTTATTTGAGTCAAAGTAAGAAACGTCATTGATAGAAATAATCATTGTCCGAATAGGAATTCAAACGCGTTTCATTTTATTTTTTCAGGTACAATTAGATTTGACGGGAATTTTCATGCATGGTAAAATCCCTACTCTGAAAATTTCCCTCATTCAAATATTCCGAGCTCACTTGTGGCAAAAAGTGCACGAATCAATCGTTATGGACTTGTGTCAGGTAAACTTTATACGAGTGCAGGGCGCCAAAGTTATATGTTTACAAAAGCTTATTCAGGAGGCCAAACTAAGTCGTTTTTTTCTCTCTCAGCTATTATGTCCACAAACTAGGGATGGATAACCAGGTCACTAAACTGACTACAACTCAACAGGTCAGTCACTAAACTGATCTAGAACACTGACCTGCCAGGTAATGATATGGGGGGGGGGAGAAANGGGGGGGGGGGAGAAATAGAGAGATCTTCGTCGTGAGATTCGTTAGTACCTACCTATCCTATCAAAGAAAGTAGAATGAAAGAACGGAAAAAATTCTTTATTTTGTAACAGTTCAGTTGGTTCATGTATTTCATTAAACAACAAACAAAAAGTTCGTTTTGTTTGTTGTATAATGATATATGAAAGGCAACATGAGAGAACACTGGAGAGGGTGAAAAAGGGGGTGGAGTCCGTTTTTCTCTTCCCTTTTTTTTCTCTCTCTCTTCTCTTTCATATCATAATTCATTGCAATATTCGCATCACTACTTCACTACTTGCCAGGGCGCTGTTGTATTGTATAGCTATAGTAAAAACCCTGACTCTTTCCGAGATGATCCGACCTGGAATTCAGGTCTTTTAAAAGATGCATGTCAGTGATCCGAGTCAGGTCAGTTCTACTAATCCCTAACGCAAATACTTCCTAACTCAGATTTGAAACAAAAGATGAGTTTATCGAAACATGACTTTTGACCCTGCTATAGGCCCCCAAGATGGTTGGTTCTTCGTACCGGGGCTACCCGTGCCCTCGGGAACGGCCAAAGACCATCAACACCGTTCCGATGACAACTCACTGTGTTTTTCCTCAATTGGACCCAGCCGTGCTGCTCCGGATACTTCCTCAAAGAGTTGGTATATAAATCCTGGCTAAACCCTGAAGTATCTGATCATTGTCGTCTATGTATGCCGGCTGCGCATGATGTAAATCATAAGCAGCCAGCAACTATCCATCAAACCCAACTAATCTAGAGCCGTCAGCATTATGATCCTGTTGGAGAGACCGCCTTTCTTGGGCTGGAGACACAGTGAGAGTCGTTGAGAACGTTAACAACAACAACCCTGATATTTTAGAGAAATGGATTAATATGTTCTTAACACAGATACAGCATTCTTTTCATATTTTGCTCTATAGAACAGGGTTATTTTTGATGTCATATTTTTTCTATGAAAATCCTCAATTGTATTGGACCTTCTCAATGAGTTCCCTGAAATTTGTAAATTTTTTTTTTTTTACTAACAATGTTTTCTGTCCTTTCAAGGTGTTTGATCAAGAACTGGACGCTCTCGAGATTGAAACTGTTCAAAAAGAAACCATCCATCCTCGTAAATCATACAAAATGAATTCATCCTGCGCTGACGTGCTTTTGTTTGCGGCGTACAAATGGAACGTGTCAAGACCTTCCTTGCTGGCGGACTCAAAGTAAGTAAAGTGTCGACACTCTTGAATGAAAGACTCAAAGTTAGTAAAGGTCGACCTTCTTAAATGGTGGACTCAAAGTAAGTAAAGTGTCGACTCTCTTGAATTGTGAACTTAAGGTAAGTATGTGTCGACCCTCCTGAATGGTGGACTCAAAGTAAGTAAAGTGTCGACCCTCTTAAATGGTGGACTCAAAGTAAGTAAAGTGTCAACCCTCTTAAATGGTTGACTCAAAGTAAGTAAAGTGTTGACCTTCTTAAATGGTGGACTCAAAGTAAGTAAAGTGTCGACCTTCTTAAATGGTGGACTCAAAGTAAGTAAAGTGTCGACCCTCTTAAATGGTTGACTCAAAGTAAGTAAAGTGTTGACCTTCTTAAATGGTGGACTCAAAGTAAGTAAAGTGTTGACCTTCTTAAATGGTGGACTCAAAGTAAGTAAAGTGTCGACCTTCTTAAATGGTGGACTCAAAGTAAGTAAAGTGTCGACCCTCTTGCATGGTGGACTCAAAGTAAGTAAAGTGTCGACCCTCTTGCCATTTGAAATTTCTAAGATAT
>CM022882.1:3879644-3891161 GCA_012654025.1 Pachypsylla venusta | reverse complement strand
TTTTTTTTTTTTTTTTTTTTTTTTTTTTTTTAATTTTGTATTTCGTGCAAAATACTTTCATAATTTATTTATTTATTACATACTCAGCATATCGTAGTATTAGTATCCCAACACTAAATGTCATACATGGAAAAATATATAAAAAAAAAAAATTAAAGCATTTTTAATAAATTATTTTTCTTAAGGAACTTCAAAAGATCTTCTATGGTGGCTGGATTATCACAAAGAACTTATTTTAGGGATTTGCCATTAAAATAACTTGGACGGAAGCGCATCATCCGACATGAGATAATTATATGTTCAATCGAAATCGCTATATTGTATACATCATACATTACAGACTGGTTTGTCTTCCTGTTTAAATAAGTGGGTGAAATTGGTGTAACCAATCCTCATTCTCGTCAGACATACTTCTTCCATTCTCGACTGACGGAATGAGGACAGCCATGGGAAGACAGTCGATTTTATACTTCTCAACTTATTTTCCGTAGGGTTTATGTTGAGCCATTTTGAGTTCCATTCATTGAAGAGATGAGTTTTGTCCGCTCCATAAGTCCCACACGCCATTTATATTAATAGACTGTTTAAACCCATTTCGTTGTTTTTTGTTCCAGAGATACCATGGATAATACCACCACACAGAAATATTGGCTGGATGTTCAACTCCGATGGGGTGATTACGATTCTCACGATATTGAAAGATATGCTCGCGCCAAATTCTTAGACTACACCACTGATAATATGTCAATATATCCATCCCCCACTGGAGTTGTGATTGCAATCGATTTAGCGTATAACTTACACAGGTTTGTCATGCTTTTATTTTGATTCATCGTTGTTGTTGATGTTGTAGAGGTCAAACGTAGGTATGTCCAGCTTCCATGGCACCTTGAATCCCATAAGACCACTGAACGGAGCAATATTATTAAGGATTTTTGTGGTCATTTTGAAATATAAATTTTCTGAAATAATTTTTTATCGACTACAAATAAAATGTTGAGTCACGGACGCTTTCGTCTATTACAGAGGTTCCCAAACTGGGGCGCGAGACCAATTGAATTATTATCATTTAGTTAAAATATATCTACACATTTTTTTACAAAGGTAATTTTATTGAACATGATGTTAAGAAAATTTGAATGAGATAGCATTCAGAAACACATTAGCGTTTTGAATGAGATAGCATTCAGCAACTCATTAGCGTTTTGAATGAGATAGCGTTCAGCAACTTATTAGCGTTTTGAATGAGATAGCATTCAGCAATTTGAATGAAATAGTATTCAGCAACACCCATACCCATTCATAATTTATAATGTAAAGGCGAGGGGGGCGTCGGAGTCTTTCATTTCAAGAAAAGGGGGCGCGGTACCAAAAAGTTTGGGGACCCCCCTGGTATATTACTACATCTTCCGGAGAAAAAATATGTCGATATAAAATTATTTTAGAAATTTTAAGATTACTGAAGTTAAGCAAATTCCAGTGAAGTTTATTTTTTGGCAGGTGACCACTTAGGCTCGAACCCTCGTGATGTTGCTTTTACCGGTACAACCCATGCCGGAAAAATAGTCAGCATCACGAGGGGCGAACCCACATGGTACAAACGCTGGACGTTGCTTAACTACAGTAATCTAACGAGAACTGGTGTATTCAACGTGCCATAGACGCTGGTTATGAAGAACACAATATCGTAATAATAATTAATATTATGTATTTTTTACAGTGCCTACGGGAACTGGTTCCCAGGGTCCAAACCTTTGATTCAACAAGCGATGGCCAAAATTATGAAAGCAAATCCAGCATTGTACGTCTTGAGAGAAAGAATTCGTAAAGCACTTCAACTTTACTCTTCAGAACCCACGGAGCCTTACTTGTCATCACAGAACTACGGAGAACTATTCTCCAATCAAATTATTTGGTAAGTAGAGAGTGTATTTAGGATGTTTGTAGTCATTATAAAATGCCATGATAACAAAAAGCAAGATATGTTCTTGCGCAGAAAATGCTGACGTCACGAGGACACCAATTCTTGTGTTTACATAATTTCCGTTTTTACTCTTCGGAGCTCTTAAAAGTTGCAGGTCTCCATTTGGTCTAATTACAATGATCCCTGTGCCCTGAAGATGGTTGGTTCTTCACACTGGGGCTACCGGCGCTCTCGGGCACGGCCAAAGACCGTTCCGACGACAACTCACTGTGTTTTTCTTCCTTTGGAGGTGTTCATCCCAGCCGTGCTGCTCCAGATACTTCTTCAATAGCTGGTATATAAATCCTTGCTAAACATTGAAGTATCTGATCGTTGTCCTCTATGTATGCTGGCTGCTCATGATGTAAATCATTGATTCAACTGCCAATCCAACCCAACCATTCTAGAGTCGTCAGCATTATGGACAGATCCTGTTGGAGTGGCCGCCTTCCTTGACCTGGAGACACAGTGAGAGTCGTTGAGAACGTTAACAACAACAACAACAATGATCCCTGCAACCTTTGTTTAGATTTATTGAAAAAAATGATGGAGTATCATACCTTTTCTCTTCTTACTATTATGATGAAGTACAAAGGACCTGGCACAAACATGTAGGAAATGGGTTTTCGGTTAAATTCGCTATAAGAGGTATAATTTTTAGGGTCTACTCGTAGATCAAAAGTATCAATGGGACAAAGTTTAAAAAAAATAGACCTTTTTTGAGTTATATAGGATGAAGATTAAAAATGGCATCCATGTTTGTGATCAGATCTTTCAAAATTTTATCTTCCAAGCTTTCACTTTGTATAGTGCAGAAACTTCAGCAAATTGGACAAAATCCCATTTTTTATCTTTTTGTGTGTGCGGGATTCTTTCGAAAGAAATTTATAGAGTTTTGAGTCATGAGCTATTTCGTCCATAAAACGACACTATATTGAGCCTAGAAAAGTAAACAAATTTCGAGGAAGGTTTTTTTTTTTTTTGCGGTGTGGTCGATTCAAAATNCCCCCCCCCCCCCGTCACCCAGTAAAACTCATTGTTTCTGATTGAAGGTTTGATGTGTGTTTACAGGTTTGTTGACGATACGAATGTGTATCGAGTCACAATTCACAAAACATTCGAAGGCAATTTGACAACAAAACCCATCAACGGTGCCATTTTCATTTTCAATCCTCGTACGGGTCAATTGTTTTTGAAAATTATTCACACGTCTGTGTGGGCGGGACAGAAACGTTTAGGACAGTTAGGTGAGTATATATTATCAACATCAGCCGATCTCATTGGTCGAGTTGTTAACAGCATTGACTTTTGGTCTGGAGGTTTTGGTTCGAATCCTGTCCGGAGCCAAAACTTTCTAATTGAATTTTTTCGTTTCCGGAATGGTATGGCGATAAAGGGAGTGTCAGAAGTAATGAAAAACAGTTCTGTTGTATTACTTAAGTTTAAAAAAAAAAACATGAGCTCCTGGTCCCGTTTTGTGGGGAAGGGGGGCGCAGAAGACTTGGGAATTTTATTATTAGTCACCAAAGGCGTAAAATATAAAAAAAATCAGGACCGATTTTTCGAGTTTTTGTGTGTCGTACTCCAGGTTTCTTAAACCTTAGTTACTCGATTACGTGGGAAATCAATTTCAAAATTTCAACTTTATTTGGTCGCCATTTTTGTTCGCTATGTTGTTGTTTTTCGCTAAAAAAATTAATAATGATCTCCTGAAAAAAAATCAAAAGTGGCCCATTTATTTTATCATAAATTAAAGTTTGAGTTTTGTCCACTCAAAGGTTCTAGGCCATCACTAAAATGGGGTGTGGGGTAATTTCATGAACGCAAGAAATATTCAGACATTCACATAGACATTTACATGACATTGACATTGAGGGGTATACCTATTTAATGAACTAATTTTTTTTCCTTCAGCCAAGTGGAAAACCGCCGAGGAAGTTGCTGCTTTAATTCGATCCCTCCCAGTTGAAGAACAGCCGAAACAGATTATTGTAACTCGTAAAGGCATGTTAGATCCACTGGAAGTACATTTGTTGGACTTCCCAAACATTGTAATTAAAGGTGAGCAACTCATATTCTATCCATCCAGCGAAGTTGGTTAAGCGTTTGGACTTTTAAGAGTTCAATGATTTTTTTTTGCCAGAGAAAATCGCTTTAGCTGCAACTAAAAAAGCGCTGGTTCAATTAATTTACTTACATAAACTAGAATTTAAAAAACTGTCCGTACGCCGCAAGTGACATTTTCGCCATTTAACAAAATTTCCTACGTGGGTCTCACTTGGTGTCTAGTTGATCTTTTTCACACCTGAAGCGGTGTTCCCCTTGGAATAATCTTGTCTCCCCATTTCTAGATTCACAAATAAAAAAAATATTAGAAATAGGTAAATATGAAGTATACATCTTTGAATAAAATGTTAATTATAAGTGTTAAAAAATAATAACTTTTAAATAAATTAAAACAAAACACCAAAAACACTATTTATAATTATTTGTATCTTTAGACTCGACTAGACTGATGATGAATCGAATGATTCGAAATAGTTTCTTCATAAATAATTATAAATAGTATTTTTGGTGTTTTGTTTTAATTTATTTAAAAGTTAAATATGAAGTAGTCCAAAAGTTTTTGACGACCCTTGTCTAGAACTGTGGTAATGCGCGTTCCAAGTCTTCCTGGTGCGTAGAACTGGCCTTCGCGAGGTCGCTTTCCGTTGAACATGTTTTCCGACTTTGTTGAAAACTAGTTTCGGGTGAAAGGGGACCAGAAAAGTATATGATTGATTCTTATTTTTGAATTTCAGGATCGGAACTTCAGTTACCTTTCCAAGCCTGCTTAAAAGTTGAAAAGTTTGGAGATCTTATTTTGAAAGCCACGGAACCTCAAATGGTACTTTTCAATCTGTACGATGATTGGTTGAAAACAATTTCATCTTATACGGCCTTTTCTCGATTGATTCTTATTTTGAGAGCGCTTCACGTCAATACGGAACGAACAAAGGTAAGACTTTACCTTCAAAAAAAATCTGATGTGAACATTACACGACTTTTATTTATAAAAAGAAGAAGAAAGTATTGTAATGGGCTGAAATTTTCAATGTCGAGTTTTCAATGCCAAAACACTTTTCGAAGTTCTCAGAGCCCAAATCTATATTACACTTCAACCTAAGTTGTATTTCTCAATTTCTTGTATGAAATTGATATGAATTGGTACCAAATTTCAAGTTCTAGCTCTTTCCATTGTGGTTTTAAGCGGAACCGCCAAAAAGCTGCATTCAACCGCTAATTAGCGGCCAACAATATATTACACTTCAATCTAAGTTGTATTCTTCATTTTCTTCTATGAAATTGATATGAATTGACACCAAATTTCAAGATCTAGTTCTTTCAATTGTGGTTTTAGGCGGAACCGCCAAAAAGCGGCCTTCAACCGCTAACTGGCGGACAACAATATATTCCACTTCAACCTAAGTTGTATTTTTAAACCACAATGGAAAGAACTAGATCTCGAAATTTGGTGAATTGGTTCTTTCCATTGTGGTTTAAAAATACAACTTAGGTTGAAGTGGAATATATTGTTGTCCGCCAATTAGCGGTTGAAGGCCGCTTTTTGGCGGTTCCGCCTAAAACCACAATTGAAAGAACTAGATCTTGAAAGTTGGTGTCAATTCATATCAATTTCATACAAGAAATTGAAGAATACAACTTAGGTTGAAATGTAATATATTGTTGGCCGCTAATTAGCGGTTGGAGGCAGTTTTTGGCGGTTCCGCCTAAAACCAGAATGGAAAGAGCTAGAACTTGAAATTTGGTGCCAATTCATAACAATTTCATACGAGAAATTGAAAAATACAACTTAGGTTGAAGTGTAATTAGATTTGGGCTCTGGGGACCCCAAAACGTGTTTTGGCATTGAAAACTCGACATCGAAAATTTCAGCGCATTACAATACTTTCCTTTTTTATAGGATAAGGAAATTAAAAAAAGATCAGAAAAAGTAACTTTATTTCAGTCATATGTAACCTATTCGCGGTAAAATACTTTTTTAATATTCTCCATAACAGGCTGGAATATCCTTCCATACTTTCATTAATTGTAAAAGCAAAAATGTTCTTTGACTTCTCATGATGTTATATGTGTCATATACATTTTAGGCCTTCTTTAACAACGCCGCCTCGGGTCGACATTGAATTGGAATTCAAATTCTAAGAAGCTATTACAGCTTAGGAAAAGTTCCTTTGTATAAAAAATATTATATTTAAAATAAATAAATTTATTATTATTATTAAATGTAAACAAAAACAATGATAAAAAAAACTGACGTTCAATGTCTAGGTCCTATCTTGACAATGGTAATACCTTCTTACAAAGAGTGCGTAAAAGTATCGAGCGTAACTGAAATAAAAAGACAATGAAGGTTGAAAATTACTATATCTTCACTTGACTAAAAATGTTAAAGAGCTAACTAATTTCGTCCTCTCCTGAGAAAATCATCGCAGCTAGTGTCAGAGATTTTTTTGTTCTCTCTGACACTAGCTCCGATGATGTTCTCAGGAGAGGACGAAACTAGTTAGCTCTTTAACATGTTTAATATTTTTTAGTCAAATGAAGATATAGTATTTTCAACCTTCCTTATGGTTTTACTTGACATAGTATCCCAATTTAACCAACTAAAATCAATCCACTTTTTTCCCTTTTTCAGGTAATTTTGAAGCCTGACAAGACAACCATCACGGAGCCTCACCACATTTGGCCATCACTCTCCGACGATGAATGGATCAAAGTTGAAGTTCAACTCAAAGATCTCATTCTTGCTGATTACGGAAAGAAAAACAACGTCAATGTAGCTTCGCTGACACAATCAGAAATTAGGGATATCATATTGGGTAAGATGCTATTACGTCAAATATTGAGCTTAGGTTAGGTCATTTTTAGTTGCAATTTTTTCAATCGGCACTTCTGTTCTGGTTTTAAATCGATTATCGATTATAAATATAACCATTTCGAAAAATCGAAATATGGCGAAGAGTAATAAAACGAGGCAAATGTAAAATCCATTCTTGATTCGGTTCCAAGCTATGGCAGATTTTTAGATTGGTATTTGCGAAGAAAAGTGGATTCACTTACTGGACTGAGTAAGTGAATCCTCGTCATAAATAACGGTAGTGTTTTTTTAAATACCAATAGGATGTCTAATATAAATTTGTTAAATAATAATGACCTATTTATATCGTTGACCTAATTAGCAGACCTCGTAAGTCATAATTGTCAGAAAGTAGATTTTTGTTTCATGTGAAAGGCACGCACAGCGTACACAACTTGTAACGTGTGATTGTGAGTTGTGAGTTCCGTATATCAAATTTTGTGATTATTGGACTTATTTCACACATTTAGGACCCGGGTTCATTCTTCGGCAGGGCCGGAAAATGTTCTACTTTGTGCTTGGGGTGCACTCAGCCTCGTGAGGACGATTGAGTAGCTACTTTCATTTGAGTAGCGACCAGTGGCGAAATTACCAGAGTCAAAAGATTTGGTAGAAGATTGAAAAGATTATTAGTACATGTAGAGCCAGCTCCCATGACTCAGTGGATGTTTTCGGGGCCCACTCAGCCTCGTGAGGACAAGCTATGGAGATAAATGCGCATAGCTATCCGGTGTCAGCATTGTAGAGTTAAAATAGAAAAATTCAAAGAAATTGGATAATGATTGATATTGGGAAAATCCTACAATGCTGCAATGAGCACCAAAGTTGTGACATAATAACACAAAGAAACAGCATTGTAGGTAAAATAGAAAAATTCAAAGGAATTGGATAATGAGGCTGTGAGTAATGCTGTGATACCCACAAAACTTGTGAAAAAGCCCGTTGTGCCGTACCACAAAGAAGTTCTACATTTGCAAGTATTTGTTTAACATGACCGATCTATTTTTTTTCTTTTCCAGGTATGGAAATCAGTGCACCTTCGGCTCAACGTCAACAAATTGCTGAAATTGAAAAACAAACCAAAGAACAATCCCAACTGACAGCCACAACGACACGAACAGTGAACAAACATGGCGATGAAATCATTACAAGCACAACGTCCAATTACGAAACACAAACATTTAGTTCGAAAACTGAATGGAGAGTTCGGGCAATATCGGCAACCAATTTACATTTACGAACAAATCATATTTACGTTTCATCGGATGATATTAAAGAAACCGGATATACTTATATTTTACCCAAAAATGTGCTTAAAAAATTCGTTACGATAAGTGATTTGAGAGCGCAGATCGCTGGGTACTTGTATGGTAAGTTGAGTATAGAGGGGAATGGTGTGGCAATTTTAAAGGTTTTTGTTCGAAAAAAGCGAAGGGAATTTGGCCATGTCTCGCTGAAATGATAGGTCACACTTGTACTTTGAATCCAAGTTTCTCATAAAGTGACTGTTAATTTGGACAAGTGTTAAAAAAAAAAAAAACTAATGATATTTAATAGGTCACATTTGTACTTTTCTTAGAAAAACAGATTCAAAACTTTTGGATCACCCCGTGCTTCGACGATTAATAAACCAATATAGAAAGAAGGTTTTTTTGCGACTAGAATAACAGTTCAATGATTTGTGACGTTACGTCCCAAGATTGTGAAGTGCCTATCATGAAATCCGTCGATCGAAATAGATCGCTGGCTGATTTTTTTTTTTTTTTTTTTTTTTTTTTTTTTTTTTNTTTTTTCAAAAAAAAAACATTTTGATACTGACACCTATGGTCGCCATTTCCTTTACTAGATTGTTTTCTCGAGGCTTAATGCAACCCGTAACAAATCCAAACATGAAATCTAAATATTCGAAGATTTTTGACCGAACGGAGTGATGTCTAGTTTGAACTCCAGGATTTTCCTTTAGACAAATAGTTCCTCGATAACTCTCGAACGACTCAGTTCACAGAGCTCCTAGTTATAAACCCTGAAAATTCTAACCACGCAGGGAATCAGAATCTGGTGTTGTTGAACTGGAAGGACCAATAAAAGGTTTTTTTTTTTTTTTTTGCGACTAGAATAATACAGGGTGCGGCAATCTTTGAAAGAGCTGGCAAATAAACTAAATGAGATATTTAAAAAATTACTTTGTATTCTAGTTTTTTTTCCATCTGTTTTGTAAATAATGTCGTCCAAATGACGGCCTTGGCGAGTGAAGTTTTCCATGGCTCGTCAGCATATCCGCATCAAATTGGATGATTTCTTTCAGAATTGCCTCCTTTAACTCTTCAAGGGTCCCAGGGTGATGTTTGAAGACCTCAGCCTTGAGGTAACCCCACAGGAAGAAGTCACAGGGACTCAAATCCGACGACCGGGGAACATGTTCTGCGGAATCTCACGAGAACGATTGGCTGCATGGGTAGCCCCATACAGCCTAAAGCTGATGATGTGGTCCTAAAGTTGTGAACTCAACTCAAAATTGTTTTTCGATCAGGAACTGGATCCGTGGAGTGCAAACCATACCTTATGCCGAACGCCCTCTGAGTGGCTATAATGGTTCACTTTTTAAAACAACAACTTGAGAACGAACGCACGATGCACGCTCGACCAAACCATTGCGACAACTAAAAACTAAGATGTCATATCGTGTTGAATATCACAAACCCCTCGCTCCTCCCACTATCACTCCCCTTCCCACGATTTTTTGAAAAGTGGGAAAACTAATTGCCGCACCCTCTAGTTCACGGGAGGTAGGAAAATATTTTCAGTATATTGTTTTTGTTGTTTCAGGTGTGAGTCCCCCGGATAATCCTCAAGTGAAAGAGATCCGCTGTATTGTAATGCCTCCTCAGTGGGGAACCCATCAGACTGTACATCTTCCCGTTCAACTGCCTGGACATCCTTATCTAAAAGAAATGGAAGCCCTTGGTTGGATCCACACACAACCCAATGAATTACCACAACTGTCTCCACAAGATGTGACGAGTCATGCCAAAATTATGGCCGACAATTCGGCCTGGGATGGTAAGTCCTTCGCCCTCTTTTCAAGCAGCCAATTTTAAAATTTAGTTTGAGTAAATGTAGCCACCAGATTTTTTAGTTTGGATGGTAAATGTAGACACCAGATTTTCAATAATAGACCTTCACCAGCCTCATTAGCTCATTTAGTGGAGTGACGGATACGTATCCTGGAGAATAATGGTTCGAATCCAAGTATAGACATAAAATTTAGTTTTAAATCTTTAAATAACATGTTAATTATAAGTGTTAAAAAATATTAACTTTTAAATAAATTAAAACAAAACACTTTCCAAAAACACTATTTATAATTATTTATGAAGAAACTAGTTTCGAACCATTGGATTCATCATCAGTCTAGTCGAGTCTTCCATCTCTAGACTTGACTAGACTGATGATGAATCGAATGATTCGAAACAAGTTTCTTTATAAATAATGTTTTTGGTAAGTGTTTTGTTTCAATTTATTTAAAAGTTAATATAAAATTTAGTGTAAAATAGTTGTAGGTACTTTTCTATTTAGAGAAAGTGTAATTTGTGTGTTTTTTTTATTATTATTTATTTATTTTTGCTTAACACCTCGTTAACATCTATTGGTCGTTCCAATAACCTCGTTACCTCTCCTCCTGTCCATATTTTTAAAAATATTTCTCTCAAAACATATTATATTGTCCAAAAAACAAACCAAAGTACTTAAAGACTTTTTTTTTTCTTTTTTTCAATTTAAATTTTCGTTTTTTTCACTTTTGAGAGTTGTATTGAATGTTTTGATTTTCTGTGTTGTCTCACGTTGGTTTTGGTATATTTATTAAGCATGAGCACCTGTAAATTTACTTTTAAAATGTGAGTACAATAAGCATCTGGTAGACGAAAGTAGTTGTGTGGACTAGTTATTACATCTCACGTCAACTGCTGAATTTTGCCGGACATTACATTATACGCTTTTTAAAGCTTCGATCTAACGCAGTCCGATTTGGATTTAACCGTATTTTTCATCTTTAAATTTTCAGGCGAGAAAACCGTGGTAATCACATGCAGTTTCACGCCCGGTTCATGTTCTCTAACAGCTTACAAACTAACCCCGAGTGGTTTTGAATGGGGAAGACAGAACACGGACAAGGGGAACAACCCCAAAGGATACTTGCCTAGTCATTACGAAAAAGTGCAAATGTTGCTATCAGATCGATTCCTCGGATTTTTCATGGTACCCTCACAGAGTTCTTGGAACTATAACTTTATGGGTAAGACATTTTACTACATTGCTGTCAGATCGTTTCCTCGGATTCTTCATGGTACCCTCACAGAGTTCTTGGAACTATAACTTTATGGGTAAGACATTTTACTACATTGCTGTCAGATCGTTTCCTCGGATTCTTCATGGTACCGTCAGAGAGTTCTTGGAACTATAACTTTATGGGTAAGACATTTTCTACATTGCTGTCAGATCGTTTCCTCGGATTCTTCATGGTACCGTCACAGAGTTCTTGGAACTATAACTTTATGGGTAAGACATTTTACTACATTGCTGTCAGATCGTTTCCTCGGATTCTTCATGGTACCGTCACAGAGTTCTTGGAACT
>CM022882.1:3859705-3870648 GCA_012654025.1 Pachypsylla venusta | reverse complement strand
TTTCGTCGATTTTCAAGCAATAAAATTGTGAATTAAACATTTAAAAGTGAGTTTTCTCGTATTTTCCACCATTTAATCGTGAAAATTAACCTTCTACTTTCAATTAATCATATTTTAAGTTAGGTTAGTTGCTCAGAAAAAAAATAATAGTATCTGTCTGGTCCCAAGTCCGAAATACTCGTAGTGAAAAAAAATCCCCATGAGAGGTAATAAATGGGTAACATAATCATGGGCGTACGCAAGGGGAACAGCTGCCCCCCCCCCTAGAAAAAATCCAACTTACACTAGATTTTATGACTTTTCGGCGTAACTTACACTAGATAAAACTACTTTTCACCCCTAACTTAAAATAAATGGTACGGAAAACCTTTCTAGACTTATACTTTCTCTTCCTTAATCATTCTATCAGACTACCGTCGAATGTAGATGTTGCTCTTCTAAAGTTTGAAGCCTATTAGTGATATTATAATTATAATTTTTTCTGCTGCCGTAGACCTTTATTTTAAAAAGATTTTGCTGCCTTCGGCTGTGGACTTTGTTCTTTAGTGATGGTATTATTTTGAATGATTTTTCAGCCTTCGGCTGTGGAATTTACTCTTTAGTGATGGTAGTATTTTAAAAAGATTTAGCAGCCTTCGGCTGTGAACTTTTGCTTTATAGAGATGATGGTATTATTTTAAAAAGATTTCACAGCCTACGGCTGCTGACGTTGATCTTTAGTGAGAGTATTTTTTAAAAAAATAATCCCATGTGTCCCAACTAATGTTTTTTTTTATTTTTAGAATTATACAAGGCAGTGGCTGAATAGGCAGGAGCCAAATTTTCTACAAAATACCAAAAATTGTCAATTAAATACTTGGGTGACTCTGCATTCCAATATGCGAAAACCCCTAAAAAGCGGCATAAACCGCCAACGGTATATTCGATTTCCACCAAAAGCTCATTTTGCTGTTCATGGCATAAAACTGACATGCATACCAAATTTCAAGTCTCTAGCACTTGCCGGTCTTGAGATACCTTGTTCACAGACACACACACGCTAATGGCTGAAACTCAAGATTTGAGCTCTGGGGACCCCAAAACGTGTTTTGGCATTGAAAATTCGAAATCGAAAATTTTAGCCCAATTACAATACTTTCCTTTTTATGGGATAAGGAAAGTAAAAAAAATCACTTGTAGCAAAAAGTTGACCCCACCCCCGGATCACAAACTCGGCTGTTCCCCCCCCCCCCCCCCGAGATGCTGCGTACGCCCATGAACATAATTATGCTCTTCAGAACACTTTTCTCAAAAAATTAATTTAATTTTTTGGTTGGTTAAATTGGGATACTGTGTCAAGTTAAAGAGCTAACTAGTTTTGTCCTCTCCTGAGAATGATGTTCTCAGGAGAGGACGAAACTAGTTAGCTCTTTCACATCTTTAATATTTTTTAGTCAAGTGAAGATATAGTAATTTTCAACCTTCATTAATTAATTTAATGATTATCCGGATTCAATGTTGATTTATCTAGGAATTGGATCTCTTCTAGATTATGAAGGGAGCGAGTTATAAAGAAACTATTTATTATAGGTCAAGTGACAAAATACTTTTATAACCCGTAATAATACTAATGGCTAAAACGAAGCTTCTCAAATTTGCAACTTCGGTGGTACCTACTCTTAAGGATGAAACGGCTTCTATTTAGAAAACTTAACATTTTACTGAAGGCTATTATTTGTTGTTCTTTGGAATAATTCCATATCAAATTTTAGTTATTTAGCACATTCCGAAGTTGTACTTCTCAATTTCGACTTTTCAGTAATGGCAACTAGCCATAAATCGGATAAACCTGAAAAGAAACAAATTTCATATTTTTTATGGGATCCTGATATTACTTTGGGGAGGATCATTTTTTTTGTTATCTTTTTTAGTTTGTCCAAAAAAAAAAAAAAAATTACCAAAACGTTTAAGTGTTATTTTCGTCAGTAAGTCGCTTTCATTTGAACTTTTGATTTTTTTTTCCTTTCTTATTAGATAGGTAACGTACGAGTATCTACAAACTAAAAGGAATCTATGTGCCAAATTTCAAGTCTCTAGGTTTGGCTTTTGTGGAGCTAAGTTGATTATGAATTAGTCAGTCAGTTTTACTAACTTTCTGGGCTTTGCATTCTATAAGGCCCGATCCTACCACGACGTGTTTTCAGGGAGTTTCATCTAACACTGTGTCAACCTGTGTTAATACAATACCCAAACCCGAGTGTTTTAAAACTCTGCATTTGGTAGGACCGGACCTAAGTATAGAAGATAGGTAGATGTAACAGCAGCAACGTTGCCTCGAAACCTGTCAAACCATATTTAATGTAAAGCTTATTGGGCGGAGCGAAGCGTAGCCTTATACTCCCTACAAACTGCAAACTTTGTTACCATACTCCTCCGAAACTACTCTACCGATTTTTACCAAATTTCTTCATATTCTGCATATACCCAAGGGTGCATATTTCTATTTTCAGAACGATATCTTCAACCGTTTCCGATTTTTCGGCCGATTATTTTGCGCATTAAATAGGACCTATTACTCAACGGCACGATGCAATGGTGAAAGGTGCGGTATTCTCAAAAAATCTTGTTTTAACGGAATAACGGAGCAATATGCTAAAGTTTATGTGGTGCGCGAAAATTCGAGGTGAAACGGATGGCTCCGCCCGTTTTTGTCCACAGACACACCTAGTTTCTCTTGTATTTCCTTTCTTGAAGTAAAAAACGCCTCTTCAGGCATATTTTATAAAAATTTAAATATGGCCGATTGAAAATCGAATATCGAAAATATTTTTCTTTTTCCTTCATGTTTTTTTTTTCTCTAGTTTTATTTTTAACTATCAATTAGAAAATAATTATCGTACCTTAAATCATTTAATTAGTGCCTTAATGAGATAATTATTGTGTTTTTTTTTCTTTTCAATTCAGATGTTTATTTTTGTATAATAAATAATTATATTTGTAAATAAAATGGATATTTACAATAACTATTCCTCAGTTCCTAAGGATGTCATAAAGTAAGTTTGGAAAATGACAGCTAGACTTGTTGCGCACATAGTATCATCGGGAATTGAAAAAACACTTTTGTTATAGAACATAAAATGTTTGTCAGTTGTCTGTTTAGGGGCTTTTAAAAGTGAGCTCAGTTGTTCCGATTCCCTGGTTTACATAACTCTAATGCAATCTGCACTAAAGATAGATCTATAAGACCAATTCCAGAGGGTTATCTTAACAAGGACGAAGGAGAGTGAAGGGAAGACATGGAACCGAAAAGGGGTAAGCTTTACAGACAGCACAGTACCACATTGAAAGTTATTAAATGAGTTATCTTCGAAAGGTGATATGAATAAACTGCTCGAAAGGTGATATGAATAAACTGCAGTTCTTAAGAATGTCATAGAGACAGGGTGACACTCTGTTTGAATCAGAAATTTTTGTGGTCATATAGAATTGTGACATAGTAACACTATAAAATATACATTTACTCTCGAACTTCACTGGTTTTCAGCATTGACAGGTATTATGAAAGTACAATTCTCCCTTTACTACAGCCTGGTAAAGAAGGCGATCTCTGTAATTGGCTAAAATCTATTGGTCTCCTAGCAACAGAAGTGAAATGTCCGAATGCAGATTGTAATAATGCCACAATGTCTTGGACCAAAGCCAGAGTGGTTGACAAATACAATTGGTCATGTCCAATATGTAAAAAGAAATTACCTATTCGTTACAAATCTTTTCTTGCTGATTTCAAATGTGATCTCCCGTCTGTTATAAAAGGTAATTCATTAGTTGTTTTTGTCGTGTACCATCACAATCAACTCCCCATTTTTATATCCATGTTTGAAATAATGTTTTTTTATAGCCTTAATTCGATAAAAAAAAATCGAATTGCCGGCCACGCTGGCAATTCGACGTAATTTATTTTTTACATGTAGGAAGGATGCTTGTAGTTAGGTGATCTATAGACCTCACTCCGTTAAAGTGGGTACCATGAGAACCCAGTTGGTCTTGTAGGGTTTAAATACTAATCAGCCCATTTTAAGAACCTAACAAATGCCGATACCAAGTTTCATCTGTATAGGACCAATCAGTAAAGAGTTATTGTTGTAAGAAAAATCGTTATCAGCATTCTACACGCATTTATTTTGTAACCGGACCCAATATTACTCCCCACACATTCTACCTAGATTGATATTAAAGAACCTTCATCAGCTGGAAAGTGTTTTATATTGCCTAACCTAATGATTTTGATTTTCAGGTATATATTCCTGGTGCAAAAATGTGTGTGTTGATGACATATGCGACAATACCAAACTAAAATTAAATGTAGGAAAACGTATTTATGGGCAATGTGCTACTGTAGCCGAATGGTATATGCAAAACCATCCGGAAAATTCACGTCTAGGAGGTACGTCAATTTTTGAAGTTATACTTCCTTAGGCGCGTTTTGAAAAAAATATGAGAGTGAAATTTCAAGATGCGCGCGCAACTGTAACAAAAAATTATCACCGCATCAGTGTAACATATATGGAGTTAGTTATGAAAAAATGAAGAGAGTTGAATTTAAATATTTTCTCATTTCTATATCCATAGAACATCGTGGCTCAGTGGGAAGGCCTCTGTTTCATAGTTGGTAGGTTCTGAGTTCACTCCCGGGTGGGGTAGTATGTTTTTTTGAAATATTATTAAATTTATTTTTAAAAAGAAGTATAACTTCTCACGCGCGTACATAAGTACACGCACCCATTTTTTTATATGTTTAGGTTAGAATCACACATATTCCCACCAAGCTCGTGTCAACACGAGCATCTGAATAACGCACTGTCATCATTTAAATTTTTAGTTTTACGATGTGGGCTGTTTCTTATATTTTACAATTGTCATCAACTTATTTCAACAATGAACATTTGGCATCGACCGCGAAATACCCTCCTCAGATTCTATTCATGGACCAAATAAGTCCGCCGTCAATGATATTTTTGCCATTAATTTAAAATGACATTCGTTTTGTTTTGAGTTCCCATTTTTTAAACAAGTTAACAATTCAGAGGTCAGTTCTCCTTGGTATAAATTGGTTGATATGGGGTCACCGAAAAGGTTTTGATGGCCCTTGGTTGGAACTGTGTTGGCTTGCGTTCCAGGTTGTCCTGGAACGGAAACCCTTCCTTTCAGATCTAATTAATCTTTCGATTTTACGAAAAGGCCACGCTTACAAAACTTTTACCTCGGTCTACCCTTGCCAGTGTTTCTTATTTAAAAAAAAAATCCCCTGTTATGATCAAACCCGACCTGGTCGGATCAAGAATTAAGATCACGAGCCGCTGGACGAGCAAAAAATATTTTTCATTAAATCTATTAGGTAATAGCCAAAATTGTATTACTTTGGATACATTATCGTTGATCGCTGAAGTTAAACAATTTGAATGGTAAAAATTTTGTTTTGTTTACATAAACTGATTTCATACAGTGGTACGTATGATTTCAAATAAATGATTAAATATTGAAGTGAATAGACCATATGAGAGCTTGATCTCTAATATTACGAACATCCTGTATATAGATAGCGACACTTCCCCTTTTATTTTCATTTCTCCTTCTATAAGATACGAGATATGGGCGTGTTGCGTATTCGGATGGGAACCCACTATACCATGTATCTTTCATATTATCTGGGTACACCCGGCCTCTTGAGAACATCTGAGTAACTGTAGTTGTTGATTACAGCGAAAGAGGCTATATCTTAGTTAACCTAGTAGTGAAAAGAGGTGCCTTCCCACAGATGCCCTAAAAATAAAGTTATTTAATTTGGTTTCAGGACCCGAAAGTGTCGTCCTGGTTGACATTTTCCCAGATGGAAACATGACTTTAGTTCCTCACAATAATAACTACTCCAAAAGAATTCTCTGTATTGCGGATACAACTTTCATACCAGCAAGAGTATGGGCCAAAGTTTTGGACCCTACTCATCATAATAAGGTAAATTTCTGGAAACAATAAGGTTGTCGGTTTATTATTTTCAGTAATGAGCATTTCGAATCGACCACGAAAAAATACTCAAAATTTTATATTTTACGTTTCAAGGTACCTGCGTAAAATTCAAATTTAAAATAAAAGAAATTGAGTAGTTTTTGGTTCCCACCCTGAGCTTCATGGTGGCCATTTTAACTGAGAGGTCAGAGAACTACTAGATATTTTTTATAACCTAGCCCAATATTACTCTCAACACGTTTTTCATGGTTTAACTTAACAAATCCACTTGTTTAACTTTGAATTTTGAAATTCCATTAATATTAATCTCATTGTTTATTTTCAGGAAAACAACAATCCTGTCATCGAGGCAGTGTTTGCTCATGTGATGCCTGGCAGTACATTGGTTACCAGCCAGCAACTCTACCATGATCTTTGTCTCATCAAAGGAATGAGCGAAGTGGTCTCAGTTGAAGATCTTATGAAATTAGACCCACCAGAAAATCAACAAAGTCTTGTTAATCTCGGTAAATATGTTTATTCATTTTTCTATATCTTTTTCCCAAAATTTCTGTAGGCAATAATTTATTCAGTATATTTCAATGGTCGCAGCGAATAGCTTTAGTCTACCAAATGAAGTGAGATCTAGTTTTAACACCACGACATTTTTCAAAGTCTGTTTGTCTCTCTGTTCCACAATACGACTAATTCTCTAACTCCTAATTTTGAAATGTATTTCTGTGAAATGAATAATATTGTTGTAGACTTGGGGTTCGAGGATTAAGTAGTGGTCGATTAAAAATGCGTTAACTAACTAACTAAAAAAAAAAAACTTTATTTAAAAAAACACTTTATTTAAGGAAACACAATTAAAATATTAACAAACAAAATCGTATTCGTACTCAAATACCGTATTCAAAACAGAGAAAACTACGTAATTCACACACGAAAAATTCACAAATTAATCACAACTATTAAAACTGACTTTTATAACTCACTTTGGTGTCATTGAACTAAAACTGACTGACTCAAATCTCCGCACGAAGTCCCTTATATAGATTCAAAACGATTTCTAGAAGTTTCTAGTACACAAGGAACTCCCTATAACCTTCTGTGTTGTTCTCGAAAGGAAATACGCAGTACACATTCTTCGCATACTAGAAATTCTTCGTAAACAAACTTACAATGTTCTCGTATCTTATAGAAGGAGAAATGAAAATAAAAGGGGAAGTGTCGCTATCTATATACAGGATGTTCGTAATATTAGAGATCAAGCTCTCATATGCTCTATTCACTTCAATATTTAATCATTTATTTGAAATCATACGTACCACTGTATGAAATCAGTTTATGTAAACAAAACAAAATTTTTACCATTAAAACTCCGAGAACCGAGAATATACATTCAATTTTTTTTTCAAAGCGATCCTATATATTTTTTTTTCATTTTCTGCTTTATAGAATAGAATTATTTTTGATACAATATTTTTTCCATGAGAATCCTCAATTAACTCTCTCTGTCATGATTTCTCTTTTCAGAAACCATTTGGTCCGCCACAGTGAGTGTGTGTACTCAAGTACAAGAAATGTCTTCAACCCAAGGTCAACAGTTACTACGAGAACTTCAATGGCGTCAAATATTTGGCTCGGATGCACTATTTAATGTTCTCACGCATATCGTAGAATATTTCAATAATCAAGTTGCCTGAAAATCAATTTCTAGTTTATAATTTCAACAAAAAAGTGAACAAGGGGCCAAATTTTAATATCTAAAATGATGCTCTTAAAGAGTATTGGGCTTCTAGAGAAAAGGACAGTTTAATTTAACCACTCCTAGAACCAAAATTAAGATACTGGGGATAACAAGGTATATCCATTTTATACAAAAATTCAGGAGAAGCAAAAAACTGAATTTTTTTTTTACTATTTCGATATTAAAAAAGTAGAATTACCACTTAATGAGTAAATCATTGCGAACCTTTTGTTGTAATGATACGAGGGTCGGTCAATAAGTTCTTAGAAAATACCAGAGATGGTGTTGTCACTATTGAAATAGGTTTGTTTTCTCTAGACTGTTGTCAAAGTTTCAGTTTCACTGATATCCCTTCCGTATTTTTTTTAAATAAAAACCATCGACAAAAGTAATGACATCAAGACAATGAATGGGTTAATTTAATTTTGAACTATTCACCCTATGGAACAGATTTGGCCCACAGGGACTTAATTTGATTCCTAAACTTGTCTTCCGAAAGAACATCTTGTCTTTCGACGGGAAACGATTCGAGCGGAAAAGGGAGTTGATCGCCGAAAGAAATGTCTATATTGATAAATTTCAAAGAAATGCTCATCTTAAGAACATTCATTTTGAAAGGTCTAAAAATGTTGGAGAAACACTGAGAAATGTGTATAATTGGGGTAATGTTGAAATCTACCAAAATTAACTTGTTTTTCTAAGAACTTCGTGAACGATTCTCGTATAAAGTAAAACCATAATTACGGTTAATAAAATAGGTATTAGATCTTCCCTCGATGAATAATTAAATAAGTTTTATCATCCGAAAACAACGTCTTGTCTTTTTTAAATGTTGTAAAACTGGTGATGTCATCAGTGAAAAGTCAGGGAAATCAAATGAAAAATTCCTGTGTAAAACATGTAGACCTTTATTTGTCAATGGAAGTTATCCTCGTAAGAAGATAGTAATCATTATGAATACGATATTGGCTCTGTTATGTTTTACCAGTACGCAGGTACACGGAAAGGGGGATGGAAATGGGGGAATCCCCCCGGGCCCGGGGTTTTCGGAGGGGCCAGGAATTCCAAGGTTAAGCTTTTACCACCTTGATTACCTTGTTTATACAATGAATCAAATCTTGATTGATTTGATTCATTGATCATGACTTGTTATTAATAGAAGTAATTTAACATCATTTATAGTTTATATTATACACCATGGATACTTCTTATATTTAATGTTTAGGTTATTTCTCTTGGCGGCCCTGCCAGTACGTCCTGGAGGTTAAAACGCGGTACCATTCAAGAGCTTATTTTAGTTTAAAGGATTTCCTGGTCTATTTTCATTTCATGTTTTTTTTTTTTTTTTTCTTTTTTTCAACATTNTTATCAATTTCGTTTTTACTTAAAGGAGCTGTCAACGTCATTAGTATGGGTTATATCAAATTTTTGGTTTCCAAAAAAAAAAAAAAAATACCTTCCCTCAAAATTTGATATTTTACGTTTTAAAGTTTTGATGAAATTTGGTAGGTATGTATAATTTTAGTATGGAACACTTTTATATGTTACTGATAGTGACGAAAAGTCCCCAAAAGGACTTTCATACCAAATTTCATCAAAATCTGAAAAACGTACAGGGTGTCCCATTTTAAGTGACCACCTTATGTTGGAGTCACAAAAAAAAATATTCTGACCGAATGTTCATAAAAAGAGGGGGACGTATTATAATGACCTTGGCTGACTTGTCAAGGTTGTCCTTCAAGGTCAGATGAAGGTCAACTTAATTTTCTTAAATGAGACGGCCTTAAATTTATTATGTTTTCGAATTCCCCATTTAATTCTACGTTCATTTGACTATTCCCTTCATGTTTTCGTTAAACTTTTTTGCGCCCAATTTTGGGAAAGTTTTTTGGTCTGACATACCCGTGTGGCATATTGAATGAAAGCTCTCGCTATTTCCTATAAGATGGTTTCCTTTTTTCACTTGTTTGTTCATTTTATTAAAAAAATCACTCTTGTAATAAATATTTTATGAACATTCGGTCAGATTAATTTTTTTGTGACTCCAACAGTGGGTCACTTAAAATAGGTTGTCCAAATAATGTTTAGGGGTTGTTTATGTATACAAGAAATAAGATTTGTTTGTTATGTTATTGATTTAAAAGTTATTTTGACTTTGTCACCTCTTGAAGTAGACTACGTTGATCATAACCATTCTTTGAATTTTTATTAGTTCAGATGACATTGGTAATTATTCACACTTAAATGACATGCCGAGAAGAACCCATGACTTCTCTGTATGTTGAATATTGCACGCACCTTGTAAGCATGTGGTTGCGGGACCTTTGATATGGCACACCTTTTTTCATCTGCCTTTTCTTTGTATCCATCTAAAATAACTTATCTTTGGAAACGACCTTGAAAAAAAAAAAAAAAATGCCCCAGTCAAAATTTTTGTTTTACGTTTCAAGGTACCTACTTAGTTTGTAGAATCCAAAAATTGAACAAAAAAAAAGTTTGTCTGCCAAAAGCGGCACTTTTGCCACTTTCTTTTTAATGAAATTTGGTATGTAGGTCCAAGAAGCTTGTCATTATCGTCAGGGTTTCGTATTAGAGAAACAGAAATAATATTTTCTATGTACATTTGAAAAGAACCATTTGCTGCATTGATAGATTTTTTACTTTATCTTTCCATATACGGAGTGTAGATAAAGAAAATATTGTATTAGAGAAAAATTGTGTCCTTTTTTTTAAAAAAAAAATCTGCAAATGTCGTGCAACCAGTGCTTTACTACAAGCACCATTGAATTAGTTTTATCATAGTCTTCCCAAGTGCCTCAATTTATATATATATATATATATTTTCAACTCTTTGTTCACTTTTATACAGGATGTCACTAAAGTAGTAGCACAAACGAAACCCCAAGATTCGTCTCCGCGAGGGCTGTTTATATTTTCTGGATCGCATACCATCACAGTTCAAGCAAAACCATTGCGGAAACCTCTTATCAACCTATTTTTGTCATTTTTCCTAACTTAATTGGAAGTATAGTTGGTTTTAGGAGGAACACCGCTATAGTAATCAAATCTCTGGGATAATTTCCTATCCAATAAACCCAAATTGTCTCGTCTGGTTGTCTATGTAAATTTAATTATATACGGTCCATATTTTCTTTTTTTTTTTTAAAAAAAAAAGAAAAAAAAAAAAATTGTTCAAACCTTAAATTTG
>CM022882.1:3847012-3858907 GCA_012654025.1 Pachypsylla venusta | reverse complement strand
GGGGGGGGGTGGGGGGGGGGGGGGGGGGGGGGTAAAGCCCTATATTTACATTTTTTTTTACATTATCTCTCTGTGAAACTAGTTGGGCTCAACACCACGACGCTGTTATGGTAACTACTTGGTTTGCCCCCCCCCCCCCCGAAAAAAAATCCTGTGTACGCCCCTGCTTGCTCCCCTCGGTGGCTACATTTGGTCATAACTTTTTATAACCCATGATAATCGAACGAGGCAATTTGTTTTGTATTTGATAGGAAAAAATCGCCTAAACTTTGGGTTTACGTTTGAGCCACTACTTGAAGAACACCCCATATTTTTATAACTTTACCTTTAGGTTAGACATACATGGGGGTGTAACAAAATAGTTGTATACAATTTTTACCCTTGCTTGCGTAGGTGTGGTACGGTGAGGGGAGTGTTAGAATGAGTTTGATAGACCTCTAGAACTTTAGAGTGAACTTTATCAAAACTGTAATTGCAAGACTTCCTCAGCCAGTGGCACGTTGAATACACCAGTCCCCGTTCGAACACTGAAGTTAAGCAACGTCCAGCGAGGTTGTATCATGTGGGTGTTCAAGTGGGTTCGCGACCTGGTGATGCTGGCTATTTTTCCGGCCCAACCCAGGCTGGGTGAGGTCAGTGTGGTTACCTGGTTTGCAAGTTTCCAGCGAATGGAGGGTAAAACCCCCGTCTGGAATGACCAATAGATGGTAAAGGGACGTTAAACCAAATTAAAAAAAAAAGACTTCCTTAGTGCAAAACAATATTGTACTCAATGAGTGGCCCATTCAATTTTAATTGATTTTTTTTAATTAATTGATTCTGGGTTTGAAATTTAATTTAAGAACAACTTGCTCCTAAATATATTATGTAGGTGTAGGTTTTATGCAATTGCTACACCCTGTATATTCGTGACCATTAGATATTTTATCTTAATTATATTATGTCGGTGTATAATATACAGGGTGTAAGAAAAGTTGTATGCAAAACTTTTGTTACATCCTGTATATTCGTGACCACTAGATATTTTAAATGTACTCTGATGTTACACACCCTGTATATTTGTGACTAATAGATATTTTAAATGTATTCAGATAGCTTAAATGTATGACTTAATCATTTTGTCACAATTTGTAGTGGTCATCACAACCTTTCGAGGTAAAAAAATATTCGACACAATTGTACTCTCATTTTATTAACCCCCATACAGAGGATAAGTCTGAATTGTAGGAAAATTCTTTATGGGCATCCATGAAAATAGGTGCAAAATGCTTCCCTTCCAAACTAGATATTTTTCTATCGACGAAAAAAAAACTTTTTTTATTTTGTCTTAACAACTAAAAGTCATTCCATTCGCTGTAAACTTACAAACCAGCTACCCACCTACATTGCCAGCATCACGAGGGCGCATACCTTCATCCCTGCCAAGTAACACCTCAATGGACGTTGCTTCACTTCAGTGATCTTACGGGAACTGATGTAATCAACCTGTCATTGGCGTTGGTTTTTTTAAAAAAATCAATCCCTTCCCATGTGCGATCCAGTTCAGTAACAAAGCTGTGACTTTGCATGCCTTATTTTGTAGGTGAATTGTTGTACACATGTCGAATTTTTCGTCAATGGAAAATGCTTCTAGCTCGGAGAGAGCATTTCGGATCCTATGTTCAGGGAATATTTTTGTCTTCTTTTCGTCTCAAAAGCCTTAAAGAATTTTCTTAAGTTCGGGCTTACAGTGCAGACATGTATTTTTTATTTATATTTTTCGAGGAAGCTGCTGTGCTTTCCATGACGTAAAAATGGAAAGGGCATTCAAAGGTTGTGAACCCCTGACTTTAATGCAAATATGTAAATGGGTTTTTGTGATTTAAATTCGACTTTTTTTTATTTCATGTAGTGTAGAGCAATTACTGATGATGTGTGTGTGATGTGAGGGAGGGAGTGAATAATGAGCGATGTGTGTTTGTGTGGAAAGTGTGTGGTGTGTGAAAACTGGATGATGAGTGATGTGATGGGTGTGTGGAAAACACCCATCACAAGTGATGTGTTGGGTGTGTGGAAATATACAGTGTTCGAAAAGTTCCGCAATGATTTTTTTAATTTTTAACGGCTAAAGATAGAGACTTGAACTTTTATATGTAGTTTTACCAAAAATTAATCTCCTTTTTGGCGTAATTAAAATTTCTACAGGGTGTTTTAAAAGTGGGTAAACAGACACCAATTTTCGATTTTTAAATTGAAACCCCTATTTTTTATTTCATATTCAAATTTTACGTCACATTCTACACACAATCGACTCTTCACTCGATACTTTGATCAAACCCGCCACATGTATTGATGTATTACACTCTTGGTTTTATCACTTTTATTCCGGAGAAAAATCAATGATTAGGCGGGTTTGATCAGATATCCGTTTGATCAAAGTATCGAGTGAGGAGTTGATTGTGTGTAGAATTTGACGTAAAATTTGAGTATGAAATAAAAAATAGGGGTTTCAATTTAAAAATCGGAAGTTGGTGTCTGTTTTTTTGAGACACCCTGTAGAAATTCTAATTACGCCAAAAAATAGAAAAAAATCTATTAATCTATCTTTAGCCGTTAAAAATAAAAAAATCCGTTCCGGGACTTTTCGAACACTCTGTATATGAGTGTCGAGTCTACCATACGAGTACCATACAGCCATCGTGTGTGAATTATGGTTGACTTTCGAGAATTCAGTCAATAGGCTGATTAAATCAAATTGTAATAGAGGGTTTTAGTGGTCCCATACATTTTATCAATAGCTATTTTTTGTTTTCTTTTAGTTTCAATTTTTACCTTTTTGTATTAAGTTTTAATGTCATTTTGTAATGACAATTGTTAAGTTAAGTTTAGAACGAAATTTAAGATTTAAACTGAAAAAGTTTTAACGATTTTGAATAATACAGACTATTTTTTCTAAAAAAAAAAGAAAAAAAAATTTGCTTAACACTGGGAAAGTTCACTGACTCAACGTAGCACCACGTTGGCTAAACGTAGAAGTTCGGAACAGATTCCTCTTTTATTCGATTTTTGTATTTTTTTCATACCCTCTAAACGAAGAAAAACGATGAAATTGATATTGTAACATGTAGACTGTGGACACCTGGCGTGATAATCCATTCCATCAAAATCCGATAAACAAGACCTATGTTGAGCACAAGAAATTAAGCTAATGTCTAAAAAAATAATATTAATGAAATTTTTATCCCATACATTTAGTTAGTTCTCTATTTTTGTTAAAATTTATATATTTTTTTATTTTAGAAAACTGTTTTTTTTTTTCTATTATTGGGATACTAAAATGCAAGGTCTTGGAAAGTTTGGGAAATTATTAGAAATAGATTTCGAACGATAAAAGATTAAAAAAAAAAATTGAAATCTAGAGGGTGTTTGCACATATAATAAGTCTTTTCAAGCTTTTTATTCAGAAAAAAAAAATCGCTAGAAACTTTTTTGTCCTCTTCGGGGTAGAGTGTGAATCATATTCGACTTGCTCCAGGGAGTTATGGGTTTCCAATCCTCGCGGATTTTTCAGTGACTCCACCTGAAAAGAAAAACCTCTGTATACCCTAGAAAATTTTATTCTTATGACTTACAGACACTCCAGATAATAAACTTTTTTTGCTCAACGTCTCTTTAACATCCATGATCATTCAAGACTGGCTTTTTATCGTCGAAAGACGTGAGATTTTGACAGTCTTTGTCGAATATACCTATTAATGGGTTCCCATTTTTTTAATGTTCTGTATAAAGTGATTTAAAAACCAAAACAAAAAGAAATAAAAAATAAACTTCAACCAGATTGCGAATAGGTAATATGACCAAGACTGTCAAAAATTTTAAAAAATTCACTTGATTTTGTTGAAATTGGAATCTTTGTCATATAAAACCATAATGACATTATTTGGTCAAAATTAACGAAAATTTGCATGGTTCCAATTTTTTTCGAATAAAGGTGAAACAAAGTGTCGTCTCCTGCTTTCAATAATTCTGTCCGCAGCTTTTTGCTTTTGACCTTTCACTTTTGTATCCTTTTTATTGATTTTAATATATTCAAGTAAATTGTTAAGAATAAGAGATCGACTTTATCATCACAATGCTTTGTTGAGTTATTTGCTTCCTCATTCCCTTTTGAAAAGAAGCTTTATGTATTCATACAGAAATAGAAAAATAACTGAGTCAAATACGTCACTGTCAGTCATGGCACATCTTGTACTACTTGGTAAAAAAAAAAAAAAAAATATTTTAATCAGAGAAATATTTTTGAGCTTATCCTGACCGCAACTTTTTCATAACGCCTCCCTCTATGTTTGAAGGCCGCGAAATTTTTTAAAATATTGATAGCAAATTGCTTTTACTTTGACCACATCCTATGACGTAATCAAAAAAAAAATCTTCGCAAAAAGAAAAAAAAATACCTTGATAATTGAAAGGGCGCGAAAATTTAAAAAAAGATATGATAGCAAATTGCTTTTACCATGACCACATCCTATGACGTAATCAAAAAAAATCTCAAAAAGAAAAAAAAATACCTTGATAATTGAAAGGGCGCGAAATTAAAAAAAAAAAAAAAATAGGCAATTGCTTTTAATATGACTACATCCTATGACGTAATCAAAAGAAAGGGCGCGAAAATTTAAAAAAAAAATACGATAGCAAATTGCTTTTACTTTGACCACATCCTATGACGTAATCAAAAAAAAATACCTTTATAATTGAAAGGGCGCGAAAATTAAAGAAAAAATATGATAGAAAATTGCTTTTACTATGACCACATCCTATGACGCAATCAAAAAAATCTTCTCAAAAAGAAAAAAAATAGCATGATAGTTGAAAGGGCGCGAAAAATTAAAAAAAAATAGTACAAATTGCTTTTACTATAACCACATCCTACGACGTAACAAAAAAAAATCTCCCGAAAGTCAAGTTTTTTAGCTTTTCAACTAGTGAAAAATTGAAATTTTGTAATAGGAATTTATGATAAAAAGGAGGTCTCTAAAAAAAAACGACACATTTAAAATACTCAGTCTGGTGGATAAATTTGGAACTAAATCTTAATAATGTATACATATACGTCATAGGATGTGGTCATAGTAAGAGCATTTTTTAATAATTTTTATAGTTCACATTTTATTAAATACAGACATTATCTATAATTCAAGTGATAATATAATGAGGAAAATGTAGAAAAAAAATGTATTCCTTAATAAATATATATTTCTTTCCATAATTACGAAAAAAATATTAATTATCTCAATCAGAAAAATATTGTTTTTACTTTGACCACATCTTTTTCATAATGGCCCAAAAATAATTAAAAGGGCGCGAAAAATTTAAAAATATTGATAGCAAATTGCTTTTACTATGACCACATCCTATGACGTATGCATACATTATTAAGGTTTAGTTCCAAATAGTACAAGCACTGAGCTATCAATATTTTAAAAAAAATTCGCGCCCTTCAATCATAGAGGCAGGCCACTATGAAAAAGTTGCGGTCATGAAAAGCACAAAAAATACATTATTAAGGTTTAGTTCCAAATTTATACACCAGACCGAGTATTTTAAATGTGTCGTTTTTTCAGAGACCCCTTTTTTTTCATAAATTCCTATTACAAAATTTTTACTTTCCACTAGTTCAGAGCAGAAAATATTGTATGTATTTTTCTCTAGAAATAAAAAACACATTTATTTATTATTTTTTAATAATTTATTCAAGGTATAATTTTCATTTTCTCTTATAAATTTTTATTTTTACAATATTGACGACGTCACTCAACTTTTAATACCAAATTTGCTCCACACACCGGAAAAATAACTAACTACCTAAAAATATTCTTTTGATGTGTGTCCGAAAAGGAAAAAAACTGCTTCTATGATTTTCCGTTTGAATTGGCTGTCCTCTCTTCCACTCAGTTCTCTATCGAACTTTTCAAAGAATTCAAGAATTCGTTTGCATTGCAAACTTACAAGGTACAAAAATTATCAGATATATTTTTTGTTGTATTGAGCTCGTTTGCGCTGCATTACCAACTTTGTAGTAAGAAGTAAGTTGTCTTGCAGTACACTCTTGCTGATGAGCACTACACTTTCGGCAAGTGTGGTCCGCATTGTACGGAATGTACTTTAAATTGCTTACATAGCATGATACTAAGAAGAAGACTAGGTAAGACACTCCGTTGTCCCAAACTCGTCAAGTTCTGCGCATGACGTCATACGTGCCGCTCAATTCTAATTTTGTGTTCCTATGTCAACATTAGAATTAGTGATGGACGCGAGACGAGAAAGTTCTCGTCTCGTCTCGAAACTTTCGAGACGATGCCGCACAATTCTAATTTTGTGTTTCTAGGTATACATATCAACATGTAATTTAGAATCCTAACTTCTCACTATTATTTATATTTTACTTTTTAATTTCAGCCGAGTAAAAAGCGGTAATTCTTTGGTAAACATAAAGTGACATACATAACGTCAGCATTTCCTGCGCAGCAACATACCTTGCCATTTTAGTATCATGCTAGTAGCGAAGTAGCATAGCCAACTAAAGTGAAGGATTTAAGAAAATGTTTGTTGAAAGAATACCAACACCATAACATTGTACACAGACCAGATCTTCAACAGAAAATCAAGAGAACAGAATATATTTTACAGGAAAATGGAATGTAGGATTCGAAAAAAAAATCGGTAACACAAAAAATAAACTTATTAAATCTATAAAACAACTTAATCTAGGAAAATGATTTTAAGACAAAAGGAAATAAATTCGAAAAAAAATCTAATTTGAGGCAATCTCCCAAACCAAGTAAGTGCTAACCAAAATCCCAGATCTTTTAACAAACAAAAAAATCTAGTGCACGACTGTGTTCAGCTAAAAGAAGTCTTTTGAGTATATATATATATATATAATTAGTAGAAAAATAAAAAAAAATAAAAATTCTTGATCGCGACTTTTGTGTTTTGTGAAATTTCGTTACTTTTTTTTTGTCTAGGTGAGATTCTTATCGTAAGAACCTTTTTTTGAGTAAAAAAATATAAATTGTGGTGTTGATTCTAGAATTTCTTCGCTTCATTCAGTTAAAAATCGACTGCATTTAAAATGTTGGGTTTATTATTGAAAATAATAATCAAAAAAATATCAACAAATTTGTGATTCGGTTGAACAAGAATCCCTTCGTTTGAGAAGAATCTAAGAATAATCAAAGTAATATAAATATTTCATGGTTATTGAGGATAGAACCCGCGATATTCGGTTTAATCTTCCTTGCACATAACGGTCCTAGGTATAATTAGGTAGGTTTAAGAGCGGTCGTTATTTGAAAGCTACTTCATGCGACAAATACAACTCGAGGAAGAATTGGAAGTTTGTAGCAAGTAGTCGCTTTCAAAAAAGGACGACCTGAGTAAAGCTAATAAAATCTTCTTAATTTTGATCTAATAAAATATTAAAAAATGGCAAAAAAACTTAAGAATAATATTTTTTAAAAAAGAAATAACATTTTTCATATCATTGCAGAAATCAAACTTATTCATCTGATTAAGAATGAACGAGAGGATAATCGAAACCCAGCTAAGAGGGGTCTTCATGGGGTCTATTTTAATAATAATTACTTTAAAAAGTTCTACATTCTCAAAGAGAAACATTTGAAAGACAGTTTCCAATATTTTTTTTATTGCTATTTACTTATCGTATGGCTTTTAACTATACATCAGAGTAAAAAATAATAAAATGTGAAATGTTTTGGGTTGGTGGTTGGTAAAAAAATCATTTAATGACTGGTCGCCTGATGTGTTCATCTAATGACTGTCTGGTCGCCTGATGTGTTCATCTAATGACTGTCTGGTCGCCTGATGTGTTCATCTAATGACTGTCTGGTCGCCCTGATGTGTTCATCTAATGACTGTCTGGTCGCCTGATGTGTTCATAGTATGAATACTTTTTGAACAGACCTCGTAAAACTTAAAACTATTATACAGGGTGTAACGAAACTAATCACACATGGACTAGGAATACATTTTACAAATAATTAATTTGTATGAAAGCCAGCGTCCATGGCACGTTGAATACATTAGTTCTTGTTAGATCACTGAAGTTAAGCAACGTCCAGCGAGGTTGTACCATGTGAATGTCCACGTGGGTTCGCGCTCTCGTGATGCTGGCTATTTTTCCGGTCCAACCTAGGCTATCTATCTGAGGTCAATGTGGGTAGCTGGTTTGCAAGTTTCCAGCGAATGGAGGGTGAAACCCCCGTCTTGAATGACGAATAAATGTTAAAGAGACGTTAAGCAAAAAAAAAAAAAAAAAAAAAAAAAAAAAAAAAAAAAAAAAAAAAAAATGTATAAATAAAAATAGTAACAATAACTCATTGTTAAATTGATACAAGATAATTTCATTCCGAGGTTTGTGAAAACAAAAATGTTCTTGGTTTCTCATCGCAAAGTTTTGAATTTTTCTCCAAAACTTCAGTCAAACACCATAAGAACCGCCATTTGACCGTCGGCGTCGCATCGGTTAGACACTGATTTGTACAAAACTGAAACTGATACAAAAAAAGGCTAACGGTCGAAACCTAACCATAATCATGCTATAAGATAGCTCTTTCCTTACTCTTTTATCAAAAACATGAACAAATATCTTAAATTGTAAACACAACTTGTGTTACAAAAAATGTAAAATCGATTCCTAATATTGTGTGTAGATTGTTTACACACTGTATGGATAAATATTTAAGAAATGGCACAAAAACAAGAAGGAGAAGCATGCTACGAACAAGCCCATAGTAACTTAGAAATTTTCACCCCAAAAGTGTGTGGCCACAATTTATTTCGTTAGGATACAAGGAGTGTCCAGATAGAGATTGCAATTGACATGTTTCCATTCAAAACGGATGTATCTTGTACACGTTGATANTATGGATAAATATTTAAGAAATGGCACAAAAACAATAAGGAGAAGCATGCTACGAATAAGCCCACAGTAACTTAGAAATTTTCACCCCAAAAGTGTGTGGCCACAATTTATTTCGTTAGGATACAAGGAGTGTCCAGATAGATTGCAATTGACATGTTCCCATTCAAAACGGATGTATCTTGTACACGTTGATAATGCATAGTCCAAGGATGCTTGCAGGCAGGCAGTTACTTATTGCATAGCACACATCTCAGCATATTTATATATGCAAGAAAAAACAAATGCACATAACGTTATGAGAGTCCGCAGATCGAGCAATCTGCGGACTCCTAAAATGCAACTAGATAAGTGTGCGGTTGTCTGCGAGCATCGTATCCGTATTGTTAACAATTTATTAACACACCAGGTTTATTACTATTCCGGCTTTTTGTAAGTACATCAAGGTTCGTGGACCAATTCGATTGCATGCTTATACTAAATAATCAAGATTAAAAATTCAACACTTTCAAAATCAGTCAAATCTCCAATACATCGTATTTTTTAACCCAGATTAGAGTTAGTTGCTCTGTAAACTACACACCTCAAGTGAGTGGCCTTAATAAACCTATATAGTTGTTGTTGTTAACGTTCTCAACGACTCTCACTGTGTCTCCAGGCCAAGAAAGGCAAGAAGTCTTTTGAGTNAGCATGGCTGGGTCCAATTGAGGAAAAACACAGTGATTGTCATCGGAACGGTGTTAATGGTCTTTGGCCGTGCCCGAGGGCACGGGTAGCCCCGGTACGAAGAACCAACCATCTTTCCGACAACTAGGTAATAAATTGACCTAATAAATGACCATACCAAGTTTCATCGAAATCTGGTCCGATTCGAGAGTTATCGCGGTTCATAAAGACAGGCAAAAAAAAATCGTCATAAACTTACTCAGGTTAGAAAATGTTGAATCCATAAACTGATTTTCATTAAGGGAGGTCGTCCTTTCGAAGCGCCTAAAAGCTCACTCCACTAAGACAAATTCCATTTGAAGCTTATAGTCGCTTCCAAAGTACGACCGGAGTAAGATATACGTAACTACATTAATTATTTACATAACGAAGAAAATCGTTCAACCTAAAGATAATGGAAAACAAAAAAAACACTTAATTTAGTCTTAAAAAATAGTAATGAAAAAAATCCGGTCACGTACAAGACGTACTTGCACATACAGGGCTCCATACACAAGTGTATTGGATCCCTGTATATTGCCACAAATCAAATTTCTTTGACAATAATGTGTTATGTCAATTAACCTTTCGAGGCATGATCATTTCCCATGATAACCAGATGTAAGAATAGGGCTCCATACACAAGTGTATTGGAACCCTGTATATTGCCACAAATCAAATTCCTTTGACAATAATGTGTTATGTCAATTAACCTTTCGAGGCATGATCATTTCCCATGATAACCAGATGTAAGAATAGGGCTCCATACACAAGTGTATTGGAACCCTGTATATTGCCACAAATCAAATTCCTTTGACAATAATGTGTTATGTCAATTAACCTTTTGAGGCATGATCATTTCCGATGGTGACCAGATGTAAGAGACTGCACGTCGAGATAAGTTATAAACCTAATCTTGGGGGATCACAATTGAGGCCCCCCCTGAACCATGTCAATCACTGCAATACAATAATGCAATATTAATATTGCAGGGTTGCTTTCTGTGTTATTTTACATCATCACCTCGGGTGGACTCGGTTCGTGAGAATGTCACCCTCAAGAAACTTCTTACAATCTTAAGTATGATTTATTTTTAACTCTGGAAGTTAGTAATTGGATTGGAAGTCATTACGACCTCGTAATTTCTTCCGAATACATTAAGATTGTAGATCCATGGTGAAAACACATCATTTTCACATACCTATTTATCAAAATTACTTTAATTATATAAAAAGTAAAATAAAAAATAAAACCACACTTTCCTACAATAAAATAAAAAATAAACAAAATAAATGAATCATCATAATCATCAAGACATCAGTTATTAAAATATTCGGTTCATGTCTGTTTTTTGTCGCCATCTTCACACTGTATCCGATGTTAGTGTTAAATGATAGAATTTGAGAGAAAAAACAAGTGTCCATCTTACAAAACATTAACCTCCCCTCAACTATACTTTCGACTTATGTCTTCGTTAATATAGCTACTATAATGAATCTCTCCTAAATTATACTTCCTACACTTAATCTCTCCTAAATTACACTTCTCACACTTAATCCCTCCCAAGTTATACTTCCTACACTTGATACTTTTCACTTTATACTTTTCACAATCCATTCCTCCTAAGTTATACTTCTCACACTCCATTCCTCATAAGTTATACTTTTCACAATCCATTCCTCCTAAGTTATACTTTTCACACTCTATTCCTCATAAGTTATAATTTTCACAATCCATTCCTCCTAAGTTATACTTTTCACACTCTATTCCTCATAAGTTATACTTTTCACAATCCATTCCTCCTAAGTTATACTTTTCACAATCCATTCCTCCTAAGTTATACTTCTACACTTCCTACACTAAATATCTCCTCAATTACAATTTCTACACTAAATTTCTCCTAAATAACACTTTCTACAGAAAATCTCCCCTCAATAACACTTTCTACACTAAATCTTCCCTCAATTACAATTTCTACACTAAATTTCTCCAAAATAACACTTTCTACAGTAAATCTCCCCTCAATAACACTTTCTACACTAAATCTTCCCTCATTTACACTCAAATCTCACCTCAATTATACTTCCGATGATAGCTCGCTCTGTGTTTCTGATTATGATGATGTCGACTATTATTCTTCAATACTTCTGCGTACGATTTTTCCAATATTTTCAACTTGGCCACTTCTTGTGCTGCAGCACTACTTGCTGTGGTTATATTATTTTTCCCATAAGTATCAACAATAACATTACTGGCTGATTCATAATATC
>CM022882.1:3823942-3837170 GCA_012654025.1 Pachypsylla venusta | reverse complement strand
AGTTACCAATTCAATTTAGCGTTCAAATTTTGAGATTAACATTTCCAATTCTGCAACCCTTAGAGTACCAATTCAATTTAGCGTTCAAATTTTGGGATTAACATTTCCAATAAAGGCACCCTTCCAGTACCAATTCAATTTAGCGTTCAAATTTTGAGATCAACATTTCCAATTCTGTCACTCTTAGAGTACCAATTCAATTTGGCGTTCAAATTTTGAGATCAACATTTCCAATTTTGACACCCTTAGAGTACCAATTCAATTTAGCGTTCAAATTTTGAGATTAACATTTCCAATTCTGGCACCGTTCAAATTTTGAGATTACATTTCGTTTTCTGGCACCCTTAGAGTACTAATTCAATTTAGCGTTCAAATTTTGAGATTTTCACTTCAATTATGGCACACTTCCAGTAAACTTTTTTTAAATTTTCTTTTCATATTCATGGCTCGCTCTTTGACTTTTCCTGTCGACGTGAGCTCATTTTACAAGCATCCCAAATACCTATTACCAAAAAGTTAAACTTTTTTTTCCGCCTCAAATTTACCACGTCCAGAGTGATAGAAATCCAATTCAAATATAAGTATCGATAAATATCTAGTAAAAGTTACGCTTTAAAAAAAGTGAGATATGCATATACCTTTCTCTACAGCATTCTCTTTTAGTATAGCACAAAAAAAAAAAGTTTTTATTTACGAAGGGTAATTTATAACGCCATTTCATATTGGAAAAGGTCAGGGGTTAATCAAAACCAAATCAGTTCAAACCAGATTGCATCTTATTACGCGATGTGTTGGCATCACTTTCTTTTGTTTTAATATATTTGCAAGACCGAAAAAAAAAATCTTAAAATCCCCCCCAGGGGGTGCACAAGACAGATTTGGCACACGTAATCATTAGAACATAGGTAGAGTTATGTATTAATGACCCGAAGCCAAAAGTTTGGTACCTATTACAGTAGGACATATAGAGTTATAGGGAGATGATGAAGTTCTGGAACGGTTTGATATCAGGAGAAAAGTAAAGTTTGGTAACTAATACAGTAGGAAATATACTGTTATAGGGAGATGATGAAGTTCTGGAATGGTTTGATATCAGGCGAAAAGTAAAGTTTTACAGTAGGAAATATACTGTTATAGGGAGATGATGAAGTTCTGGAACGGTTTGATATCAGGCGAAAAGTACAGTTTGGTACCTAATACAGTAGGAAATATACTGTTATAGGGAGATGATGAAGTTCTGGAACGGTTTGATATCAGGCGAAAAGTAAAGTTTGGTACCTAATACAGTAGGATATATACTGTTATAGGGAGATGATGAAGTTCTGGAACGGTTTGATATCAGGCGAAAAGTAAAGTTTGGTACCTAATACAGTAGGACATATACTGTTATAGGGAGATGATGAAGTTCTGGAACGGTTTGATATCAGGCGAAAAGTAAAGTTTGGTACCTAATACAGTAGGACATATACTGTTATAGGGAGAAGTTCTGGAACGGTTTAATATCAGATGGAAAGTAAAAGATATAGAGAGCCAGCGTCTATGGCACGTTGAACACATCAGTTCCCGTTAGATTACTGAAGTTAAGCAACGCCCAGCAAGGTTATTTTCCCGGCCCAACGCNCCCCCCCCCCAATATTTTACTCAGGATCCGCCCCTGGGTACCCCACCATACTCATGGATCTCATTTATAGCCCATATGTAGGCTGTTAAACCGCCTAATTGCCCATCTGTATCGACAGTCTCTCTGTTGATATACTACAGTCCGTGATATGATATATGTAGCATGTATATTAAACCATCTAATTGATCAAAAGCCCATCTGTATCGACATACAGTCTCTCTGTTGATATACTACAGTCCGTGATATGATATATGTAACCTGTATATTAAACCATCTAATTGATCAAAAGCCCATCTGTATCGACAGTCTCTCTGTTGATATACTGCAGTCTGAGATATGATCATCCATGAAAAGATCAATAAGGTCAGTCCATTGGAACTATCGCACGATCTCAGACAGATTGTCTGTGTTATTATTATCTATAATCTAACACAACTGAATTGATCCGCCAAACTTTTTGAATGAAAGGAACTTTGTGTTTGAGTCTATTGTTACGTCACGAACAGCCTGAGGCGGGACCTAACAACAAGCAGGATATTTGAAGATATTCAAATTTTAATGTAGGAAATAGATTGTATAGGAAATAAATAATCCATCCATCACCCACTCCGTCATGACTAACTTCCATAGTGAAAAAAAAAAAATCTGGTGTGAACATCGCACGACTTTCCTTATCTATAAAAAAAGAAGAAAGTATTGTAATAGGCTGAAATTTTCGATAACGAGTTTTCAATGTCGAAATATGTTTTAAGGTCCGAGAACCCAATCTCGATTACACTTCAATCTATTATTCAATTTCTTGTATGAAATTGATATGAATAGGCACCCAATTTCAAGTTCTAGCTCTTTCCATTCTGGTTTTAGACGGAACCGCCAAAAAGCGGCCTTCAACCGTTTTCAGATTAGCCACAGTCTAAAACACCTACACACTATGGGCATCCATCAGAACCAGATCATGTGTAGACTCTGTGGGGAAGAGGAGGAAACTGCCTCTCACGTCATTTTTGACTGTAACTCCCTTCTTACATGGAGACTGAGCATGGGACAGCTACAACCTAGGCTCGACATCCATGAAAAACACCTAGCCAAAAGGCTGATCAAGCTCGCGCGGATCTTAGACTTTAGCTAGGGAAACAGGCTACTCTCCAAGCACAAAAAGCCCACCAGTGGCTTAGCTGAAGGAGCTTACAAAGCCCCAAAGAGGAGTTTAGCTCACGAATATACGATAGGGAATGAAACAGTACTCGAGGCAGAAGAACTCGCGAAGTTTTTGGGGCGCCAATACAGCCCGTATTGTCGCCAAAAATAAATTATAATCTGACTCTTTTCGAGGTAGACGAACTCGGCGAGTAAGGGGCGGAGGAAGTTCCCCTCCTCCTGCGCGACTAGTTTACTTTTACCAATTTCTACAATATAACATCTTGCTTGGTACTCTTGCCCTCATCTCTAGCAAATGATCCACCCCGGGGGCGGCGGCCCGATCCCCGGTCTCTGGGGGTATTCCATACCCTCCGAAAGTATCCCCTCCTTAAGAACCCTGACTCTAGCTACCTTAAGGTCCATTTCCGTATAGAGGTTTATTAAGCAAAGTGACCTTTATTTTTGAGCTCTACTATACGTGGTTTCTTTTTTTGCATAACCTTTTGAAACACCCTGTATTTTGGAAATATGGCAGGACACGTAGAAAGTGAATTAAAAAGTGTGTGAAATTTTTTACTATTTTCTATCAGCACCAAAAAATATTACAATATCTTTGAGGACATCTGAAATACCTAGGGGTGTACTGCCCAGATACACATTATGTCGTGCGTTGAATTTGTCCTAAGATCCAATTTTTCTTTTATTTAAAAAAAACCTGTACCTTTAACTTAAAAAAAACTCCGTCAAATTTGATTTTACACTTACTGCTGTTGACTTTTAGAACTATACTTTTCTAAGTATAGTTTTTTTAAAAAATACTATACTTAGAAAAGAATATTTTTTACTTTCCTTAACCTATAAAAAGGAAAATATTGTAATAGGCTGAAATTTTCTATGTCGAGTTTTCAATGCCAAAACACGTTTTGAGGTCCCCAGAGCTCAAATCCCGAGTTTCAGCCATTAGTCCGTGTGTGTGTCTGTCTGTCTGTGAACAAGATATCACAAACCCACGTGAACATCCACATGGTACAACCTCACTGGACGTTGCTTAACTTCAGTGATCGAACGAGAATTGGTGTATTCAACGTGCCATAGACTCTGGCACCCAAAATTTCTTATTGACTAGATTTAAAATTAAAAGTCCGTTTGTCTGTCTGATCGTTCCACCTTAACTCTTGAACGCCTTGTCTGATAAAGATGAAACTTAGTATGGACATTTACGTTCATGACATTAACTGATTTTCGACCACTTTTGGACCACCCAAGATCAATTGGCGGACCAATATTTGAGTGAGTTCCACAATTCATAGAAGTAATAGTTGAGCTTATATTGCATTAGTAAAATTTTCATTTCATTTTTAAGGAACAACCAACGCCCATGGCTCAGTGGTCACTGCGCTAGTCTTGCACTCGATGGACCCAGGGTTCGATTCCCGGCAGGGTCAATATTTGTCACTGTAGTTTGGATGTTTCAAGGCCCACTCAGCCAAGACAATAAGTAGCTCTATGGAAATAAATGCACATGGCGACCTATGGAAATAAGTGCTAGCATTGAAAATTCAAAGTAATTGGATAATGATTGATATATTGGAAAAGTCCTAAAATGCTGTAAAGAGCACCAAAGTTGTGACATATCTAGTTTGGGCACATCAGTATACAATTTAAGACTAGAAAGATAATAAATCAATAATATCTTGCTTTATTCCCCTACATTTGACATTTTAAGTTTCAAATAACGTAGAATCCAAGAATCTAATAAAAAGCCAATCGTCAGTCATAAACTTCGCCGTATGCTGAACGGATTTTTACATTTCCTGCTAATTTTCGATTTACGTTGAATATGAGTCAGTCAGTATACGTTTGACAAGTTATTTAATCAGTATAGCAATTTGGCACATCATTTTATCAGTATACCTAGATATAATATTATTTTGTGTCGTTCGTGATCAGTCAGCACGACATTTTATCAGTATACCTCGATATAATATTATTTTCTGTCCCTAATGATCAGTCAGTCGACATACCAGTTTGGCACGTTATTTTATCAATATACCTCGATATAATATTATTTTGTGTCCTTGGTGATCAGTCAGCACGTCATTTTATCAGTATACCTCAGTATAATATTATTTTGTGTCCCTAGTGATCAGTCAGTCGGTATACCAGTTTGGACGTCATTTTATCATTATATCTCGATATAATATTATTTTGTGTCCCTAGTGATCAGTCAGCACGACATTTTACAGTATACCTAGATATAATATTATTTTGTGTCCTTGGTGATCAGTCAGCACGTCATTTTATCAGTATACCTCGATATAATAATATTTTCTGTCCTCGGTGATCAATCAGCACGACATTTTATCAGTATACCTCGATATAATATTATTTTGTGTCCCTAATGATCAGTCAGTCGACATACCAGTTTGGCACGTTATTTTATCAATATACCTCGATATAATATTATTTTGTGTCCTTGGTGATATCAGTCAGCACGTCATTGTATCAGTACACCTCAGTATAATATTATTTTGTGTCCCTAGTGATCAGTCAGTCGGTATACCAGTTTGGACGTCATTTTATCATTATACCTCGATATAATATTATTTTGTGTCCTTGGTGATCAGTCAGCACGTCATTTTATCAGTATACTTAGATATAATATTATTTTATGTCCTTGGTGATCAGTCAGCACGTCATTTTATCAGTATACCTCGATATGATATTATTTTGTGTCCCTGATGATCCAAGGATTAGTCGTTCATTTATCGATTGCAGGGTAGGTGCGATTGAAACTTCTTGCCCACTCAATAGTTTGGAACCCCCTGTCAAGATATCTTGTTCCACTATTTTGTACCATAATGAACTTTTCAATGTTATTTTAATGCAATCTAAGTGCTCACGCTTTTTATGTTACACGACCAACAATTTTCTCGTGTTAAATATTCCTAATTGGTTTGTATAAAACTTTGAAAACATTCTAGTCAAACATTGTATATAGCGGAAAGATATTAAAATCCTCGACCCGACGCAACGTCGATATTCCCCCCCCCCCCCCAAAAAAAAANAAAAAAAAACTATTCATAGCTGTTCACGAACCGATTTTTTTAAAGTGCAATAATACAGAGTGTCGCAAAAGTCCGAGACCACCTGAATATCTTTTGAACGGCTTTATGTGTAGTTTTGAAATTATATCCCAAATTAAACCACCTGATTGTGTGACCAATTTTTCTAGGGCGGGTCCCATGTGGCCCCCAGAGGATCTATTTTTTGTTTTTAAATACGAATCCCCATCTTGTGATACATTTTCAGAAAGACAATAGAATTAGAAGTGCTTTGCAAAAAAATTTACAGGTCTAGCGTGTTTGGTTTCGAAATGGCGGCCATTTGAAATTTCCAAGATATGACTTCCAAGAGTGTCTAAAACTAGGCGAATTATTTGCAATGGGATATTGAATGATTGCATAGGACACCAATGTTGAGGAACCTGCTTTTTAGACATAATTCGCCTAGTTTTAGACACTTCGCCTACTTTTAGAAATAATTCGCCTAATTTTAGACACTCTTGGAAGTCAAGTCTTGGAAATTTCAAATGGCCGCCATTTTGAAACCAAACACGCTAGGCGTGTGATTTTTTTTGCAAAGTACTTCTAATTTTATTGTCTTTCTGAAAATGTATCACAAGATGAGGGTTCGTATTTTAAAAAACAAAAGTTGGACCCCCTGCGACAACATGTATTTAAAATATATGTTGTCGTATTTAAAAAACATAAAATGGACCACCTGGGGACCACATAGGACCCGCCCCTGAAAAATTGGTCACACCATCAGGTGGTTTAATTTGGTATATAGTAACATGCAAAATTTAATTTGGTATATAGTAACATGGTCTCGGACTTTTGGGACACCCTGTATAACAATAATAGTCCTGATTTATACTGCACGAATAGAACTGGGGAGTCCCTTGACACCGACAGTTTTTTGGTTGCTATTATATTATGTGGTAAACATTTCAAATTCATGAGGATAAAATTCCATGGGTTGGCTGGGTTTGAACCCGCGCCCTACTGCTTACTAGTCAGAGCGTCTTACCACTACACCACCAACCCACTAATATAAGCATGCGGGTGTCTGCGATCACCGTTTGTTTTTACCTCTCCCATCGGTCCCAAGCACAAGGTCTATGAAATTTCCTCTTACCTCAATTTCCTGTGCTTGATCTTCCAGCACATTTTGATGTTGTTTTAGACTAGTTTCAAGTTCTTTATTTCTTTCAAGTAATGTTTTTCCAAGTTCTGCTGCAAGCTGTAAATCTGAAAACAGAATTAACAAATATGTTAGAAGCTCTGATGATGTGTTCAGAAGAACATGAAACTAGTCAGCTCAATTTAACATCTATATAATTTTTAGTCAAGTGAAGATATAGTACTTTTAACCTTCAATAAATATGTTAGGTTAGTTAGTATTGAGAGTACTTTTGTGTGTTATCGATATTTTGAAATAGACTAAAGTAATAAAAACCAACTGACAGACAAGAAAGCAAATTAGTTGTATGAACCATAATTATTCCATTTTTTTTTCGTCCGATCCTCCGTGTCAAATCGTCCGCCCTGTCTGAGAGAATTCTGATAATAATTGAATTAAGTACACATTGTGTAAAATGTAAAGTGTTGTTCAATGTACTAAAACAAATAACCAGCGCAACGCTCCCGTTCACAGTTCACATGGTCGGGATTCTCATCATTAATTATATTATATCAGATTATGATATAAATGTTGTTAATAATACTTAGATTCAATTAATTATTACTAAATTAATTGCGCACTCACGTCAGTAATATCACAAACATAGTTTCGAAGTGCACGGCACGCAAACATAAATCGGCGTTTTGATTGATAATTTTCAACATTGAGCAATTGTCATCGACCGCAAAAAATAACTATCCCCCAAATTTTATTATTTACATAACAATGTAGAATCGAAAAATCGGATTAAAGAACTGGTCAAAAATGTTGATCGATTTCGATGAAATTTGGTCCTTTCTAGTTTCTGTTTTCATCGACACCACAAAAAATAACTACACCCTAAATTTTATTTTTAACACTTCAATGTAGGATGGAAAAATCGGGTTAAACAACCGGTCAAAAATGTTGGCCAATTTTGATGAAATATGGTCCTTTCAAGTTTCTATTGTCAATGACATCACAATTTTGGTCCTTTTTGAAATGAATTTTGGTACTTTTTAGTTTCTAAATGTTCACCTTTCCAGTTTCTAACTTTTTAGTTTCTAAATGTTCACCTTTCTAGTTTCTATTGTCATCGATATCACAATTATGGTCCTTTTTGAAATTAATTTTGGTACTTTTTAGTTTCTAAATGTTCACCTTTCTAGTTTCTAGTGTCATCGACATCACAATTTTTTCCTTTTTGAAATAAAATTTGGTACTTTTTAGTTTCTAAATATTCACCTTTCTAGTTTCTATTGTCATCGACATCACAATTTTTGTCCTTTTTGAAATAAAATTTGGTACTTTTTAGTTTCTAAATGTTCACCTTTCTAGTTTCTATTGTCATCAGCATCACAATTTTGGTCCTTTTTGAAATAAAATTTGGTACTTTTTAGTTTCTAAATGTTCACCTTTTCGTTATCTTTCTACCCACGTACCAAATATCTTACCTACCGAATTACATTAAAATCTGAGAAGAATAATATAAGTCAAATTACGGACGAACTATTTTTAAATTTGATCCTTGGATTCTTAGTATGCTGTTTTTCTTTCTTTCTTTTTTATTCGAGAAGGGTTTTACCCTCCATTCGCTGGAAACTTACCAACGAGCTACCCACATTCACCTCACTCAGTCTGGGTTGGACCGGAAAAATAGCCAGCATCACAAGGACGCGAACTTACGTGGACACCCACTTGGTAAAAACTCGCTCGACGTTGCTCAAGTTCAGTTATCTAACGGGAACTGGTGTATTCAACGTACCATAGACGCTGACTAACATGATAAAGCAACACCAGTTTAACGCTTTGGTCACATATTATCAATTAGGAGTAAGTAAATTCATTGTCAACTCTGAAAATAAAACGAGCTCAACTTGTAATTATGTAAATTGTTGACCTCACTCAAATAATGGTCATTAGGGTGGGGCCCGATAGGCCCCAAAAACTACCCAGAATTCAGTAATGAATATCCATAACAAAGCCAGACAAGGCGTTTGAGAGTGATCATTCTAAATTTAATTTCACATGCAATAAGTGGCATCAGGAATTCTCTAGAAGTACAATTGTACATATACGTACAATGTGAAATGATTAGTCAGTGAATCGGTCGGTGGATGGATGCAGTGTGAAAAGTATTGGATCAATAGTACGAGTCAGTGGTTTTATGTTAAAATTAACCCTTTGTCTATACGGATAATATTCTAAGAAGATGGTATTGGAAAGATGTTGGAGATTGATTGACACGCAAATAAAGAGGATGGTATTGGAAAGATGTTGGAGATTGATTGACACGCAAAAAAAGAGGATGGTATTGGAAAGATGTTGGAGATTGATTGACACGCAAATGAAGAGGATGGTATTGGAAAGATGTTGGAGATTGATTGTCACGCAAATAAAGAGGATGGTATTGGAAAGATATTGGAGATTGATTGAAACGCAAATAAAGAGGATGGTATTGGAAAGATGTTGGAGATTGATTGACACGCAAATAAAGAGGATGGTATTGGAAAGATGTTGGAGATTGATTGACACGCAAATAAAGAGGATGGTATTGGAAAGAACGATTAAATGGTGGAAAATACGAGAAAACTCACTTTTAAATGTTTTGGTTTTATGTTAAAATTAACCCTTTGTCTATACGGATAATATTCTAAGAAGATAGTATTGGAAAGATGTTGGAGATTGATTGACACGCAAATAACTGATCAGATCGACAGTACATTACAATACTAGATAAGTTAGTAGGGACTGCGGACGGATAATTACAACACCGGGACAGTAGCGGATAAAGAAGGGGGATAGGGGCATAACTCTCCCCAAAGCCTAGAAAAACACAAAACTGAATTTGTCTTGGGACCAGACAGATACTATTATTTTTTTTTCTGAGCAACTAACCTAACATTTTAAATTTGTAACTTGCTCCAAAAAAAATAATAGTATCTGTCTGGTACCTTTGTCTTGAGTACATAAAACTTGCTGCTAAATCATTTATGGCCGACTGTAATTAGCTCCCCCCCGTATCAAGCTCTGCACTGGGACGTATGATAATTTGTCAATCTATACTCGTAAAACGCTTATATTATATTCCCACATGTAGCACACGGGTTCATTATTTTACAGTACACAGGGTTCCAAACTTTAAAAAAAAAAAAAAAAAAACTAGTTGCTACGAGGTTCGTGATGCAGATGTAAATGGGTTCCATTTCCCAACAACGCCAAAATTCATAAAAAATATTATTTTTTTCATACCAAATTTTGAGAGGAGCCAAAGCAAATTCTGCTTGTCGTAGAAAGGCGGCTGACATTTCATTGGAAATGACATGAAGACATACCTTTGCTATAATGAAGACGATAGAGTAAATAACAAAAAGAGATAATGCATACCACTACCTCAACGGCAATAGATGACACCCCTTAACCCTAGGATTGTCAAGATCTATTAAATTACGTGCATTGCCGGGGGGGGGGGGGGGGAANTGGGGGGGGGGTAAAAAGTACCCGCCAACAAAATAAAGGAAAAAATGTATTTTTTATTACAATAAGTCGCTATTTCTTTATTATTAACTAAAAAAATATAAACTAAATCAATTATTATTTTATTATCTTACATATAAATTTAAATCCCAGGAATAAAATAATGTAAATGAAAATAAAAAAAAAATCGCCAGACCCTAGGAAATCTATTCTGAACCAGAACTTTGTCCTTCCTGACATCCCACACAGACAAATGTCTTTTGACAGTGTTTACACACACTTATTTCTTGCATNTCAATTTGAAAAATTCCCTGACTTTTGGCGTTTTTTCGTCGTTTTTCCCTAAATTCCCTGACTTTTCCCTGACATTTCCAGTCTCCTAAAATTCCCTGACAATTCCAGGTTTTCCAGTCTGGTAGACACCCTAAATTAGACACTTTAGACAGTTTATGGTAGCTTTAAACAATCAATGTATTGGTTACATGCATTGCCGGGGGGGGGGGGGGGAAAANATAAAGTACCCGCGCCCAAAGTTTGGCTTCAATATCATCCCTTAGAAGACTTAGAACATACATATTTTTATATACTATGATGGAAAATATTGTTTATAATTGTCACTTATTAAAGGTCTCATTAAAATAAGTATCATAATTTGATTACTATAAGCTTTTTGCTAAAACGCGGGTACCCCCCCCCCCCCTTTGGTAATGCTAGGGTTAAAAGTACTTCCTTTTGTTTTTGATAAAGACAACCCGTTTTTGATAAAGCAATCTGCTAAGTGCAAAGTTTTTCGTTTTTCACAATTTAATTCTCAGATTCTTCGTACCTGAACTATTACATTTTAAAGTTGTATTTTTATAGTCTATTATTGAAAATAATAAAACAAAATATAAAATTTTGGTGATAACAACTGATAACGAATTTTTTTAACTGAAACCTGAAACTTTATCGCGAACAAATCTGTAAACTGTTATACGATTATTATCTTTGGAACAAAATGTCTCCGTGTGACCGGTAGCACGTTGTTAATTAAACATTACAGGTGAAAAATGAAAAGAAAATGGAATAACCTGAAATCGATATTTCAATTTGATCGAAAATCCAAATCAATGAAATCAGAATTTTTAAATTTTTATGTTGCTGAAGTTGGTCTTCTTTTTCCTCCATTCTAATGAGCGGCGTTGCCGTTTGCACTACAAATAAGAAACACTACGGTACGCCAATAGACCCGAGAAAAAAAATCTTGGGTACTGCCCTGAGTCAAACACAATGATGTACGAAGTAGATTCTCGTGCTAGTATTTGAGGAACATAACTTTGAAATTAATTTGAACGCAGTTCTCCTCTGTCTAATGACGGGTTAATGTAAATTTCAATTGAAATCGAATCATATCAATAAATCGCGCTAACAGAATTATTGTCGAGAAAGTAAAAGCTTCATTCTACGCGACTAGTCACTAGTGACGGTAAGGAGATATTAATTTATGATCTCAATTCTATAACTTTGCCGATACAGAACTGACTAAATCGCACACACATGCGCGGATATAGGGGAGGGCACGGGGGCACGTGCCCCCCAGTTTTTTAAAGCGGGCGGTATTTCTCAAATTTCATTAAACCTAATCTCGTAAAAGATTTTTTTAAAATTTTTTAAATGAATGGTGATCCGTTGTGAGGGGGAGGGGGAGGCAAGGGCCCCTAAATAATTCCCAATCCTGAGACTAAATAAAAATACGTAAATAAAAATCGTCAAAAATTCTGTCATCCTTCTTGGCATCACGGATGACAGAATCATCACGCTTATAAAATCGCTTATCACCCTTAATATGAAAAGGTATTTGTGGTAAGCTCTACAGCTTTTAGCAAATTAGTTATCGTACCTTGATAAACATTGCATTAAAAAGTCCTTAATATGAAAAGGTATTTGTGGTAAGCTCTACAGCTTTTAGCAAAAAGCTGTAGAGCTTTTAGCAAATTAGTTATCGTACCTTGATAAACATTGCATTAAAAAGTCCTTAATATGAAAAGGTATTTGTGGTTTGCTAAAAGCTGTAGAGCTTTTAGCAAATTAGTTATCGTACCTTGATAAACATTGCATTAAAAAGTCCTTAATATGAAAAGGTATTTGTGGTAAGCTCTACAGCTTTTAGCAAACTAGTTATCGTACCTTGATAAACATTGCATTAAAAAGTCCTTAATATGAAAAGGTATTTGTGGTAAGCTCTACAGCTTTTAGCAAACTAGTTATCGTACCTTGATAAACATTGCATTAAAAAGTACTACCCAGGACGAACCCCTGGTCTCTAGGTTACGAGTCCTCCCCCCTCCAAATTTTCTATTAGGCATATTGTGCGATTGTGCCCCCCCCCCAAAAAAAAAGAAAAAACTAGAGGGATATATCCGCGCATGCGCACACATGCGGGAAAGGAAAAAAAAAGGCAGAGTTTTTCAAGTTGAACGGTACGGCCTTTTTTATTATTAGACCATATTTTAATTTTCATGGAATTCCCAAGATTATAGGACAAATTTAACGCACACATCCCGCGGGTATCTAATGCGCCCCTATATTTTAGCAGGTCATAATTTTGACATGGTAAAATGTTCTCATATTTCTTTTGGCTAATTCGAAGTAGGTATGTTGTGATATTATCGATATTTTCTTCCGATATTTATATCGCTATCAGGGATTCGATTATATCATCGGAAGAAAAATAACAATATCGATATCGAATCACAATGTCATAGGGAAGGGTCCTAGAGCACATCA
>CM022882.1:3791227-3803503 GCA_012654025.1 Pachypsylla venusta | reverse complement strand
ATAAAATTTCAAGTCTCTATCTTTAGCCGTTAGAAATAAAAAAAAAATCGTTCCGGGACTTTTCGAACACTCTGTACACTATACAGTACCCAGCACATGAAAACAAATAGAAAAATGATGTGCTCAGGAGAGCACAAAACTAGTCAGCTTTAACATCTCTTTTATTTTTAAAATTTTTACAGTCAAATGAAGATATAGTATTTTATCTGCCTTAATATGGTTTTACTTGACATAGTATCCCAATGTAACCAAGATAGAAAAAGTTTGCCCACCAGAATAAAGAAACACATGTTCACTGGCGGATTTACAGGGGGGGGGGCAAGGGGCCCGGGCCCCTCCCAAAGTGACATTAAAATTTTATGGATTATATTTAAATATTATGACTTACGTTATAATAATAATTACTCCAATAATCTATAACTGCAAGTAAATATAAAATATCATTTATTTTTAATAACTATCATTTTTATAACACCTTCATACCCGTTGTTTCCCAATACATAATAATAATAATTATATAGGTATACAAGGTTTGCACTTTCTAGTTGTCCCATAGTATTTCACATGTAAATTTCGACTTAGGGTTGGCATATACTCCCAGTATGACAAAATATAGAAGACTGTTTCGATTCACTTTAATTAAACATGATTTCATCAAACGAAAAGCAGGAGATATACGAGTAATATCCACTAAAAAATCCATGCATTTAGATGACTCGAACCCACGTCCTTTGTATTACTAGGTATGTATCTCACTATTATTTTAGGCAACACAGTTTCTGATAATTTAGGAAATTACAATTTCAAAAAAATAGGTTTATAGAGCATTTTTCCCCAAATTTTCAAAAGTATTCCATTATCCTGTGAAGAAACCTTAGTCCTTATTTCGTGTGATAATATTTCATTGGAATCCTCGTTAAAAATTACATAAACTAGGTGTGTCCGTGTTTGCGGACAAAAAGGGGCGAGCGGTGCTTTTCTTTGAAGTGATTTATTGTCTTGACTTCCATCTTATTTATTCCGCGATTTCTACAGTTGGTATTTGATCATAAACGCTACCATTGATAGGCAGGTGTGAAATCTGTTCCATATCAAAAAAAAAGTAAGAGCAGCAATAATCTTATATGACTACTTCAGTTATGTTTTGGCCGATGTTGATAGTATGACCTGCATACGCATATTAGCCAAGAAGACCACGTGATTTAACCCTATATACTCGCATCACTGGTTAGACTTTGGCTATAAGTAATTGCTCAATGTAAGTAAGATCTTGAAGCACCGGTGGTCCAATTCCTGGGTCCATATTAATTGCAGCAGTAAACTTATTTTGATTTTTGCATTGTGTGCACGTATCGAAATCTTTGGTACGTATTAGTGTTCTTTGTGCAGTTATTGCAGTGACAGAATTGAAGGTTTCGTAATTCTTGCTCGAAATGCTCTTATAAATGAATGTATTGTGCATTATTTCCGTGATGAGTATTATTGAATATCAGGCCCCCCCCAAAATATTTTTCTAGATCCGCCAGTGCACATGTTTCATCGTTTTTCGAAAATCAAAACCGTTCTCACGATCTCGAGTCATCCTATAAGTACGAAGTGTATATTATATCTATCCAATACATTATAAAGTCGGAACATCTCTAAACACGAACATTAAAAGTGAATTGAATATCTCGTAATATTATTATTTTCAAAAACCACAAAACGAAATGATAAAACAAATTACTGATGATGCTCATTGCGAATAACGGATCAAACAAATTTGGTTTGTAATATTTCTTTGCAAATTGTAAAACCTCAAAATATTTGAGAAGATGTCCGTCGAGTAATAATGGGAAATGATCAAACGAAATATGATTTGCGCCCGCAAATTCGTTTGCCTTCTTTCCCTTGGATGTAATAGAATTGTTTATACCAACTACTTTTGGCAAAAATTCGAAAAAAGAGGAAAAAAATGTTTTACTTCGAATAAAAAAACAAACAGAAAATTTGCCCATAGCTTGGAAACGTACCAAGATCCAAAATGCAAAGGAAAGTTTTTGGGAGTTCCATTACCGATATGGCCTACGGTTTCAGCTGTGTCATTGTACCGATAAAAAATATTTGGCCATAATTCCTTTTCAGATGAACTTCCCCGCCCCCATTTCGTACCTACATGCTAAAACCAAATTACAAAAATTCAAGTTTCTAGGTTTGGTAATCGTCCAGTTACATTGATTACGAAGTGAATCCAGCATCAGTATAGAAACTGGGGTTTTGAACGATTCTAATTTTTGAACCCCCGATTTCTATACTTTTTAACCCCATCTGTTAGTACCATAACTCAGGAACGTCCTGTCCGATTTTGATGAAATTTAGTATAAACAAGAGTTTTTTTTGTAATTTTTATGGCGGTCCCCTTAGAAAGCGACTGCACGTTACTAATATAAGCGACAAATATAACTGAATGTATGTTAAGATAATGTATATATACAGTAGGCGTATAACATATAACATATATAATGGTTACTTGGATTAGTCGCTTCCAAAGTGGATACAGCACAATGCCATTACAAAATAATAGTGGAAGCATCATGCCATTACAAAATAATAGTGGAAGCATCATAATGCCATTACAAAATAATAGTGGAAGCATCATGCCATTACAAAATAATAGAGGAAGCATCATGCCATTACAAAATAATAGTGGAAGCATCATGCCATTACAAAATAATAGTGAATGCAGCATAATGCCAATACAAAATAATAGTGCATGCAGCATAATACCATAGCAAAATAATAGTGAATGCAGCATAATGCTACAACAAAATAATAGTGAATGCAGCATAATGTCATTACAAAATAATAGTGAATGCAGCATAATGTCCTTACAAAATAATAGTGAATGCAGCATAATGCCACAGAAAATAATAGTAAATGCACAATAATGCCATTACAAAATAATAGTGAATGCAGCATAATGCCATTATAAAATAATAGTGAATGCAGCATAATGCCATAACAAAATAATAGTGGATGCAGCATAATGCCATAACAAAATAATAGTGAATGCAGCATAATGCTACAACAAAATAATAGTGAATGCAGCATAATGCCATTACAAAATAATAGTGAATGCAACATAATGCCACAACAAAATAATAGTGAATGCAGCATAATGCCATTACAAAATAATAGTGAATGCAGCGTAATGCCATTACAAAATAATAGTGAATGCAGCATAATGCCACAACAAAATAATAGTGAATGCAGCATAATGCCATTACAAAATAATAGTGAATGCAGCATAATGTCATTACAAAATAATAGTGAATGCAGCATAATACCACAGAAAATAATAGTAAATGCAGAATAATGCCATTACAAAATAATAGTGAATGCAGCATAATGCCATTATAAAATAATAGTGAATGCAGCATAATGCCATAACAAAATAATAGTGGATGCAGCATAATGCCATTACAAAATAATAGTGGATGCAGCATAATTCCATAACAAAATAATAGTGAATGCAGCATAATGCCATAACAAAATAATAGTGGATGCAGCATAATGCCATTACAAAATAATAGTGGATGCAGCATAATGCCATAAAAAAATAATAGTGGATGCAGCATAATGCCATAACAAAATAATAGTGAATGCAGCATAATGCTATTACAAAAAAAAGTCCGCCATATTAATTATTCCCACAGTTTCTAGCAGTAAATTTAATAACTCGTATCTCTAAACTATTTCGCTAAAAATGGATTTCATTTTTTTCTTTAAATTTGCTGGGAAAGTAATTTAAAAAAAAAAAAAATAATTGCAAACTTAAGACGCAGAAACAAAAACATCATCAACAAAAACAAAACTGGATTCGGAATTCGTGAAGTTAAAGTTATAAATGAAAATATAAAGTTTGAAGTTATTAAATAATATTACAAGAAGTAACATTGTTACGAGGTTAAGAATCTGTCACGCGAGTCACGACTCATGCGAGTCGAGTCAAGAGATTAATGGAACCAGAATGAGGGAGTTTTTTGTTTCATATTGATGGGGTGCCAAAAACATAAGGAACCTTCTAGATTCTCCAAAAGATTAAATAATATTAGTCGGACCGTAAAAACCGCTGTATCCAATGTTCATATGCGGATATGGCCGTATAAACCGAACCACATCACATAAATACACTATTGCCGAAGTATGCCCATTGTCCTGATTCGGCACAAGGCCCGAATGGAGCAATAGTTTTTCCGAATGGTGAGTTTTTGGGGATAAGCGACTTTATGAGAAGAACAAGTTTATTTTATCAAAATAAGCGTTAAGAAGAACGCCCCCCAAACTAGGAGGTTAGGAAACGTTTTGATTGGCCATGCCTCGATGGTGAAGTTGTTTTTTCGGTAAAAATTCGAAGTTTATCCCTAAAAACTCTTGCACCATTCGGAAAAAACTGTTGCTCCATTCGGGCTTTGTCTCGCGTCCCCATTGTCCAAATGTCATTTATCCGTTTTGTGGTCTCAAGAAATTGAATCAACTAGGAACAATCTGTACCAGATCTATGGCGGGGAAGCTATAATTATATCCTATTTGGCAGATATAAAAAATCGTCTCCAATGATTTTTTAGATTCATATTCCACTCTGCTATAAGATGAGATATTAGGTATGTGTTATCTGAACTCTGCTATCTAAAGTACTCTTGTACCCACATACGTGCATTATGAAATCCTACATGTCGTTATCCAAATAATGAGATATATAAACATAACAAACGGAAATCTGAGCAACCTGTTGACATGCTTAGAGAACAACCAATACAATTCCAAGATAAATTTCAAACCTTCGCTTCGCGTAAAGAATATTTATTTGTTGAAATTTGTGTCAAATTTGACATCACGAGCAGAAGGTAATGTTCACACAACTAGAAGAACTCCGTGATGCATTTACAAAATAATTCATTAATTAGTTAGCATACAGGGTGTCCCAAAAGTCCGAGACCGCCTGAATATCTTTTGGACAGCTTTATATGGAGTTTTGAAATTTTGTATGGCATTATACCCCAAATTAAACCACCTTAAGCAGTCTCCTCAACATTGGCGTTCTATGCAATAATTCAATATACTATTTTGCAAATAATTCGCCTAGTTTTAGACTTTTGTAAGTAATATCTTGGAAATTTAAAATGGCCGCCATTTTGAAACCAAACACGCTATGCGTGTAAATTTTTTGCAAAGTACTTCTAAAAATCTAAGAACACCTTGTATATCTATTGAATGGGTTTTGTCCTCACGATACGATGGTTGGATAACGAGAATTGTTGTATCAAGACATCACTGGCATTTATATTGTCATGATGGTTGGGTCTACGCTTCAGGATAATTTTAACTGTACGAACTCTAACCAAAGACTACTAATACAGCTTTCTGCCATATACGAGGGGGACCCAAAAGTAACGAGAATTTCTCTATAAAATCTACATGCCTGGTTCGGTTCCAACGAAACTTTAATCTCCTTCGAAGTACTCTCCTCCGGCCTCAATGCACTTGCATATGCGTTCATACCACTGTTGGAAGCACTTTTTATACTCGCTTTCTGTGATGCCTGCCAGAGCTGCCGTGACATGGCGTTTGACGTCGTCTACATCAGCGAAACGCTTTCCTTTCAGAACCTTTTTCATTATATAGGGAACAGAAAAAAGTATGAGGGAGCTCTATTAGGTAAGTGGGAAGCGTGGGTCAAGATTGCGGCCTTCGTAATGGCCAAATACTGCCGAATATTAAGGGCTGTGTGTGCGGGAGCATTTTCATGATGCGGGAACCACTCTTTGGAATTCCAGACTTTCGAATCAAGATGCGTTGAATGGAGCTTCAAGACATTCCAGATAAGTCTTCTAGTTCATCAATAGACCTCCGTCGTTCTTCATTGTTGAAAACATGTATTTTTTCAATGTCGTCAAATCGAGAGGTTGAAGGGCGTCCAGAACGGAGCCGGTGCTCAATGTCCATTTTCCCTCTTTGGAGGGAGAAAACCATTCGTAAACCCGAGGTTTACTCAAAGCATCATTCTTCACAAACTGGAAGGGAAGAAATCCTATTTCATTCACTAGGCAACCGCACAGGTTTCGACAAGATCACGCATTAACACGATTCTCGTTTCTTTTGGGTCCCCCTTGTATCTTTTACTTCCCTTCTCTCAGTTGCTCGCGGCTGTGAATTTGAATAACGCCCCGCATTATCCAACAATACCTGCATAGATTTGTGGTCTTGCTAAACTAAAATCTTCTATTTAAAGTGTTTTCAACAATTTCGTCTATAAGAGATGACACGATGAAAAAAATTTACTGTTTGTAGATCTTTATGCAGGTTAGAATAGATTCATCATCTTATCTGTTCAGACGAATAAAAAAATTCTGGATAAAAAACGAATCAAAATAAAGACAAGTAAACCGTATAGCTTCTTCGTCATAATTCCAGTATCTACCGATATTCATCCGATGTTGATGAAGTTTTCTGGGAAGAAAAAAAATCAATGAAACCAGATAGGTTTCGGGTAACTATCTTGAAAACAAATTGCAAAACAAGGGCGTAGCCAGCATCTGGCCTAGAGGGGGGCAGGTGAGATCTCCATGTCAGGAGGGAGGGGATGGGGTCGATAAAGTAAATCGTTACTTATTTAATAATGGCAGCTGCCCCCCCTTCCTACGCCCATGTTGCAAAATGAGGGTGTCGCCAATATATCTTACGGAAACATCTATTCTATTTTAGCATAAAGAAGTATATAAGAAGAATTTCTTACCATTAAACAATGAGTAACTGTCGTTACATTCCATTCTGGTTGGTGCTGTTGAGGAATTTTAGAGTGCAACATTCATCTCAAGGACAGTGCCTGAGAGGGAACTTATTTGAACTTAATTTTAATTGTTCACTATAAACTGTTGTGGTTTTTGATTGAAAATTGGCATAATGTCAGAATTTAAAATGTAAACAATAAATTTTGAATTAAATATTTTATGCCTATGGCTTTAACCACTAGGTGCAATCAAAATGGCGTTGAAATATGATGTCACACCAGATATATGTTTCTTACAGGTCTCTATTGAGACTGATTGCAATTATCACTGTACATGCGTAATTGATTCATTATATTAAAAGAATAGGTACTTAAACATGTCCAAAATTCGGTTACCAGCAAACCAAAAGTACCTACTGATGACAAGCGACAATCAAATTGTCAATCAATCAATATCAATTTTAGTAGATATTTAGATTTTGGAGCGATAAGATTAATCTTCAAAATAATTATAATTCATTCACTCAGTGAAAGTTAAAATTATTTATATTTATTTTTCCATAAATTAATTGTGGTGAAAAATGTTAATTTTCTTATTAACATTATTATTATTTTTAATAGTGTAAACTCTTATTTTGATCCCAACATAATCAACATCCCTTAATGTAGACCTCGCTCCTTTTTACTTTCTACTCCTTACATCCCGTCTACATTAAGTAAGTACAAAATCATACGGATCTCAAGGTAACATTTACAATTAGCATAGATACAGTCTGCTTAACCAGCCCCCTTCGCAAAGCGACAAAAAACAATCACTGCCACCTTTGTTTAGATCTATTGACCAAAATATCATCCAAGAAAAACGTCTTAAGATTAAACGACTAGAATACACTCCGGTTTTAGATACCGGCTAAACCGCAGTATCTAAAACATTCCCGCTTAGAGTTAATATATTGTCTTATCTAATTTTAATATGTCGATTTCGGTTGGTAACGAGTAAAATTTCACAGAAAAATGGGAAAATTGCCGGTAACTCGAGGAAATTTGGAATTTTACAATTTTTTGTTAATATGTTGTATGTTGATGAGTACTTTTAGGGCTAATTTGGGAGCATTTGGTCAAAAAAAGGATAAAATTGAGCATTTGGTAAAAAAAAGGATAAAATTGTCCGTAACTCAAAAATGAATTGTAGAATTTTACCATTTCATGAAGATTTTGAGAGGGGTTGATTGAATTCGCACGATGAATTTGGTTAAGGACATTCATTATATTCATAGAATGAGCTGATTAGTTTGGTATGTACACTCATTATATTCATAGAATGAGCTTATTAGTTTGGTAAGGACATTCCTTATATTCATAGAATTAGCTTATTAGTTTGGTAAGGACATTCCTTATATTCATAGAATGAGCTGATTAGTTTGGTATGGGCATTCATTATATTCATAGAATTAGCTTATTAGTTTGGTAAGGACATTCCTTATATTCATAGAATGAATGAGCTGATTAGTTTGGTATGGACATTCATTATATTCATAGAATTAGCTTATTAGTTTGGTAAGGACATTCCTTATATTCATAGAATGAGCTGATTAGTTTGGTATGAACATTCATTATATTCATAGAATTAGCTTATTAGTTTGGTAAGGACATTCATTATATTCATCGAATGAGCTGATTAGTTTGGTAAGGACATTCCTTATATTCACAGAATGAGCTGATTAGTTTGGTAAGGACATTCATTATATTCATAGAATGAGCTGATTAGTTTCGTAAGGACATTCATTATATTCATCGAATGAGCTGATTAGTTTGGTAAGGACATTCATTATATTCATAGAATGAGCTGATTAGTTTTTGCACCCAATTGGACCAGTCGGGGACTCGTGTTAAATATTATTTATTGGTTCATCTGTGATTTTCAAACAATGATCAGCTATATTATGATTTAAGTTGTCCTAGACTACTGTCCGCATTCTTCCCCCGCCTTGTCTGTCTGCCTACACAATTATAAATCAATTTCTATACGATCATCTTTCGTTTAGTATTTACTATAACTCATCTCTCATTTACTATAACTCATCTCTCATTTACTATAACTCATCTCTCAATGGTTATTAGTATTTGATAATATCTTTTCTGGTTTCTCACAGGTGATTGATCTCATCACCTTTATCCTCATTACTAACTTCTTCATCATTATCATACGAGGGATGTCTGTAAATTGACATCTCCAACGAGCTACTGTAGCGAAGGACTGTGAGGGATGTTCGTAAATTAAGGTCTCCAACGATTTACCGTAGCGAAGGACTGTGAGGGTTGTTCGTAAATTAAGGTCTCCAACGAGCTACCGTAGCGAAGGACTGTGGGGGTTGTCCGTAAATTAAGGTCTCCAACGAGCTACCGTAGCGAAGGACTGTGAGGGTTGTCCGTAAATTAAGGTCTCCAACGAACTACCGTAGCGAATGACTGTGAGGGTGGTCCGTTAATTAAGGTCTCCAACGAGCTACCGTAGCGAAGGACTGTGAGGGTTATCCGTAAATTAAGGTCTACAACGATCTACCGTAGAAAAGGAGCGAGCTTGCTTAAATCTGTGAGGGTTGTCCGTAAATTAAGGTCTCCAACGAGCTACCGTAGAGAAGGAGCGAGCTTGCATAAATCTGTGAGGGTAGTCCGTAAATTAAGGTCTCCAACGAGCTACCGTAGAAAAGGAGCGAGCTTGCTTAAATCTGTGAGGGTTGTCCGTTAATTAAGGTCTACAACGAGCTAAGGTAGAGAAGGATTGAGTTTTCTTAAAGAGCGAGATAGCTTAAACAGTGTCTCATTGCGACGCTCGGTCTGGGGCTAAGCAGCTTTTAACGATGGAAGCAAAACTTGACGCTTCCGCCAAGTGTGAATTGCGTTCAGTAATTAAATTCCTCTAGAGTCACCCCCTGTTAAAATTCATCGCCAATTGACCGATGAGTATGGAGAAAATTGTATGAAGGAAAAGACCGTACAAACGTACGCAGCGAGGCCAACTGCGGGCGTCGATCAATTTCGGACGAGACAGTTATGAAAGTTGGGGAACGAACTTTTGATAAGGGACGTCTTTAAGAATATCGTGGACTATATTTTGACGGATATATTGAAATCAGGTGCAACCTTGACAAAACTGTAAGGCCATTGTATCACACTTTTCTTAAATCTCAGATTGCAATTAAATGCACGTTAAGCTCTGCATAAAGCAGAGCCAGAAGAGTTATTAACACTTCAGGTCCAAGAAATAATAACTCTATAATTTAGAGTTAATAACTCTATAATGGAGTTATTAACTCTTGGGCTATATCTTATTCTATGTTATGTTAGCTTTATTTCTATTTTGTCCAGCAAGTTAAGCTCTGAATGAGGCAGAAGAGGTATAATTTAGAGTTATTAACTCGTGGACTATATCTTATTCTATGTTATGTTAGCTTTATTTCTATTTTGTCCAGCACATTAAGCTCTGAATGATACAGAAGAGGTACTAATTTAGGGTTATTAACTCTTGGACTATATCTTATTCTATGTTATGTTAGCTTTATTTCTATTTTGTCCAGCACATTAAGCTCTGAATGATGCAGAAGAGGTACTAATTTAGAGTTATTAACTCTTGGACTATATCTTATTCTATGTTATGTTAGTTTTATTAGGGTTATTAACTCTTGGACTATATCTTATACTATGTTATGTTATCTTTATTTCTATTTTGTCCATCATTCACGATGAAGTATTTGTAATTGCCTGAAGCCGATTTGCACTTATTAGAAACATCTGAATTTTATTGTTACATCATAAACCTACATACAAACTGAGTCCGTCATAAGTTGTTTGAGTTACAATGGATATACAACATGGACCACAACATAGAAGTCACGTACTTCTGTGAACCGAAGACCTCTACTTAAATAATGGACCAGTAATAGACAGGGTAGAGGATACTTCTTATGATATGAGGAAGATACAGTAAAAATTAGAGTAAGCACACCCTTTGAAACACTTGGTAGAATTACCGAATTACCAACTACAAGAAGGAAAAATGACGTTTATGTTCTTCACTTAAATTAACACATGAAAATGTTAATATTCAGTGTTGGGGCGTGTTTTCAATCCTTGAAATTTGAGTGAAAACAAAAATATTCTTAGCTTCTCATCATGTTGTATTTGAAAATATTCTTAAATATTCTTAGCTTCTTCTCATCATGTTGTATTTGAAAATATTCTTAACTTCTCATCATGTTGTATTTGAAAATATTCTTAGCTTCTTCTCATCATGTTGTATTTGAAAATATTCTCAGCTTCTTCTCATCATGTTGTATTTGAAAATATTCTTAGCTTCTTCTCATCATGTTGAATTTGAAAATATTCTTAGCTTCTCATCACGTTGTATTTGAAAATATTCTTAGCTTCTCATCATGATGTATTTGAAAATATTCTTAGCTTCTCATCATGTTGTATTTGAAAATATTCTTAGCTTCTTCTCATCATGTTGAATTTGAAAATATTCTTAGCTTCTCATCATGTTGTATTCGAAAATATTCTAAGCTTCTCATCATGTTGTATGTGAAAATATTCTTAGCTTCTCATCATGTTGTATTTGAAAATATTCTTAGCTTCTCATCATGTTGTATGTGAAAATATTCTTAGCTTCTCATCATGTTGTATTTGAAAATGTTCTTAACTTCTCATCATGTTGTATTTGAAAATATTCTTAGCTTCTCATCATGTTGTACGTGAAAATATTCTTAGCTTCTCATCATGTTGTATGTGAAAATATTCTTAGCTTCTCATCATGTTGTATTTGAAAATATTCTTAGCTTCTCATCATGTTATATTCGAAAATATTCTTAGCTTCTCATCATGTTGTATTTGAAAATATTCTTAGCTTCTCATCATGATGTATTTGAAAATATTCTTAGCTTCTCACCATGTTGTATTTGAAAATATTCTTAACTTCTCATCATGATGTAGTTGAAAATAACTTTTTTAATTTAGGGCACATTTTGAAATCCTCCCTATGGTTTCAGTCATACTCCATTAACATTTTAGGCAGTCTTATTACCGTCGATTCATTATTGAATTGGAACTGCGTCGGTTCGTCAGCACTGAATTGGCACTCCGCCGGTTAGACATTGAATTGGAGCGGTCATGGTTGATCTAAAATTATAACACCCAATGTAAGTAAAATCCACATAAATTTCAGTATACATAGATAGATAATACAGTTCAACAGATGTCCGCAGTCTGGTAACGAGAAAATGGCTGACATTCCACAAAGCAGGTCCAATCTAGATTGATAAGAAGAACTCCAATAAAAATCGGTGATCAATTTGCCAACCAGACTAAAGATAAAAACAATAACAAAGAGCAGCTAGGGAAGACCCTTCCTATGACATTATAAAGATAAAAACAATAACAAAGAGCTAGGGATGACCATTGAATAAAATAGGGGAGGAAGTGTCAATCCACTTTATACAACACAAAGGATA
>CM022882.1:3772447-3791127 GCA_012654025.1 Pachypsylla venusta | reverse complement strand
CCACTTTATACAACACAAAGGATCTGATATGCTCTAGGACCCTTCCCTATGATATTCTGATTCAATATCGATATTGACATTTTTCTTCCGATATCCGATATTATCGAATCCCTGATATCGATATAAATATTGAAAATATCGAAAGAAAATATCGATATTTATTTATAGATATCGATAGTATCGCAACATTCCTAGTCCGATATAATAATAGTAATGCTATATAGGATCGCTCCTTCCTTTATCTCTAAATTAAAGAAGAACAACATACACCAACACAATGGAAATAACCTCAGGAACATTGTTTTTCCTTTAACTCTAAATTCAAGAAGAACACCGAGAACAACATACACCAACACAATTGAAATAACCTCAGGAACATTGTTTTTCCTTTAACTCTAAATTCAAGAAGAACACCGAGAACAACATACACCAACATAATGGAAATAACCTCAGGAACATTGTTTTTCCTTTAACTCTAAATTCGAGAAGAACACCAACTTAATGGAAATAACCTCAGGAACATTGTTTTTCCTTTAACTCTAAATTCAAGAAGAACACCAACTTAATGGAAATAACCTCAGGAACATTGTTTTTCCTTTAACTCTAAATTCAAGAAGAACACCGAGAACAACATAATGGAAATGACCTCAGGAACATTGTTTTTCCCAGCCATAGTTAGTATACAACTACTACCTACTGATTAAAATCCTCATAAATAATACTGATTCCCACAGTCTAGTGTGGTGTCAGAGATTATTTATGTTCTCTCAGATGGCATGGTCATCTCTGTAAAGGTCTAAACCTAAATATTGATTCTAACAGACAGTCTTTACACAACACAATGGACCTTATCAACACACATCGTGATTGTAAATATATCGCATTGATAAGATAGACACTTTTATTATCTTCAATGACCTGATGGAATTTCAACACCAGTAATCAGTAATACTAGAATGTAGAATTAACTTATACAGGGTGTCCCCAAAGTCCGAGACCGCCTGAATATCTTTTGAACAGCTTTATGTGGAGTTTTGAAATTTTGCATGCTATTATACCCCAAATTAAAACACCTGATGGTGTGACCAATTTTTCAGGGGCGGGTCCCATGTGGCTCATGGGGGTCCAACTTTCGTTTTTTTAAATACGAACCCCCATCTAGTAATACATTTTCAGAAAGACAATGAAATTGGAAGTATTATGTAAAAAAAATTACACGTCTAGCGTGCTTGATTTCAAAATGGCGGCCATTTGAAATTTCCAAGATATGACTTCCAAGAGTGTCTAAAACTAGGCGAATTTTTTGCAATGGGGTATTGAATGATTGCATATGACACCAATGTTGAGGAACCTGCTTTTTAGACATAATTCGCCTAGTTTTAGACACTTCGCCTATAGGCGAATTATTTCTAAAAGTAGGCGAAGAATCTAAAACTAGACGAATTATGTCTAAAAAGCAGGTAGTTTTAGACACTTCGCCTATAGGCGAATTATTTCTAAAAGTAGGCGAAAAGAGTCTAAAACTAGACGAATTATGTCTAAAAAGCAGGTTCCTTAACAATGGCGTCCTATGCAATCATTCAATATCCCATTGCAAAAAATTCGCCTAGTTTTAGACACTTTTGGAAGTCATATCTTGGAAATTTCATATGGCCGCCATTTTGAAAGCAATTTTGCAAAGTACTTAAAATTGTATTGCCTTTCTGAAAATGTCAAGATGGGGGTTCGTATTTAAAAAACAATAGTTTGATCCCCAGGGGGCCACATGGGACCCGCCCCTGAAAATTTGGTCACACCATCAGGTGGTTGAATTTGGGGTATAATGCCATACAAAATTTCAAAAATCCACATAAAGCCGTTCAAAATATATTCAGGCGGTCTCGGACTTTTGGGACACCCTGTATATTAGTTCTACATAACCCTATACTTTGCAAGTATATTATATCTCAACTATCAATAGGGGAACTGGTACTATAGCAGAAATGGTTTGCTAATTGAGCGCCTCGNAAAAAAAAAACATGAAAAATTTCATAACGATAATTTTCTCACCGGGCCTGGGGGGATTACCGTCATCTCCCCCCCTCCCGTCGGGCCTGACTATATCTGATGCCCGTAATTTCGAATGCGCGTTTTCACATATCTGCAGAATTCCTCCCTTTAAAAAAAAATTTTCTTTGTTGTTGCGATAATTCGATTCCAGTTGATTTTTAATACTTCTCACTGAATGCCTACACAAGGAAACCATCTTCCCTATTTCAAGGTTCTACGTTTGGGCTTTGCGTTTTCTAAGTATACAGGTCAATGATCGGGCCAGGATCTTTGAAGATGCCAAATGACACGTCGTGCGCCAAATATATTAATCACATGCGAATTTATGGACTCCAAGGAAGAACGCAAAGACGTCACCATAATCTTTCACCTGAAAACTTTGATGATAAATCAACCTTTAGACTTATGCCTATTTAACTTCCAGAAAACTAGAATATTTCACCTGGAAACTTTGATGATAAATCAACCTTTAGACTTATGTCAATTTAACATCCAGAAAACCATAATCTTTCACCTGAAAACTTTGATGATAAATCAACCTTTAGACTTATGTCAATTTAACATCCAGAAAACCATAATCTTTCACCTGAAAACTTTGATGATATATAAATCAACCCTTAGACTTATGTCAATTTAACATCCAGAAAACTAGAATCTTTCACCTGAAAACTTCGATGATAAATCAACCTTTAGACTTATGCCAATTTAACTTACGGAAAGCCCTACTCAATTAGTAACTATCTATTTTTAATACAAATACGATGTTCATTATAGTCATCTGTCGTTTTGATACAAGATACATCACCAACAGATACCCAATTATTTTCAAGAGGAAAAATGTGGGGTATAGCAAAGCCTTCTCCCCAACCGGTTACGTCCAACGTTGCTTAACTTCAATGATCTAATGAGAACTGTTTTATTCAACATAGGAAAGGTCGTTCACTAAGAGAAAGATCAACTAGCTGCTAAAATTACTTTTACCTTTAAGAGTGAAAACAAAACTGCATAAACTACATATAGAAAAAGAATGGAATCAAAATGCAATTATAGTGCATAATCCTTGTTAAGGTGTAAATGCAAACAACATTGCTGTGTGGGAATAGATTATGCAAATCAGATGCAATTGGAAAGTGAAGGTGTGAGAATGCAATAAAAGTGCACAGAAACATAGCTTTCTAACAATTGAATAGGTAATGAAAAAGTTTGACACCAAAAATTTTCCCCGTCTAATAAAATAACAGATGCAATTGGAAAGTGAAGGTGTGAGAATGCAATAAAAGTGCACAGAAACATAGCTTTCTAACAATTGAATAGGTAATGAAAAAGTTTGACACCAAAAATTTTCCCCGTCTAATAAAATTTCAGATGCCATTGGAAAGTGAAGGTGTGAGAATGCAATAAAAGTGCACAGAAACATAGCTTTCTAACGATTGAATAGCTAATGAAAGTGTGAGAATGCAATAAAAGTGCACAGAAACATAGATTTCTAACGATTGAATAGCTAATGAAAATGTTTGTCATCAAACATTTTCCCCGTCTAATAAAATTTCAGATGCAATTGGAAAGTGAAGGTGTGAGAATGCAATAAAAGTGCACAGAAACATAGATTTCTAACGAATGAATAGCTAATGAAAAAGTTTGATATAAAAAAATTTCCCCGTCTAATAAATTGGGATACTATGTCAAGTAAAACCATATAAGGCAGATAAAATACTATATCTTCACGTGACTGTAAAAATTTTAGAATTAAATAGATGTTACAGCTGACTAGTTTCGTGCTCTCCTGAGCACATCATCGGAGCTAGGTTGGTCGAAGACTGAGAGTTTAAGAAGAAGAAGGGAGAGAAAGAGAGTATGTTTATTTATTTTTGTGTGTGCTACTGCAATTCCTCTGGCTATCGGAAAACACGAGATCATCCGATCGTCAGAGAAATACAGTAACACTTTTCTTTTCTTTTTTATCTGATAAGTTCAAACTTTTGATTAGATTCAAGCTGATTATTAAATATTGTTCGTCCACTTTCGACTGTTCTGGTTATCTCTAGGGTTTCGTAGAGTGCTAGTTTGAATGCATTTACTGGTCTAGAGTGGAGAACTTTTGTATTGCTAGCATGTATGTTGCAAACCCGCTTTTTTCTGAATGTTTATTAACCACAGAGGCATAGTGTTCTTTTATTCTGGTTGAAATGGATCGCGACGTTTTTCCAATATATTCGCCATGGTTGGGGACCGATATTTTGTAAATGCCGCTTTTATCAATGGGTCTTATTTTATCTTTTTGGTTGTATAAGGCATTTTTTATATTATTTGGATTATAGTATGCTATTTTTACTTTTTTATTATGCTTTTCGATAATATTGGCCGCTTTATAAGATGGTTNAATTTGCTGAAATTTTGCAGAGAGGTTGCTTTTAGGGTTTAGATCAAACGTGTCAATGGGCCTAACTTCAATTAATGGAGAATTTTTGCGTTATACAGGATGAAATTTGAAATCGAAACTTTACTCGTTATGTTCCATGCTCGGGCTTTTGTTCCCATATTTAAATTGTTTAAATTCTGTTAATAAACTGTGTATACAATGGTTTCACTGATTCTGTTCAACTTATCAATATCAGTGACCAGCTTACTCACTCAGTCATAACGATATCTCTTACGACCTTTGACCTAACATAACAAACTGATAGCGAAGTATGGGAAAAGTAGATAAAATATGTGTTCCATTGCTTTGTTGTAAGCTCTCATGATCAATTTATAATTTTCATACACAAGAGCTGCCATCTTATTAGGACATGGGATGGTCACAATTAGAGATGGCACGATATATTGAAAATCGATATATATCGATATATTTCCTTCCGATGTATCGATATATTTTTCACGATATATCGTTTAATATGTACACTAATTCAGGTTTTTTTCAATGTTCTTAATATAGCGATAAAATTTGAAGTTATCAATATTTTTTTTTTTTTTACTCGAAGTTTTTTTATTTTAGGGGAAAACCGATATATATCGATATATTTCTCATATATCGATATATTTGAAATTCGATACATCGAAAATTCGATATATCGATATATTTTTGAACGATATGTCATCACTAGTCACAATAGAACATTAAGGCTATGTTCACATGACCGCGCGACACGACGTACCGCGCGGCACAAGATCTATCTATATAGTGCATTTTGTCTACATGACCGCGCGGTACTAGTTCTGCAAACTTGTATACAATTGTTCATTTGACCCGCGCGGTCATGTGAACACAGCCTGAAAGTTCACAGTGATAGTACAAATAGAAGTCCTGCAACCAGGTCCTAAATAATAAATGGGAGTTTATTTTTGGCTTAAAAAAGTGAAGTCTAGTGTTAACACCACAATTTTTCTTTGAAAAGTCTGTTTGTTTATCGATTTGTTCAAAAATAACTCAAAGTCTCCAAAGGTTTGACGTTCATAAAAGCAGATTGTTAGTTTTTAGGCCACCCAGGGCCAAATGGCGGCCTATTTGGTTGATGTAAGTTCACCATTAGCCTCAATTTAGGGTCAAGTTGGTAGTCATATGTCGACATGATTCATATCCTAGGAATATAGAGATATAAATGGGGAAAGAAATGTAAGGTCAACGTACAATGCGTATAATGTTAGTTCATCTCTCCGGGTGGTGTACTCTGGGTTATCCTAAAGGACCGATACATCAGACGGCCGGACAATCATTGGGTGATTTTTTTTCAGCAACCCAAACAATTAAGAGTAAGGAAACGTCAAAAGACAAATATACAAAAACAGCAACTAACTGCAGCAAACAAAAACAACTAGGCTGATTGGTTCACTTGGGTTAAACTACAAAAATTACTCACTGATCTTCTGGTCCAATATAAATCATGCATACGTTCACTAAAAACAATCTGGTGAAAAAGCCATACGCTAAAAGATAACATGATATGAAATTACCCTTCAGAAATCTTTTACTTTCTCTTTCTATATAAGATAAAGTATTGTATTCGTGCAGAAATTTTAGACATATTTTAAGAAGACATGACAGTAGTTTTCTCTCACAACCTCTTTGGTTATGAAGAATAGAGAATACGTTTGGGTTACATTTTCCGTGAAAATGCACCAGCCAGGAGCTAAACATAATATTCTTGAAGGGAAATTTAAATAAATGGTTGTAGAACACGCTGTGTTCCATGGGTCCTAGCAGACCCATGAACATCCTTATGAATAATTAACACATTATAATGATATCTAAATTAATGCCGGTGTAGAGAAACTCCTTTCCTATTTTAGCAATAGTTATTAATAAGATCTTATCTTTTGCAAGGAAAATCAATTTTTTCGGATACCTTAGCCCGGAGTATCTTGAGTAGCCATGGGTTCCAGCCGACCCATGGACATCCTTATGAATATTTAACACATTATAATGGCACCTAAATTACTGTCGGTGTAAAGAAACTCCTTTCCTATTCGAGCAATAGTTATAAAGAAGGTCTTATTTTTTGCAGAGGAAATCAATTTTTTCGGAGACCTTAGCTCGGAGGTTCTTGTCCACAAGAATATAGAATTTTTGTGGAGACGGATGAGAACGCATACGAAGTTGCCGGCACCGATTTTACTTCGTAATGAAATTCTTCATGTGCCCAACAATTCTATGATCAAAAGAAGCATTTGATATGTCTGCAAAAATAACCAGCAAATGGCAATAATAAAAAAAAAACGCATTTTTAAATCTAGAAATCCCAGTTCAGAAATACGGTAAACGTACGAAAGTTTTAAAATAATGAGGGTTGAAAATGACATTGCCAGCGTCTATGGCACGTTGAATACACCAGTTCCCGTTAGATTACTGAAGTTAAGCAACGTCCAGCAAGGTTGTACCATGTTGGTTCGTGCCCTCGTGATGCCAGTTTTTTCCCGGGCCAACACAGGCTGGGTGAGGTCAATATGGGTAGCTGGTTTGCAAGTTTCCAGCGAATGGAGGGTAAAACCCCAGGCTTGAATGACCAATAGATGTTAAAGAGACGTTAAGCCAAGCTAAATAAAAATAAATAAAAAAAAATTACTTTAAACAATTTTTGACAGATTTTTTTACAATTTATAATTTTGTGAAATTATTATTCAGCATTCTTATATTTTTTGTTATTTTCTAAATTTTCATAACAATATTTAATTAATTTTATCTAAATTACACATTTTAACACACGAACAACACTCACGAAAAGTTTGAACAAGTTCCAACACGTTTGACAAACCAAACCATAATGGTTAGCCTATTTCTGTCACATAAAAGTAGTTATTTGGGTTTTTATTCCCCTTCTAAAAACAACACAAAATATAAAATTACACATTGACACCAAGCGTAGAAATGAAATCTGATATTAAATTAGATACTGGATCTAAAACACTAAACAGTCTGTACAGCTACTTACACACCGACTGACCAAACATATTGAGTGAGGTTCGGAGAGAAGTTTAGTGACATTGAAATGAATTTCCACATTACATTAGCAATACCTGATGATGTTGATAATAAACACAAGTAGGAATAACGACCACTATGATAATACTGGATGGATCAAACGAAACCAATTAGCCTTAGAATATAAAGATTCAGAGGAAGTAACAATAGTTCTTATGCTTGACAATCAAAATGAAGCCTTTAATTAAATTTATACAAAAAATGGCGGAATTCAATGTGTGTGATGAAAGGAATATAACGACCCCTATAATAATACTTGATGGATTAAACGAAACCAATGAACCTGAGAATATAAACATTCAGAGGAAATAACAATAGTTCTCATGCTTGACAATCAAAATGAAGCCTTTAATTAAATTTATACAAAAAATAGCGGAATTCAATGTGTGTGATGAAAGGAATATAACGACCCCTATAATAATACTTGATGCATCAAACGAAACCAATGAACCTTAGAATATAAAGAGTCAGAGGAAGTAACAATAGTTCTTATTCTTGACAATCAAAATGAAGCCTTTAATTAAATTTATACAAAAAATGACGGAATTCCATGTGTGTGATGAAAGGAATATACAAAAAAATGGCGGAATACAATGTGTGTGATGAAAGGAATATAACGACCCCTGTAATAATACTTGATGGATCAAACGAAACCAATGAACCTTAGAATATAAAGATTCAGAGGAAGTAACAATAGTTCTTATGCTTGACAATCAAAATGAAGCCTTTAATTAAATTTATACAAAAAATGGCGGAATTCAATGTGTGTGATGAAAGGAATATACAAAAAAATGGCGGAATACAATGTGATTGATGAAAGGAATATAACGACCCCTATAATAATACTTGATGGATCAAACGAAACCAATGAACCTTAGAATATAAAGATTCAGAGGAAGTAACAATAGTTCTTATGCTTGACAATCAAAATGAAGCCTTTAATTAAATTTATACAAAAAATGTCGGAATTCAATGTGTGTGATGAAAGGAATATACAAAAAAATGGCGGAATTCAATGTGTGTGATGAAAGGAATATACAAAAAAATGGCGGAATACAATGTGTGTGATGAAAGGAATATAACGACCCCTATAATAATACTTGATGGATCAAACGAAACCAATGAATCTTAGAATATAAAGATTCAGAGGAAGTAACAATAATTCTTATGCTTGACAATCAAAATGAAGCCTTTAATTAAATTTTTTTTAAAAAAATAGTGGAATTCAATAGAAGTATAACAATGGCTCACATGCCTTGAAATCAAAATGATGTTAGATCCATTTGTTTGACAATGAATAGAAACATAAATGTGAACAAAACATTGATACAAGAAAATGACGTTCCAAATTGGGCCCAACCTTGTCAATAGTAAGTAATGTTATGAGTAACTTTCATTTATTATTTCGCTGTCGGTGACCGTAACATCGTATGCGTCCTTTCGTGAGGCTGTAGAATTCCTTAACTTTTAATTTAAATAATTAAATTAAAACAAAACACGTACCAAAAATTATGAAGAAACTAGTTCTTTATGAATAGAAACTAGTTTCTTCATGAATACTTATTAATAGAAACTAGTTTCTTCATAATTAATTATAAATAAAAACCAGTTTCTTCTTTAATTAATTATAAATAGAAACTGTTTTCTTCATGAATAAATATAAATAGAAACTAGTTTCTTCATGAATACTTATAAATCGAAACTAGTTTTTCCATGAATAATTATAAATAGAAACTAATTTCTTCAAAAATAATTATAAATAGTGTTTTTGATGTTTTGTTTTAATTCATTTTAAAAGTTCACATTATATAACACTTATAATTAACATCTTTGTAAGATGTAGAATTTCACCTGACGAAAAGATTGTCAATACCTATTGAAAATCGGTAACAGCTGTGGGAGACCAAGTGTATATTAGGTACGGTTCTTCTGGGGGGGAGGGGTCAATCCCAATAATATTTTGCTATCCCTTAGGGTGTGTGATTGTACCGCTAAAAGCGTTATTTTTTTTTACCATAACTCAATTCCCGTTGAACTTAAGATACTTTTCCTAAACTAATAAATATTTCTTATGACGGAAGCATTTATAAGTGACAAACCAGTAACGCCAAGATTCTGGGGCCATTTATTAGTCTAATAAATGTTGGTATAGCCATTCCCCAAAATTGATCAACGTGAAAAAGTTCCACTAGCCTATGGCACATTAAATACACCAGTTCCCGATAGATCACTGAAGTTAAGCAACGTCCAGCGAGGTTGTGCCATGTGGATGTCCACGTGGGTTCGCGCCCTCGTGATTCTGGCTATTTTTCCGGTCCAACCCGGGCTGGGTGAGGTTAATGTGGGTAGCTGGATTGCAAGTTTCCAGCGAATGGAGGGTGAAACCCCCGCGTCTTGAATGACCAATAGATGGTAGACTTTAAGTCAAATTAAAAAAAAAAAAAGTTCCACTTACCGCGGGCAAAGAAAGAGCCGTTTCTTATTCGATTTTTTTTTTTTGTAATATCCTCATACGTACCTGAAACCAAAAATAATGCAATATTGGAGGGTAAATCTAATAGTTTATGCGTGTGATTTCACCCTGTAGAAAGGATATACAATTAATATACGTAATATGACTCATTCTGTCTGAAACAATAATTAGTGGGGGGCTCGGAAATATATAGACTACAATCAGCCATTTTTGTGAGCGAGCGCACTCACACCTCACGAGGAAGATACACCTGGTTTAATTTTTGATCTTTTTGTTTAAATTGGTCTTAAAAATGAACCTATTTGTAATTAACCACGAAAAAAATACCCTTGGGAATTTGATATTTTACGTTTCAATATACGTAGAATCAGATAACAAAAATCGATCTAGTTTAAATTAGTCTTAAAAATGAACCTATTTGCAATTGACCACGAAAAAAATACCCTTGGAAATTTGATATTTTACGTTTCAATATACGTAGAATCAGATAAAAAAAATCGATCTAGTTTAAATTAGTCCTAAAAATGAACCTATTTGCAACTGACCACGAAAAAAATACCCTTGGGAATTTGATATTTTACGTTTCAATATACGTAGAATCAGATAAAAAAAAATCGATCTAGTTTAAATTAGTCCTAAAAATGAACCTATTTGCAATTGACCACGAAAAAAATACCCTTGGAAATTTGATATTTTACGTTTCAATATACGTAGAATCAGATAACAAAAATTGATCGTCTGCTGACACGGCTCAATAGCACTTTTACCACTTAGCCAACTTATAAGAATGCAGTAATTCTTGCTATGCCATAAACATAAGATAATTGCCATTCCATTATACATCTCTATGTCATTATTGTAAAAATCAAATACACATGCACAATGCACATGTAATAAAAAATAATAAAAAAAATAAACCTTGGCCGATTTTGACCAAATAAGTATGTAGGTTCCATTTGAGGCCTAAATGGTCTTTTTATTATCCTAAAGTGTAAAACATATATTAATAGCAGCAATGTCAACAGCTGTAAATGTAAAATGATATACAGTGTGTCCCAAAAGTCCGAGACCACCTGAATATCTTTTGAACGGATTTATGTGGAGTTTTGAAATTTGGCATGGTATTATACACCAAATTAAACCACCTGATGTTGTGACTAATTTTTCAGGGCGGGTCCCATGTGATCCCCAGGCGGTCCCACTTTTGTGTTTTTAAATACGAACCCCCATATTTTGATACGTTTTNCGTCTAGCGTGTTTGGTTTCAAAATGGCGGCCATTTGAAATTTCCAAGATATGACTTCCAAGAGTGTATAAAACTAGACGAATTATTTGCAATGGGATATTGAATGATTGCAAAGAACATAAAAGTCGAGGAACCTGCTTTTTAGACATAATTTGCCTACTTTTAGAAATAATTCGCCTAATATTAGACACTTCGAAGTCATATCTTGGAAATTTCAAATGGCCGCCATTTTGAAACCAAACACGATAGACGTGTGAATTTTTTTGCAAAGTACTTCTAGTTTTATTCTCTTTCTGAAAATGTATCACAAGATGGGGGTTCGCATTTAAAAAACAAAAGTTGGGCCCTATGGGGTCCACATGGGACCCGCTCCTAAAAAATTGGTCACACCATCAGGTGGTTTAATTTGGGATATAATACCAAGCAAAATTTCAAAACTCCACATAAAACAGTTTAAAAGATATTCAGGGGGTCTCGGACTTTTGGGACACCCTGTATAAGTTAGGATAGAACGACTATTACGGAATCTCCTGGTAGGTCCCATCCTCATTAACTTTTCACTGAATCATACTTATCCAATTGAGTCTACGCGTTATTAATCAGCAAATTCTATGAACAGAATCAATGTCCATACCAAGATCAGGCCCGACGAGAGGGGGGATTTCCTAAGAGGCCCGCGCGGTGAGAAAATTATCATAATGTATTTTTTCAAGTTTTGCTGTGAATAATAAATAAATCAACTTAGGTCCGGTCCTACCAAAGGCCGAGTTTTGAAACACTCGAATTTGGGTATTGTATTAACACAGGTTGACACAGTGTTAGATGAAACTCTCTGAAAACACGTCGTGGTATGATCGGGCCTTGAGTGTTTTGAATTTTTTTAAACACACAAAATCGGAAGTTTGGCAACAATGGGCTTATATGGGACAATGGATACTTCAGGACACTGATTATAAAATATAGTGCGACCTTTCAGCTTGTACAGCAATCATAAATAAATATTGCTATATTTCGTAAATATTAACATCTGATAATCAAATTATGTGTTGTCAAGAAGAAGCGTACTTGCATTTTTACATCAACTCCGTGAATTGCCTACTTTTACTATTATTACTGCCCATTTTAGATGAAAGAATAATAGAGGGGCCCGTAAATTTTTCCCGCAGCCCGGACTTTTTGTCTACGGCCCTGACCAAGGTTCATCAAAATCGGACACGGCGTTCACGAATAATCATAGGAAAAACCGACAAACAGGCGTTTACAGAAAAATCGTGGATGTCCCCCCTCCCCTAGAATACAATTGGTTCAGTCAATAAATATTCAAAAGTACTATTCATTTAAAAGTCCAACAATAAGTTACAATTTGTGTCCAAAAATAAGAAAAAGCGAGAAGTTGCAATTTGCGTATCTATAATTACTAGTGATTGCTACAATCTTTTGTTTTGATTTAAAACTTCACCTATAGATCTTCGCATTACATGCATCTATGGAAATGAACTTTCTAAGTTTAAAATGTTTAGATCCGTTCCTTAAGTTGTAAAACTAATCAGTAAACCAACCCAGTTATAAAAAACTTGCATATCAATTAAAAAGAACATAAAATATTATTTCACAGAAAGAGTAACAAAAACATTCTGGCTCACACAGTCAATGTCGGCTGAAACAATCTGGTCTCATGAACGCAAGCTTGGCATACATCTTTACACAGTCAATGTCGGCTGAAACAATCTGTTCTAATGAACGCCACACAGACAGTAGAAGAAGAAATATCAAATAGATTTCACATCAACCAACGTTAGGATGCTCTCAGACAGACGCATACTCACTTATCTTAGAGCTTGGCATGCATCTTTACACAGTCAATGTCGGCTGAAACAATCCTGTCTAATGAACGCCACACAGACAGTAGAAGAAGAAATATCAAATAGATTTCATATTAACCAACGTTTAGGATGCTCTCAGACAGACGCATACTCACTTATCTTAGAGCTTGGCATACATCTTTGCTTATAAGCAAGGGAAAAACAAGTACACATGCTCTTATGGGAGTCCGCAAATCGAGCAATACTACTGGCACAACTCGGTTTTTTGCTGATTTTTAGAATCCGAAATATTTTTTTTGGGAGTTACTAAATCGAGCAATACTACTGGCACAACTCGGTTTTTTGCTGATTTTTAGTATCCGAAATGAGTTTTTTTGGGAGTTACTAAATCGAGCAATACTACTGACACAACTCGGTTTTTTGCTGATTTTTAGAATCCGAAATAAGTTTTTTTGGGAGTTACTAAATCGAGCAATACTACTGGCAGAACTCGTTTTTTTGCTGATTTTTAGAATCCGAAATAAGTTTTTTTGGGAGTTACTATCAGCAATAATCTCCACTGGCCTGAACACATTGAAAGGCTGAAATCCAAACTCAGCAGTGCCACGTTTTTAATCAGATCAATGAGGTGTATTTGGCATTGATTGCTTTTAATTCCCACTTTCAAAGTCTCATACGCTATGGTGTGCAGTTCTGGGGTGGTTTTCGCGCTGCTCTTGACCAAGATATTTTTACGGCTCAGAAGAAAGCCCTAAGGGATGCTCTGGCTATGCGGTGGGAGGATTCCTGCAGGGAAAAATTTCTGGAACACTAAGTGCTCACTTTCTACGTGCACTATACAGCCTCGAATTAGTTTGCTCAATTCACAGGATGTCCCACACTCTAGCTTCTTTCAGGTACGTGCACTTCTACAACACAGGGCACTCCAGAAATATAGTCCTGCCGGCACATGGGGTGTCATTTATTGTCGGTGGTGTCCGATTATTCAATCAAATACCCATATCCATTCGCAGCCTGAATTACAAACTTTTCAGGATCACCGTCGCCAATTTCCTGGTCGGGATTGAGCCCTATGCTCTGGCAGACATTAACTGTGGTGCCTTGGTAACTTTTGCCTCTCCTTCCGAGGGCAGGGGATAATATTATTGGGTAACGGACTTATTTTGTTTATTTGTGATAGTGTACACCCACATGGTACAACCTTGCTGGACGTTACTTAACTTCAGTGATCCATCGGGAACTGGTGTATTCAACGTGCCATTGACGCTGGCAAAAAAAAAAAAAAAAAAATTACGTCATGGTTCCATGTAGGACGGTTGTAAATCGCAATAGAGGCATGGCCGTATAAACGTAATTGGGTTAAAATTTGATAAAAGGGATGCCAGACACTCCTCCCCGGTTCCAGAACCTGGAATAAATATCAAATAGGAGGTATCACAACAGCGATATTTATAGAAGAAGAGCATAAAATAAACAAATGAACAAATAAAAACAAACAAAGAAGAAGAGCATAAAACAACAAACAAAGAAGAAGAGTATAAAACAAACAAATGAACAAATAAAAGCAAACACAGAAGAAGAGCATAAAACGAACAAATGAACAAATAAAAACAAACAAAGAAGAAGAGCATAAAACAAACAAATGAACAAATAATTATTCTCTTATTTTGCCCAATAACAAACACTTTCCTTTCAAATCGAAAGTTCAAATTATTCACACCAACTTGTAATCGTAAAGAACTTATTTTAATGAACCCACTCTATCTAAATATCGTCAAATTGTTTGTAATTACAACCTTTGACCTATGTAACCGGACTGACCGCTGTCCGGGTTACTTAACTCAGTTTGTTTTACAACTAGGAAAAGGACCAAACTGGGTACGTACGTTTCGTTACATGGGTATAATCTCTAAGGAGGTTTAAATCAAAAGAAGAGACGAAGAACATCTAATTAAATACGAGGTGTGGCTATTAAGTTCGTAGACTCTTCCCATAAAACGATGTGTGTTAAACTTACCCAACTTTAGTAGTTATCCCCTTCAATGTACTCCCCTCCTCTATCCCTACAATGTTCCAGGCGAATTTTCCATTGATCGAAACAGTGGTGGAGGTCATTTTGTGTGAGGCCTTTCATGACTTCTGCCGCTTTTTCTTAACGGCATCTACGCTGTCAAATCTGGAACCTTTCAGGGCAGATTTGATTTTTGGGAATAAGTAAAAGTCGCACGGGGCCAGGTCAGGTGAGTAAGGAGGGTGTTCCTACACTGGGATGTTGTACTTGGCCAGGAACGTCTTCACGGAGAAGGCACTGTGGGCTGGCGCATTGTCCTGGTGCAGGAACCATGACTTCTCATTCCACAATTCGAGTCGTTTCTTTCTTATTTTCTCGCGAAGGCGAGTTAGAACTTCAAGATGTTGAAGTTTGGTTGTGACGGTTTGGCCTTCAGAAACCCATTCTAGGTGAATTATTCCCTGGATTTCAAAGAAAACAATCATCATGGCCTTGAATTTTGACTTGCTCATTCGAGCTTTTTTCATCATTGGAGAATTTGGGCTCTTCCAATGCATGGACTGGCGCTTCGTTTCTGGGTCATAGGTAAAAAACCATGATTCATCAAATAGGTAAGAAGAATGTACGCTAGCTCCCGGTCTATTTGTTTTGTTTTGTAAGGCAAATTGTTTGCGTTCAAATTAAAATAAATAAATAAATTTTTCTTTTTTCAAATTTCAATAAGCAGAGTGGGCACTTCGCCTTAAGTCTAGTTTTCACATACCAAAACTTGAACATACCAAAGATTTGACACTCGAGTAATAGATCAGCTGATAAAAATTGCGTTGCTATTGGTCAATTTATTTCATTAATTGCCAGCGTCTATGGCACGTTGAATACACCAGTTCCCGTTAGATCACTGAAGTTAAGCAACGTCTAGCGAGGTTGTTTTATGGGGGTGTCCACGTAGGTTCGCGCCCTCGTGATGCTGGCTATTTTTCCGGCACAACCCAGGCTGGGTGAGGTCAATGTGGGTTGCTGGTTTCCAGCAAATGGAGGGTGATCTGCGAGCACCCTTACTTTTGTCAAACATGTGTGATATGCAATAAGGTACATAAGTATGCGATTATTTACGAGCACCCTTACTTTTGTCAAACATGTGTGCTATGCAATAAGGTACATAAGTATGTGTTTGCCTGCGAGCACCCTTACTTTTGTCAAACATGTATGCTATGCAACAAGATAAGTAAGTATATGCGATTATCTGCGAGCACCTTAAGAAAGCTTTACCCACTCTATGGCACTAATCCGCTAATTGAACAACTTGGTTACAAGCCTTGATGTTTAAATTTACATTCATTTTGAAAGTGTATGAACTTTGGCAACCTTGTTAATTATATTCATATTATCTACAGCATATCGATGATTGATGAACCACTTCCTCATAATTAAAACAAGTAGACGGATTGTCTCGCAGCCAGATGCAGAAACCGGTTCAACGAGTAACCAATATAATATTTGAAATTGAATAATTGTGAGATCCTAACGAAACATTAGTTACTTTTATTTTGATAATCTACCGGTTTCCAACATCCTCAGTTTGCAAACCAGTGGTTAAGTTCTAAGATACAAATAAAACCAGATATGATGCTTCGCACTCCCAAATTCGTCATGCTCTGCGCATAGCTAATATGAGAATGCATCTGCGCAAGACGTGTATGACGTCATGCGCAGAACTTGATGCATTCTCATATTTGCTATTAAAACAAGTAGAGGTTGAAATCCTGCGATTCCGCGGGTATGACTCCGGGGAGAACCGTAGGGTCCTCGAACAAGACAAAAATCCCACGTTCAAAATATTTTTCCCGTTTAGGCAGCAGGGGAAAAAAAATATTCTTCTTCTTCTTTCACTATGCCCCCTCCCAAACCTACTTGGGGTCGGCGTTTTCCTCCCCAATTCTTTTCCTCCACAGCCTCCTATCCTGCGCTTCCTCTCTCTTCCATTTCCTTTCTCTCAAATCCTCCTCCACTCTGTCTCTCCATCTCAACTTCGGTCTTCCCCGCTTTCTTTTTCCCCCCAATTCCATTCCATCAATTACCTTACTAACATAATTTTCGTTCCTTCTTTCCACATGCCCAAACCATCTCAATCTACTCTCTTGAACCTTTCTGCCCAGTGCTCCCACTTTAACTGTTCCTCTCGTTCTCTCATTCCTCACCCTATCAATTCTTGTAATCCCACACATCCATCGCAACATCTTCATTCCTGCAACTTCTAACTTTCTCTCTTGTGCCTAAGGTATGGCCGTAAAAACGTTTCCTAACCTGTCGAGAGGGGTTAAAATATGTCAATAAAGATAACAAGTAAACATAAAAAGTTAAAAACAAAACAAAAGTGGAATTTTTCCCGCGATGTGTCACGCCGCACGCGACAAAAATCCCACAACTATGGGATCCTACGGTTCTCCCCGGAGTCATACCGCGATGCCGCATGATTTGACAAATGTGGGAATATAATTTGGGAGATCCCGCATCAGCTTTTATTTATAATTTGAAGATCCATTTCTTCTAAGGAAACGAATATTAATTTTGACGACAACGACGCCTTTGCTTTGGATTCAATAGTTCGGTCTTTAGAACAACTAGAAATGTTATAACAACCGATACCCTTAAAAATTAATGATTGAAAATATATAGTCAATGTCTATGGCACGTTGAATACACCAGTTTTCGTTAGATCACTGAAGTTAAGCAACGTCCTGCGAGGTTGTGCCATGTCGGTGTCCACGTGGGTTCACGCCTTCGTGATGCTGGCTATTTTTCCGGCCCAACCCAGGCTGGATGTGGTCAATGTGGATAGCTGGTTTGTAAGTTTCCAGAAAGGAGGTTGGAACACCCGTCTCGAATGACCAATAGATATTAAAGGGACGTCAAGCAAAAAAAAAAATGAAAAGTATGGTGACGCTTTTGAGCAATACAGTCAGTCCCGACAAGAAAGGGGGAGGAAATGGTGGGGGAATACCCCCCCCAGCCCGGATTTTCTCTCTACGGCCCTACAATATTGAGTTTACAGCCCAAGCGGTGAGAGATGGAAAAAAAAATTTGGCCGTAAACTCCAGGAGTAATACAAAACTTGGCTCGTATACCAACTTTGGCAGATTTTCCGATATTTGCAAAGCAAATAAAATAAATTATTTTGACCAAAAGGAATTCTACTGCAATGGAAAAGACATGAAGTAGTGAACATCAAGATTTTTGTGCGATTTTTTTTTTAATTTGGCTTAACGTCTTTTTAACATCTATTGGTCATTCAAGACGGGGTTTTACCCTCCATTCGATGGAAACTTGGAAACTAGCTACCCAAATTGACCTCACCCAGCTTAGGTTGGGCCGGAAAAATAGCCAGCATCACGAGGGCGCGAACCCACGTGGACACCCACATGGAACAACCTCGTTGGACGTTGCTTACCTTCAATGATCGAACGGGAACTGATGTATTCAACGTTCCATAGACGCTAGCTTTTGTGCGAAATGGGTGCATTTAAAACGGAACATAGTTTTATCAGATACTAGCAGGATACGCTCGCTTCGCTTGGCGCCTTATAGGCATGGCCGTTTATAGT
>CM022882.1:3737442-3752825 GCA_012654025.1 Pachypsylla venusta | reverse complement strand
GTGACTAGTCTTTCTTGTTTCCGATTTAGGCGAAGATGATCAGTAGTCAGATTGATAGGTCGGTCATCATTTGGTTCTTGAGTCCTCAGTATGCGGAAGGTAAAACAATAGTTGTTCCCCGAATTCAAAATTTCCCTTCGCAAAATGCGTTTCAGATCAAGGAACAATTTTAATTCAATGTCTAAAGTCTTTTTTTTTAAAAAAATAAACGTCTCTTTAACATCTAAGATCATTTGAGACGAAGGTTTCCAGGGAATGGAGAGTAACTCCATTCCCTGGAAACTTACAAACCAGATGCTCACATTGACCTCACCCAGCCTGAGTTGGGCCGGAAAAAAGAGCCAACGATACGTGGTATTCCCAAGCGGTCACCCATCCAATAGCCTCACTGAACGGGAATAGCCTCACTGAAAGTTAATTGAGTAATCTTGTGTATTTAACATGCCGTTTTAATGTCCGAAAAACTCATGTACCGTTTATCCATGTTTTATGAAATTTTCTAGCATAGTCAGGGTAAGTCCTTCCTTAGATGGTCAATTATCAATTTCACCGAATCAGCACCATACCGTCCGATTTTAAGAAAGGTTAATTCGATATTACCCTTTTAATGAATCCCTATGAAACCTTTTATGTAAGTTCATTAAGAAATGGTGAGGAAGCTAAGCTGACCTGCACATGTGTGCCCACAAAGGCCGATTCTACGAACCAGGCCTACGTGGAACGCATGTTACCTACCACAATTCCATCTGAGAGTCATCAAAATCTTTTCAGTAACCTCATTAAAACCTGTTTCTTTTATTTTAATCTGGCCTAACGTCTCTTTAACATCTATTGGTCATTCAAGACGCTGGAAACTTGCAAACCAGCTACCCACATTGACCTCACCCAGCCTGGGTTGGGCCGGAAAAAAGCCACCAGCATCACGAAAGCGCGAACCCACGCGGACACCCACATGGCACAACCTCGCTGGACGTTGCTAACTTCAGTGATTTTTTGAGTAATGAGCTACGACAAAAATGTAAGGAATTACATATGGATTCACTAAAATGTAGCATATGAAGTTGATATAGAGTATGAGACCAGTAATGAGGACCCTAGAAAATCACATCAAAATCTGAAGAATGATATAATAGTGATATGGTGAGGAAGCTATCTAAAACACTTGTCAATATATCAGTCATATATCATTATTTTTATTACAATATTGCGTACCTACATTCTGCGCTCTTCCCTCTTATCACCCAAAATTGACCTTTCAATCTTACCTTTTTCATAGCTAGTATTACAATGTGAACATGTAAATCCATCTTCATTTCCAGTATACGAAACTTGAAAATCTTCTTCCTCAGGTTGACTTAGAAAATATGTAGAAAAATCTTTATTGAACGACATTTTTTTATCAAATAAAAAAACACAACACACTCGAAAAAAAAACACGCACTTAAAAAATAAAAAATGACTTCGATATATGAAAAAACACTTAGGTAAAAATGAATTGAACTTTAAAATAAAAAGCGTATCAATAAAATAAAATTAAGTATAAGCGAACTTTAACATAGTAGCATAGTATTCAGAATAGGAAATAAAATTTGGAAGGTGGTTTTAATTACGAAAATTCATTTCCTTATTCCTTATCAACATTCTGACGACCCTGTCCCTGGAGGTCCTTATACTTTTGTTTACTTTGTGATAGAGATAGAAGAAAATTATATGAATGAAGTTAGCCAGATTTTCCTATGTGAAATTTATCAATTGCTCAAGTGGTTACCAAAATGTTTAACAATGAATTTTCCGACGTACGACTATACTTTTGACGCCTATTTTAATTACGAGTGTAGAGATAGTTTACGACAATGTCCCCTCCTGCCTATATTTGTAAACAAAGCGTAGTATAATATAATCAATCAATAGTGGCATCATCGTTTCTGATGATAGCTGATATATGAGAATACAGTTCTGAAAAAGTTGTTGTTGCTAAAGATTTTAAAAAGTCATTTTATTTGATTAATTTACAGGAGCCCCCATAACCATGTCAATCACTGCAATATGATTATGTCAGTAATGTTATTTTACAACATCAGCTCAGGTGGACTAGGTGCGTGAAAATTTCAAACGCCCAGAACCTCGCACTTTTAAAATTTACACTAGATAAAAAGTGGGATTTTATATGTATCTGAGCGCACGGCAGTGCGCCAGGTCAAGTTCCAGAAAGCACCAGTGTATCTTTACACGAAGCAATTCACCAGGTTTTTCACACCGTCANAGAATGAATTAATTTTAGATTATCTAGTTAAAGAAGAAGAAAAATGAATTAGACTAATATCCAAGAGAGTGTCACGATGGCTGGTTCTACGCACCAGTACGCCCTGGAACGCATACCATCACAGTTCCAGCCAAGGGCCATCAAAATCTTTTCGGTAAACTCATATCAATCTGTTTCTACCATTTTAATTAATCATGCATCTATAAATGGGAAGAACGGTTGATTTTGTGAGAAAACCCACTACTACTACATCAACCTCAAATATTTATTAACATCTCACAATGTCAAGTCTGGCCAATTTTCACTATGGAAGTTAGTAGGTACCTCATATTATACTTACTAACTTCCATATGACATGCATACACCTTCGGAAAAAATGAGCGTTTTTTTTTTAATTTGGCTTTTCGTCTCTTTAACTTCTATTGGTCATTCAAGACGAGGGTTTTACCCTCCATTCGTTGGAAACTTGCAAACCAGCTACCCACATTGACCTCACCCAGCCTGGGTTTGGCCGGAAAAAAGCCAGCATCTCGAGGGTGCGAACCTACGCGGACACCCACGTGCCATAGACGCTGGTTTGAAGAAAAAAAATTAGTGCTGTAATTTGTAATTATTAAACAAATTGTGTGCTGCCTGCTGCTATTGAAATTTTGCGATACACTGGGTATTTTTTTTTATACCTATAAATGTGCTTGTTGCTCTATTTACAAACAAGCTTTTCTTCAGCTGAGTGGAAATCAATACACAAGTAGAGAGCTTAAAATGATTTATATGCTGCGCTCTATTGTAATTATTACAAACTACTTGATACAGTCAATGCATGATACTAAGAAAAACAAGGTATGATCTTCCGCCATGCCTATGCCTCATTTTCTACGCATGACGTCACCATAGGTGGATCTCTTTACTGTGTTGAATGTTTAATAGAATTATTCCTTGAAATTGGATCAAGGCCCTTCTAAATTAGTCGAATAAATAATTCTACGTACCTACATATTTAGATAAAACCAATAAAAGTCTGTGGAAAGGTTCGCAATCTTCGTTAATTAGACCAAATAGACACCTTTCTATTATGCTGGTAATGTTGGCATTGGTACCTGAAAATAATAAACCAATAATTTGTTATGCTAAATGTATGCAGTGTGTTTTATGTTACCTATTTCTCTTAAGCCTCAAACGAATGTACATACCTACCAAGTTTCGTCAAAATTGGACAAGACGTTTGAGAGTTATAGTAGAATAAAAAGACATTTAAAGAATAATCGTTGTAATAAAACAATACCTCACTTCCTTCGGTCAAAAGTCTCTTACCAGTGGGCAACTAATTGGTTCCGAATAAATGACTAGAAGTCCCATGTTGGTTTCTAATTTATAAATTCTGTATTTGGCTTAAGACGTAATACTAGAAGTGTTTTGACGTAGAACAGCGGTTCCCAAGCTGAAGGTAAGAATGTTTTTTTTTTCCGGTGGTTACAATGGGGCTAAATAGAAATCTGAATAAAAAAATGAGCTCCAAATGTTAGAATTCCAAATCAATTTAAGATTCGGACATTTTTAAATTTGAAACGCCCACGTAAGCGAATCAGATTTTTTTTAAATTCCGACGAAGAAAATAGTCCCAAAAATGACCTTCTCCACCTTGTAACTTGGCTCGAATAAGGTAAGAGCCTGAAAAAGATTGGGAAACACTGTAATAGACTATCAGCTGTGGAAAAATACCTCCCACATTTTGCAAAACGACTGTTTTGGTTGGATACTCTATACAGCTCCACACAGTGTCTGTTTTTTGTACTAACTGACCTTCGATGTTCTCACATAATTACATTCTCCATACTCTCAGCATATGATATGAACCAAATGAATCACTTTCAGTTACCTACATGAGCAAACGAAGTGAGGTTTTTTGACATATTTTCTTGTCTAAATTTTTTTTGGTCTAACGTCACTTCAACATCTATTTATCATCCAAGACGGGTTTACCCTTCATTGATTTGAAACTTACAAATCAGCTATCCACATTGAACCCGACGATCCTGGGTTGGTCCGGCCGGGAATAGTCAGAATCAAACTACTAGTCACCAACTTAGTTTAACTTCGCTGGACGTTGCTTAAATTCAGTGATGTAACGGGAACTGGTATATTCAAGTGAATTCAATGCGTCATAGACGCTATCGCTATCTGATTACAAACTACACAGTGGTTATAAATATCCAAAATCAACCTGAGGGTATGCCTCCGGGGAAAACCTTAGGGTCCTCGAACAAGGGAAAAATCCCACGTTCAAAATATTTTTCCCGTTTTCAAAATATTTTTCCCGCTTGGGGAAAAAAAAAATTGCTCAAGCAATGAAGGCATGGCCGTAAAAACGTTTCCTAACCTGTCGAGGGGGGTTAAAATATGTCAATAAAGATAACACGTAAACATAAAAAGTTAAAAACAAAACAAAAGAGAAGTGAAAAAAATAAAAATATGGTTGGTGGGATTTTTCCCGCGATGTGTCACGCCGCACGCGACAAAAATCCCACAACTATGGAACCCTATGGTTCTCCTCGGCGGAGTCATACCCATCAACCTGATAAATGCTGCTAAAATCGTTCTTCACTAGCGCTAGAGTTTCACATGCCATCCACCAAAATTAATCGTAGATGGCAAAATGGCCGAAATGGCGGACTTTTTTAAAAAACAAAACATTCAACCAATAACGAATTTAACGATGATTATTAAATGTTAAATGCTAAGTGTTTAGTCGTAACCTCGTAACCATCGGAAACCGGAAACCCGTCTACTGTCGAAGGACTGAAATTCTGAAGAGCTGACCTTTGCAAAAAATCTTGCTATGCAAACAATACTACATTAAGAATGGTGTTTTAATTAATGTTTGGCTTTAAATCTTAGCAGAAATCTAGAAATGGGGGATCCTTTAGAAATACCTGTTCAAAAATTAGGTTCGTATCAGTTATGTTCTGTTCGTTTCATGTTCTGTACTTATCTTATCCCATTCTAAAAACTCAGACTACTTTAGTTGGGTTCGATTCCCAAGCAGAGATCTGAGGAGTTGTAGAACAATTGGATAAAGTCAAGTTCTGGGGGCAAGATGTTTCATGACAATTGAAAACTTTTTAGAGTTTTTATATGTCATCGTACATCTTTACAGCCATTTATTTAGAGCCTTTTAGACAGCCATTTATTCAGAGCTGCAGTCTGATAAATCTGGTTACCTTCGGACACAATGATGTCCCTAATTAATGATTAAAATTTGCGGGAGCTTCACACATCAAAGGGGTTGCAGGAATGGATTTTACTGATTCTTACAACTTCCACAATTATGAGTATGATTTAATTTCCTTGTTAAATTTTATTAATTTTTAATGGATTGTTAAGTAAACGTATTTAGGTTATTAAGTCACATACGTAAATAAATTTCATGGTAAACATCTATTTGGGTCGGCCCACAACCTCGTTTGCATTCTTTCTCGTTGCTTTATAAAACTGGGATAGGGGTTCCCACTACCGGTATCTTTTAATGTAACTTGTATCGCTAAATTGTACGTCCTTTTGGCGAAACTCCGCTTCCAGATGAACTTAATTCGATTTTTTCCTACATACCAAAAAGAAACTATGTTCGTAATTTCAAGTTTTTTTTTACGTTTAGCCATTGTCGAGCTATGTTGATTATGAGTCAGTCAGTATATTGCACCCAAGAAGCTGTGTTCGATGAGCTTTGGGATCTTGGACTGATTCTTTATTCTTTTTTGCAGGACATCCCGTACTCGAAATAAGAACCTGGGCATTCTTTAGTTTACTATCAAAACTAGAATGCGGTCTTATCTCTATTGAACAGTTAACAGAACATGATCAAATCATATCCAAACTTATTCAGTGGATGAAACATGATGATTGTTCACAAAGGGAAAAAATATTGGACATTTTAAGAGATCTGGTCAAAGTGAGTATTGTGGCCCTAAGATACATTGAACTGATTGAGCCTTTAATACGAATTGACTAGTAGCCGCGACAGTAACATAGTCTAGGGTCTAAAGGCTGATTAAAAAACACTATCTTCATTAAGGAACCATCACCATTTAGAATACATTAAAGATCTGGTATGAATATCACAGGACTTTCCTCATAAATGAAAAAAAAAGAGTAATGTAATGTGCTGAAATTTTCGATGTCCAACTTTCAATGCCAAATTTAGTCTATTGCACATGTCGTTTTCTTTTTAGGCAGAATCGACAAAAACCGTTTAAAAGCAGCCGAATTGTCAAAGGTAGATTCGATTTTAATTAAATGTTTCGTGTCGCGTCTAATACCTAACATACAATAAATTGACATAAATATAAAAATTGATATACCATAAAAACTAGGTTTTCTCTTGACATATTTAGAAAACATATTAACTATGTAGTTTTTTTAATATGTAGTTTATAGCTAACTGATATAGTATCCCGTTTTGAGAAGATATATACAAAATTTCATGTTTTACGCTTACGGTTCTAATTTTATACAGGATTCGTGTCTAAAAATAGAAGCGAACCAATAAGAAAATATATTATAAAAGAGGTCAAATATTATACAAATAATAAAATGACGTCAGTGAGATAAAAAAATATACTCTATAGAAGCGAACCAATAAGAAAATATATTATAAAAGAGGTCAAATATTATACAAATAATAAAATGACGTCAGTGAGATAAAAAAATATACTCNTGCATGCAAATTGTGCTTGAAATATATTGCACGGATAGTAACAGGTAGGCTGTCATTAGGGATTTAAAATGAAAACGGGTCGGTGTATGGCCAATTAAATGAACCAATCACGGATATTTTTATAGTCATCACCATTTCTGGACTCAGAATATCTGCATGAAAATTGTGCTTGAAATATATTGCACGGATAGTAACAGGTAGGCTGTCATTAGGGATTTAAAATGAAAACGGGTCGGTGTATGGCCAATTAAATGAACCAATCACGGATATTTTTATAGTCATCACCATTTCTGGACTCAGAATATCTGCATGCAAATTGTGCTTGAAATATATTGCACGGATAGTAACAGGTAGGCTGTCATTAGGGATTTAAAATGAAAACGGGTCGGTGTATGGCCAATTAAATGAACCAATCACGGATATTTTTATAGTCATCACCATTTCTGGACTCAGAATATCTGCATGAAAATTGTGCTTGAAATATATTGCACGGATAGTAACAGGTAGGCTGTCATTAGGGATTTAAAATGAAAACGGGTCGGTGTATGGCCAATTAAATGAACCAATCACGGATATTTTTATAGTCATCACCATTTCTGGACTCAGAATATCTGCATGCAAATTGTGCTTGAAATATATTGCACGGATAGTAACAGGTAGGCTGTCATTAGGGATTTAAAATGAAAACGGGTCGGTGTATGGCCAATTAAATGAACCAATCACGGATATTTTTATAGTCATCACCATTTCTGGACTCAGAATATCTGCATGCAAATTGTGCTTGAAATATATTGCACGGATAGTAACAGGTAGGCTGTCATTAGGGATTTAAAATGAAAACGGGTCGGTGTATGGCCAATTAAATGAACCAATCACGGATATTTTTATAGTCATCACCAATTCTGGACTCAGAATATCTGCATGCAAATTGTGCTTGGATACCCTTTTTGGATACCTCATATCAAACTTTTTCTACCATTATTCCAAGCCTGGGAATTGAGAAAATAATTGATTTTAAAAGGAAAACCGCTACCACAACAACAAAACTTTATTTTATCTCTCGTAGAGGTGACGTGAATTGGTCACCAAAGTCGTGCGATTTGGCCCAACTTTGAAGCTATCTTTATCATCAAAATTCTTCAGATCAAAAATTCTGGAAATAAATTGATAAAATGAGCATTTCTATGTTTACTGTCACACATTTTTTAACCGTTCTTTCAGGACCGAATTTAAAGAACTATTTACCATTTACACATTACCATTGGACAATCTAATTCCTGCTGATTTATCTTGTCTGAATGAATTTGATCAGCATTTAGATTGTTCTGATGGAACAATTATACAAAGAACAAGTGCGGATTTTGTTTACAATTTAATACAAGATTTCCCAAGTCAATATTTCCTGCAACATTCCGATTTTTTAAAGGTAAGTGCAGAGTATTCAGCCAATCTGTCCAGAATCGTACATTTAAAGAAAATAATAATAAAAGAATAAAAAAACTTTTGTTGTTTTTAAGCCTCCTATTGGACAATATGGAATAAAATTAATTATATTGTTTTTAGGTGAAATTCATATTCCATTTTGGTTTATTACTTCTGTAATGAAACTTCGAAAATTACCAATAAAGAAGAAAAAAAAACTACGTAGAAATCAAAAACGCTATTGATCCACTCGGGACCTCTTGGTTAGCATTTTAACTGAATAAGATCTATAGTTCTAAAAATTTCCAGTGACATGATGCCCACAAAAATTGTGACATAATAACACAAAGAAACATGCATTTTCGAACATTTTTACCATTGTAATTTAAGAAAAGACTAAGGAGGAAATGTTACCCTTACTTTTACTCATCGATGGAAAAAAAAAATCATTTTTCTCTCCCTTCCTCTATTTCTAAGTGTCAATAATTGTACAATTATTGACATATAGGTCGAAAGCTATTTAAAATATAGAAAATTAAAAGGAGGAGAAAAGTATCGAAAAAGATATTTTGGACCCTTGGGTAACCTTATATTCTGACAAAGGTCGTTTCTTTTACAGATAATCATGAAGTACCTCAATCAAGTGACATCTGTTAATATCACAAAACATGTGCTGGAATGTGTCAATGCATTTCTATATGATATCGAATATCAGATGAGTCTCATTGAAGATGATGGCTCAGATTGCAATGTAAGTAGGTACCATACGGAACCCTTCTCTTTACCATACGTGTAACCAAAAGTTTCATCGACCTTTGACCTATGTACAAACCAAAATTTTAGTATGGAAGTCTTTGCATATGAGCGACATGCGACAGTGAGGAACAATTTGGAGCACAGTTAGACCTCAAATGGGACCTGCATATCATTATAGGACGAACGGATACTCCAAAATTTTATTAATTTTTTTGTGGCCGATTGTTATTGAAAGAAATTATTATTAATTAACAAAAAATTTAAAATATGTTTGAACTAAAATAATAACCGAAGAAACACATTTTGCATTTTCGTCAAATGAACTGCGACAAATCGATATCAATTTTTCAAGAACCTACAAATATTTTTTTGATCAAACATAAGAAACGCCTTACTTTTTTTCTCCTTCATTCATAGAATATAGAAGGCTAGCTGATGCCCGTAACTTCCTATGATTTTTCGTCGTGACTCTATAATTCCTACGGAAATACATTGATTATTATTCATCAGTATGCCAGCTGGGCTCTGTGCTTTATAAATATATAGATAGATAAAGTATTGTAATCGTGCAGAAATGTTTGACTTTTTCAATACGGAACCTTGCACATGCGCGTTCGTTTTTCTTCTGTTTCAGAAATCTAATGTATCTTATTGCAAACAAAGTATTCCATTCGTATGCGTATCATTATTAGATAGTTTACTTCCTCATATTAAGATATCAACAAAACATTGTTTACATATAATTCATATAATTTCAAAATGTATAAAAAATGTGGAAGAATTGTGGAATTCATGTTCGTCTATAGCAACACAATTTTGTTCTAATTTAATGGGAGTTATAAATATTTTGTGTGAAAAGTCAGCTGAGTAAGTACTTACATTAATAATAATTACACTCAAATTTTAAGACTAATTATTTTGGGGGCGTTGGAAACCTAATTTTTTCGGTAGTATCCTTGGAACACTTCTCCCAGTGGTGCCGTCATCCGCCATTGTATGAAACATTTCGAAAAATCTTCTTTCTGAGTTGAGTTTAGTTTGGATTTTGCTGCACCCACAATGCAGTCTTTCTTGATCGCGTTCTTTTTCATGGCCATTATTTGACTTTGGAGAACAGTCAGAAGTCGTAGAAAGCTTTCCAGGAGAGTAAGGAGCCTGTTGAAGGAGCCTATTTTTCGTCAAAACATTTATGAACCACGTGCAGGACATGGTCATTTTGACATGTTAATTAGCGAACAGAGTGAAGCTCGCTCTCCACGGATTTGCGACCATCTTTAAACCGAATGCAGTACTCCCATATCTGTGTGATGCCCATAGCATCGTTACCATGATCAGTCTGAATGCTCTTCGCTTTGTTTCTGGCAAAATTTGATGCAATAGCGCCGCTCTAATCGTTCTATCATTTTATTTGCAAACCCTCCGAGAATACTACATACTACGTCACTCGACAGCAACTGGCGCTAGTGACAGGTGGAAAAAATTTACACATGCGCACGAATGTTCAAGGTTTCCTCATGTAATCGTGCTTGATTCAAATTCATTTTTCAAAATAAAAAGTAAGGTGAGATAAACTAACAGATTTAGATTGCTGTAGCATCTTGTAAAATATTAAGACTCCCAAAAATATTTCCTGTCGGCACTACGTAACGTTCCCTTCTTTTATGTTTTTAGGAGCAGAGATTCATTTTGTAAAATTCAAATCTTTCTAGTCGTTGAAAAGTTAGTACGAAAATGTCTGCCTTTGAATTGTCTATCGAAAATTGTATCGCCACAAATACAAAACTGGTTCTGTGATCAAGTGCTCAGCTATGAACTGTTCTATCTGTATCCAGACCTTCATAAGAAGTGGTACTCGTTATGTTGCACACAGTTTCCTCATGTAAGTAGTAGTACATCATGAAACTAATGGTTCAGTGAACTTTAGAACTCACTCAATTACGACGACTATGGCAGAGAGAGAGAGATGAAGAATAATTATTTAAATATAAACGTCATAAAGATGAATTTCGAGCTTCTGACAGTTCTAACTTCCCATTTTAATCCATCCCATCTCTACGCATTACCTCACCTTGCGCATTTTGAACCTCATTATTATTCTTCTTCACACTGCGTGCGCACATATTTTGCATAAGCTTTGGACGTATTTGTGTACCCCTTATATTGAATAATTATGCAATGTTTTATACAGGAAATATACCATTAAAGAACTGTCATTTGGCCACAAGGAGACATCTGTTGACCAAATGGTTGATTCAGTGAACGTAATGAATGTCCATAACTTGAAGTAGTCGAGGGAGTAGTTGATGGCCTTTGGTGGAAGTTGTTGACGTTGCAGGCAACGGCCACGGCTCCAAGTAGTCTTGCGGCGTAGATACATCCATCTTGAGAAATAGACTGGACCCAAAAGTAAAAAATGAGTGTGATCTCTGCCATGGGCAACCCCATGATTTCCAACATCTTTTCAATTGTCCTCAAAATCCAACTACTCTCACCACCGTGGACCTGTGGAAGAAACCTAAAGACGTTGTAGCCTTCCTTGGATTGGAGATTCAACCTCAACAACAAACTAGTGATCTGTAGTGATTTGTCGTCAGTCGCTACAACAACAAAACAAGGTTTATCAAAATATGATAAGGCGTTCGATAACTCTCGAATGCCCTGTCCGATAAACAGATAAACAAAAGAAAAATCGTGGTATTCAAAGGGGACCTTCCTTCGTTTGGTCAACTGAGAAGACAATGTATGTTTTTGTGCAGTAAGTGCTGACGTCACGAGAATCTCCCATCTTTTGTTTACATAAATATTCCGTTCTATTATGAATGTCCACATCAAAAGGCATTTGACAAAAAGATAAAAGAAAAATCGTGGAGTTCAAACGGGACTTTACTGCGTTTGGTCAACTGATGAGAAGACAATGTATGTTTTTGCGCAGTAAGTTCTGACGTCACGAGAATCTCCCATCTTTTGTTTACATAAATATTCCGTTCTATTATGAATGTCCACATCAAAAGGCATTTGACAAAAAGATAAACAAAAGAAAAATCGTGGAGTTCAAACGGGACCTTACTCCGTTTGGTCAACTGAGAAGACAATGTATGTTTTGCGCAGTAAATACTGACGTCACGAGAACCTCCGAACTTTTGTTGACAATGTATGTTTTTGTGCAGTAAGTGCTGACGTCACGAAAACCTTCTATCTTTTGTTTACATAAATATTCCGTTCTATTATGAATTTCCACATCAAAAGGCATTCGACAAAAAGACAAACAAAATAAAATCGTGCTGATGAAACGGGACGTTTTTTTGGATCGATCAATAAATTACCAAAATCAGGTGGGAGATGTAATTTCAAGGAGGCATCGTTAATTTTTTTCAGACACGGCAACTAACCTTGTTCAAATCTACTCTACATATGAAATCGCTTCTTTCATTATCCATAAAGTCAATAATTCATTATGAATCCATGCCTGGCTCAAAAATAATTCAATATATTCATGACAGTTTACCGAGTTTATCTTATCATCAGGAACGGTCGATTGTTGTAGTTTTTTTGAACGTGTGTAAAAATTTGTAAGTATGTAGCCATGTTTGATACAAAAACAATACAATAAAGCTTAGTATTAACTTTTAAATAAATTAAAACAAAACACTTATCAAAAACACTATTTATAATTATTTTTAAAGAAACTAGTTTCGAATCATTCGATTCATCATCAGTCTAGTCGAGTCTAAAGATGGAAGTTGACTAANATGATGAATCGAATGATTTGAAACTAGTTTCTTTATAAATAATTATAAATAGTGTTTTTGGTGTTTTGTTTTAATTTATTTAAAAGTTAATATTTTTTAACACTTACAATTAACATGTTATTCAAAGAATTAAATAAAGCATGGCAGGTTTTCAGCAATAAGTGCTGAAAACCTACCATGTATTGAAAAATAACGGCAGAAACGTTGCCTCTCCTGCCCATAATTATACGCCCAGATTTGAGAACAAAAATGGTAATTGGTAAACAAAGCGTAGTTCTCTTGTGTCACAACTCTCGTATTTTGAGCTATAAAAACCGACATTTTTTTTGTGTTTTCAATTTCCAGTGTATTGGCCAACAAGAACGACATTAGCCGAGCTCGAACGATTCTCCTTACATTTCTATCGTGTTCTCTCGAAGATATACAAGTCGCAACCTACTCTCATCTCAATGAAACCGTACAGGCTATATTTAATGAGAAGGAGTCAGCAAATCCGATCGATTATTTAAAATTTCTGATTGACACAGATGTACTGACGGAAATCATATGTTTTGGAATGAAATCCCAGGAAGAAAAAGTAAGAATTTGTTGACTATATTGATTAAATGTTGTTACAGCGGTATCTCCCTTAAAATAAACTTTTTTCCCCTCTTTCTAGATTCAGGTTTGAACAATAGTAGAAATAGTTTGATATGAACTGAAAACATTTTGATGGTTCTCGGCTAGAACTGAGGTGGTATGCGTTACAAGTCGTCCCGGTGCGTAGAACGTACGACACGAGAACGAGTGATTTAATATTAAACGATGAAATCGAACAAAAAATACCTTTTAATATTTTACTTTTTAAGGTGTCTACCTAAAATCCAAATTAAAAAAAAGTTCTTCCGCCCAGAGTGGCATTTTGCCACTTCGCGTTATCCAATTTTGATAAAATGAGTATATTGATTGTATGTAGGTCCATTTGGACTTTTTCTTCACTATACTAGTATTTTCTTACTCTCAGAAGCATATCAATTACTAATATCTCCTTACTCTCAGAAGCATATCAATTACTAATATTTCCTTATTCTCAGAAGCATATCAATTTTCGCACTATGAAAAAAAAAAAAAAAAAAAAAACGAAATGAAGTTAGGTCTGTTTTAAATAACTACACGATTTGGTCCTTTTTTTGTACCCCGATAACTTCCGAACGCTTGGTCTGATTCTGTTGAACCTGGGTATGGACATAAAATTTATTATGCCCATAGAATTGCCTTCAAAATTCACTATTTTAATATTATTTTTTATTAATCAAAATTCATGATTTTTTTAAAAAATAATTAATAAAAAAAATCATCAAAAAAATGTATTGGATAGTTTTATCCAATGCTGCCAATTTGGGTAAAACTATCCTGGTCTTACCCAGGCCGCAATTTTGTTAGGTCTTTTGCGCTGAAAATATTATGCAAAATTGAAATTACGTTTCAATTCCTTTCATTTTTTCAAAATCGAACCATTTTTTGGGAAGATATGGCGGGTTGAAAAAAAGCTGATGAGGATTCTTAACTTTGTAACGAAAGCTGAAGTGGACAAACTACTCGGAATAAAATGTTTTACTTTTTCTCTTCTAAGATTTATATTCGAGTGTTACCACTTAGCTCTAACACCCTGTACAGGACTACTTTTTCTCTGCTAAAATTTATACTCGGGTGTTACCACTTAGCTCTAACACCCTGTACAGGACTACTTTTTTTCTGCTAAAATTTATATTCGGGTGTTACCACTTAGCTGGAACACCCTGTACAGGACTACTTTTTCTCTGCTAAAATTTATACTCGGGTGTTACCACTTAGCTGGAACACCCTGTACAGGACTACTTTTTCTCTGCTAAAATTTATATTCGGGTGTTACCACTTAGCTGGAACACCCTGTACGACTACTTTTTCTCTGCTAAAATTTATATTCGGGTGTTACCACTTAGCTCTAACACCCTGTACAGGACTACTTTTTCTCTGCTAAAATTTATATTCGGGTGTTACCACTTAGCCGGAACACCCTGTGCGACTACTTTTTGTCTGCTAAAATTTATATTCGGGTGTTACCGTTACCACTTAGCTGGAACACCCTGTACGACTACTTTTTGTCTGCTAAAATTTATATTCGGGTGTTACCACTTAGCTGGAACACCCTGTACGACTACTTTTTGTCTGCTAAAATGTGCAGACTCGCTTACCTCTTGATCTTCTCATTTGTTTATTGACCGTATTTTGCCGTTACTTGGCTTGCTGTTTCACTGTAACTGCTCGTATCATCATCATCATCATCGTCATCTCCTCCCTCGATCATTGCTACCAACTTGTTGATGACACTATCCAATACTGTTCCAATTGGTGTGTCAGTGTAGGTGAGACCTACGAGTATACCAGAGAGATGTCCTTGAAATGAAGCATTTGGTATCATTAAATGAATTATCAAAAGTTCTAGCCAAGGAGCGTACTGAGC
>CM022882.1:3664921-3721269 GCA_012654025.1 Pachypsylla venusta | reverse complement strand
CAACTTGGTCCATACTAATTTTCATCAAAATCAGACAAGGCTCTCGAGAGTTATCGAGAAACAGACCAATTGAAACGAAAAAGAAGCTTCTCCTAATCCACCCTGTATTGTTCATATTTCATACGGTTGTCATGACAACATAAAATAACCCTCAGGCTTCTTAGCACAGACAATATTTCTCCTTTTATTTTTCTCAAATGCGGCGCTACACATTTACATCAAATCCAAGTTCCATATGAAACAACAGGAAACAACTAGAACACATTAAGACACATGGCGGACAATTGTATACTCCCCTCTTGTTCAAAAATATACCTCTTCAGTCCTATGACGTCTAAAGGGAAATAATACATTTTAGTGTAACGAATAATGTCTTACGTCTTACCTAGCCAGCGTCTATGGCACCTTAAATACACCAGTTCTCGATATATCACTGAAGTTAAACAACGTCCAGTCAGGTTTTACTTGCTGGGTGACCACTTGGATTGACGTCTCATGATACGGGCTGTTCCCGGCCAAACCCAAGCTCGCGGAGGTCAATGTGGGTACCGTACCTAGCCAGCGTCTGTGGCACGTTAAATACACCAGTTCCCTTTAGATTAATTAAGTTAAACAACGTCCGGTCAGATTTTATTTGCTGGGTGACCACTTGAATCGACGCCTTGTGATACGGGCTGTTCCCGGCCCAACCCAAACTCCGTGAGGTCAATGTGGATACCGTACCTAACCAGCGTCTATAGCACGTTCAATACACCAGTTCTCGTTAGATCACTGAAGTTAAACAAACGTCCATCCAGGTTTTACTTGCTGGGTGACCACGTGGTTTCACGCCTCGTGATACGGGCTGTTCCCGGACCAACCCAGACTGGGTGAGGTCAATGTTAGTACCCTGTATCGAATGACCAATAGACTTAAAAGACGTCAGCCACACAAAAATATCCCATATCACGCGATAACTCTCGAACGCCTTGTCCAATAGTGACAATACTTTTTTCAAGAAATTTTAAAACGGAGAACCTGAAGTTTCATCAAAATTGGACAAAAGTTGTTCGAGAGTTATCGTGGTACGATCAGACAAACAAATGTTTAGTGAGAAACAAATGTTTAGTGACAAACAAATGTTCAGTGACAAACAAATGTTTAATGACAAACAAATGTTTAATGACAAGCAAATGTTTAATGACAAACAAATGTTATGTTTAGTGACAAACAAATGTTTTGACAAATAAATGTTTAATGACAGACCCCCCCTCCCTTTGTTCTATTTAAATCAAAAGAGAAATATCCTTAGGGCATCATTTATTTGTCATTTGCCTTAAAATATTCTAAAAACATATCTCATGCGAATAGTATGTTTGTGAAATTCATAATTATGTATTAGGTATAGGTACAATAGCAGTTCTGTAATCTGCAGTAGATCTCACTAAATTAAAATGGCCACATTGAGGTCCCATCAGGTGGACCAAATAGTCAGGAAATTCTATAAACCTACTATCAGCAAAAAGTTTAATAAAAATCGGACAAGACATTCGAGAGTAATCGCGCAGAACAAAAGTTCAAAAAAAAATTATGGCGTTAAACCTGGATCTCACTTTGTTTGAGCAACTAAAAAAAAGGGTCCGAGAACCGTAGGGTCCTCGAACACGGGAAAAATCCCACGTTCAAAATATTTTTCCAGTTTTCAAAATATTTTTCCCGTTGGGGGAAAAAATTTTTGCTCAAGCAATAAAGGCAAAGGCATGGCCGTAAAAACGTTTCTTAAACTGCCGAGGGGGGTTAAAATATGTCAATAAAGCTAACAAGTAAACATAAAAAGTTAAAAACAAAACAAGAGAAGTGGAAAAAAATAAAAATATGGTTGGTAGGATTTTTCCCGCGATGTATCACGCCGCACGCGACAAAAATCCCACAACTATGGGACCCTACGGTTATCCCCGGAGTCACACCTCAGGTTTTCTGTGAATCGATTTTTATGTCTCGGATGAAAAAAACGTTTCGCGTTACAACGTTACATCTTAAGAAATTTCAATCTCATCATTTTTTCATAACGCGCTTAAAGAAGTATAACTTCAAAAATAACAATCATCGAAAACAAACCTCCAAAAAAAACAAAACAAAAAAAAAACGAAAATTATCAAATTTCAAAATTGTTTTCAAGCCTTTGAAATGAACAAAAAATAACTACAATAATCTACATCACCAAAAAAAAACGAGAAAGATTATTTGTACCTTAAGGATTGAAGAGGATAAGAATGACATCTTACTGTGCTTTGAATCTCGCAATTGAATTATCTCCATTTGAACGTAGTATCCTAATACAAAGACCGCCAAATACACATAGAAACGGCCATGGGAACACAGAGAGTACAGGGACGCTGTGGTTTGAAATTTATCCGCTATAGTGGCAGCACTTGTCAAACAACTAACAGCGCCTCTCTTCTAACTTCTTTAGTTTATACNCAAGGTTGATGTATTGGGGCCTCATTTTCAAATTCAATAAAAAAAAAAATATGTTTTCTGTTTGTTTTTATTATATCACTGTCAATCCCGGGATAGGATGGCGAATCCCGGGATCAAAATTTCAGCCATTTTCGGACGGGATCCCGAAATCCCGGGATCGTAATCTCTACTAACAGCTTATTTAGCTCTATGAACAATACAAACTAAAATTTTGAAAGCAAAGATAAGTGGAATAGTATTGAATGCGGTTATGGTGACAAAAATAATGAAAGTGAAAGAAATAGAAGGAAGAGGGGCAGGATGTCATAGTTGAGCGCCCAATGCATTTGCCCTCTGACACGTAATGTTTAATCGGGGGGGGGGGGGGGNGGGGGGGGGGGGGAGGATGTCATCAGGATGGGTTTTTTGTGGGTCGGTGGGGCTGTGTATCACTATAAAATCTTATACAGCACTATCCCTACACTCCTCTCTTTAGTGGGCGACTTGATGAAAATTTTCCCTCCTCCAAAAAAAAAAACGCAGTTATATTAAATCTCAGAAATAGTCACTATACCATGTTAAATACAAACATTTCCGTCAAATCACTGCAGTTAAGCAACGTGTGGCGTGCTTAATACACGGATGGGAAAAGTAAGACTAATCTTATGCAAACAACACATCATTATCATGTCACTTTCCTAGAGTAACGCATGTGTAAAATTAACATTCCATGCAAGAACCACATAAGTGTAGAGATTCATGACGTATACTTCTTTCTATTTACATAGTAATACAGCATCATTCCAGGACTTTTGAATGACATTTTCTACGTAATGGCACAAATAATTCATTCAAAAACAATATTAAGCCTTTTTGAAGCGACATCTAGGCAAAAAGTATCTAATTTTTCTCTTTCAGGCTCTCAAAAAGGACATTTTTTTCGGTTCCCCAAAGGTAAGTAATATTTTTTTGGTTAAAAGATTTTTAATCTAGATTACTTTTCATTGTTTGTTCCAAATTAACACCTAACTTCAGACTTTCTACCTGATAATGGCCGTTAAAATTTTCGTCATTATTTATTCTAATTTTCGTCGTTTGACTTTTTCATTTTAGAGTTGACTTTGAGACAAACAATTTCACTTTTAAAATGAAAAAGTCGAATGACGAAAATTTAAAAAAAAATCAATTTTTCCTTCAAGAAGCAAAGTCTTCAAAGACATTCTATTAATACACAATCTCCAGAAAAAGTGAAAATTGACTTTGTTAGTCTACAAAATTAATAGAAATGAATTAGGGACTTTTGATGATTGGAGTATATCAGAAACCTTTTTTTTTTTGGAACATAATGAGTGAACTTGTACATCACTTATAGTTAACACGGACACTAATACAGAGTGTAACAAAATTAAACTAAAGACCCCTCTATGTTCGCGAGCTTGATTCCTCTTTAGGGTTGTATGAGCCCCTGCACCTATGCCTCAACTTTTTTTTTTTTTGAGCTGGAAAAACCACTCTAGCGCCACCTTTTTTTATTGTAACCGGTCATTCTGGGACACACTATCAGTTCCGACGAGAGGGGGGGCCCCCAAGATGGTTGGTTCTTCGTACCGGGGCTACCCGTGCCAGGGGGAATCACCCCAGGCCCGGGATTTCCTAACAGGCCCGGTGGGAAAATTATCATAATTAAAATTTTCAAGTTTTTTTCTGAATAATAAATAAATCAACTTAAAAGTTTTGAAAAATTTTCAAACAGAAAAAATCAGAAGTTTGACGATAGTGGGCTAATAAGGGACAATGGCTATTGCAGAACACTGATTTTACAATATAGTGCGACCTTTCAGCTTGTACAGCAATAATAAATATTGGTATATTTCGTAAACATTAACATCTCCAAATCGATTTATGTGTTGCCAAGAAGAAGCGTACACGCCTTTTCACATCAATTACGTGAATTGCCTACTTTTACTATTATTACTGCCCATACGGTGATTTTCGAATAAGATTGATAGAGAGGCCCGTAAATTTTTCCCCTCGGCCCGGATTTTTTGTCTACGGCCCTATACACTGTATAGTTATAAATAAAAAACATGCAACAAATATTTCGATGCTTGATAAATATTTAGTACGAAATACTAAAATAAATGTACTCTAACAAGAATTAAATTATTTTTTTACAATAATAGAATCATTAAAGCAAACAATAATAAAATTAGTCTATAACTTAAAGCGAAATAAAAATTCATTTTTTATATTAAACTTTCCATCTATTGTCTAGATCAGGGGTTCCCAATTTTTTTTTTTTTTACCGCGCCCCCTCTTCTTGAAATGAAAGCCTTCCCACCCCATCGCCTTTATATTATGGGTGTTACTGAATGGTATCTCATTCAAATTGCTGAATGCTATCTCATTCAAAGCGCTAATGTATTGCTGAATGCTATTTCATTCAAAGCGCTAATTTGTTGCTGAACTTTCATTCAAAACGCTAATGTGTTGCTGAATGCTATCCCATTCAATTTTTCTAAACATCATGTTCCATAAAATTGCCTTTGTAAAATGTGTACATAGGTATTTAACTAAATGATAAACAATAATTCAACTGGTCTTGCGCCTCCTGGCTTGCCTTCACGCCCCCCAGTTTGGGAACCTCTGGTCTAGATTGAGGAAAGCAACTTCTAAAGAAGCCCTTTAAGTTCTTTGGACCTAGCGTGAACAATTATTGAACACATTTTTAAAACGGGCGTATTGACGTAAAGTGTGACACCTAACAATAAGGCTACGATCCCACTCAGGGCAACATTTTTTTCGCCTAACAATAAGGCTACGATCCCACTCAGGGCAACATTTTTTTCCTTCTAACGGGTGGGCAATGAATATGCAACGCGGCCGTAAAGTGTGACGTCTAACAATAAGGCTACGATCCCACTCAGGGCAACATTTTTTTTTCCTTCTAACGGGTGGTCAATGAATATGCAACGCGGCGTAAAGTGTGACGTCTAACAATAAGGCTACGATCCCACTCAGGGCAACATTTTTTTTTCCTTCTAACGGGTGGTCAATGAATATGCAACGCGGCCGTAAAGTGTGACGCCTAACAATAAGGCTACGATCCCACTCGGGGCAACATTTTTTTTTCCTTCTAACGGGTGGTCAATGAATATGCAACGCGGCGTAAAGTGTGACGCCTAACAATAAGGCTACGATCCCAATCAGGGCAACATTTTTTTCCCCTTCTAACGGGTGGTCAATGAATATGCAACGCGGCGTAAAGTGTGACGCCTAACAATAAGGCTACGATCCCACTCAGGGCAACATTTTTTTCCTTCTAACGGGTGGACAATGAATATGCAACGTAAAGTGTGACGCTTCCCCCCCCCCCCTTCGTAAAAAAAATCTGCAAAGCAATGTTGTCACGGGGAATCGATCTCATTTGATTGTAAAAGTACATCGGAGCATTCAGTGTTGGACATCTCTACGCAGTAAAAACCGGTCAACGGTAAATGACAAAAATCCAACTCACGACGTACGAAGGGATTTTTTTTTTCCGATTTTTGAATTCTATATTGCTTAAAACATAGGTACGTAAAATTAATATTAAATGACGATTTTAAGGGTTCATTATTGAAAATAATAAACCAAAATCAAAGAAAAATATTATATTAGAACAGTATTCAAACAGTTCCGTGGACTTTACCCATATCTCACTCATTTAAATGGCCAAAATGAGGCCGTTGGCGGCCTAAACAGATCAGCAAGTACTAAGAACAATATAAATGTCTATATTAAATTTTATCAAAATAGGACTCGGCGTTCGAGAGTTATCTCGGAACGGAAGCACAACCAGACAAAATCGTGGCGTTCATAACAGACCTCAGTTCGTTCGATCAACTAAGAGAACTTGTATTTTGTTCAACTCCACCAATCTGGAGAAACGCATACTCCGAGAGGAAGAAGGAATTGGTTTGAATCAGTTCACCCCCCAAGTTGAGGGGTGATCGATTAATTTCCACTTTTCTCAACGAAGACCTTTGTTGATTTTCAACCCTGTTTAGCTCCAGACATTTGCTCAGTTTGTTTAAAGAATCCTTCTTCTACTTTACACTCCCTAAAAGTGACTGTTTGCAGATTAACAGTCACGTCTGTAATAAATATTTTATCTGCTAAAGGATTCCTTTGTCTCCAATATTCGACACCAGGATCTTTCAGAACGGTAATTGTTTTCAATCCGTGACCAACGTCACCGTTGCCGCTGTCAACATTGTTGTTAGCTTCCTTCTTCTCGTCCGCTTTATTCACCTGTCAACAAAATTCATACAAATCTTAATATATAAATCAGAAATTTGTATGTATGTACCTATGTATGAGGGGTTGTCTGTTACAATATCACAGCCCAAACGGTAGCAAATAGCAAAAAATTTATGGGAATGGACCCCCCCCCCCAAAAAAAAAAATCATGATCTAAGCAGAACTAAAATATGTCAAGCCGTTTTCGAGTTACGGCCAAATTTATAATTTCTTCAGCAAAATCGGACAGTCACGGTCCGATATTTTAAAATTTGTTGCGACAACATATCAGTTCAAAGCGAGAAAGTTTTAGGTGGTCCTTTATTCCTTATTTTAGGACATTTTCTCAAAGGTAGGTCCAGCCATTTCAGAGTTACGAGTTCGAAACCGGGAACGGGTAAAATAAAATTTAGAAAATACTAAAAAATCAGAATGGCCGTGCCCCTAAGGCGCCTAGCGAAACGTTTAAATCTTGGATTTTAAAAGTTGCAATATACAGGGTGGACACAAACCAATACCCCCCCCTAATTTCCATTGTCNAATGCCCCCCCCCCCCAATTTTCATTGTCCTTGAAAAACTGAGATTAGCAATATAAGAATCGTAGCGAAGCAGCAATATAAGAATCGTAGCAAAGCACGGGCGAAACAGCTAGTATTAATTTAAAAAAAATATATATATTTTTTTACCAAAGATAGAACACTGGTACAACACAAGGAATGGAAAAGATGTAATACACTCGCTGTTATCCATTTTTGGGGAATCATTCTTGAACAAGGGCATACAAAATTATAACAAAGAAAATAACCCAAAGGATTTTAAATTCGTTAGATACCTATAGGTATCTAACAAACCGTCTGATAGAAATTGCTCCCTACAGTCCAGATGAACACTTGAACCAACCGTTTACTTTTTACATATAAAAATTATTACGGTAAAGGTACCTATCACACTATTTGTCATGATTCCAAATTTTTTGATGTATATTTGTTGAATTTGTGTGTCTGATATATATTTGTGCCGCTATCACACTATTTGATGAGTCTTTCAGACAAAATTATTTTGTGTGTTAAATCATAGTAATTTAGATATCTCCGTGGCAGAGTGCGCATCACACTCGACTTGCACCAAGGAGATTCCGGGTTCGATTCCCGGACTGGCACATTAGATTGCGGTGGCGAAATGGGAGTAGATAGAGCGGGAGGTTGTTTATTTGTTGCGGGAGATGACTTTTTATCATTTGATGCTGTACCTAAAAACGAAAAATTTTCAAACAATTAAAGCACGCACGCAGTTGACACAGGATGCTGAACGCAGTTAACCTGGAATTCTTCTTTAACTTCACCCCTTCCCAATTTTATTTGGTGTTGGCTTTTATTTACTTAACTCTACCATGCCACAACCTTTTGCGCGGTGTCACGGTAACCCTAGCTTGCTTCTCACAGTATCAATTGAAAATGTGTAGAAACTAGCATTATAAAATTTACAAATTGAGTTGACATGTTTCGTTTCCTCCTAGAGACATCCTCAGAACAACTGGAGGAGATATCTTTATCTTCTGTACGTGTACAGGTGTACAAAGTGTAACTAATTTGTAAAATTTGCAAATAAAAACTTTTAGTCAAGTGAAAACATAGTCAGTTTTATTATTTTATTTTGTCGATCAATTGCAATTGCATTAAATAGCTCTCTACCTTTGTTTCCATATTTCTCTCGTTTGCTCATCTTAGTCAGTTCCATAATGCCTACCGACCGCCCTGCACAAATTCTCTACTTAAACTACTGTTCGTCATTTTAAAACAATCGCATATAATCTTTATATATAAAAGGCAATGTCCTGAGTTACTGATCAACGTAGAGCCGAAACTATTAATGCTATAGACTTGAAATTTGGCAGGCACCTTCGTTGCACCATGTAAGTGTGCACTAAGAAAGGATTTTGCAAAATTTTAATTTGGACACGGGTAGCCCCGGTACGAAGAACCAACCATCTTGGGGGCCCACTTGTATAATCGTGAGTTCAAGTAACAAAGACGTGAGCTTGTGTTTATCGCTTGTAAAGGACGACCACTTAAATTTGGTAGGTATGTACCTGTTGGTATCTTACTACTGGGCGTCTGTACTGGAGTGGTAGCTGGACTAGCAAGCGATGCTTTATTTACTGGCTTCAATCCAAGAGACGCAAGTCGGACATCTACTAACTCTCTTTGAGGACTCTCCCGCGGTTTTGAAGACTTTGAACTTTCTTGGGCCTGAAAACAAATGATTTAGGTATAAATATTAGCCGCCCATCTAGTGACTTTTATTATTTACAAAAAAAAAAAATCATATTTATTGGTAGGCTTACGCTATTCTACATATTTTTTTCCTCCCTATAAATTCGACGACAATGCCGAGCCCAAATAGGACTAATACCAAATTGACCTACACACATTTTCAATAATGAATCTTTGATATGGATCACTCCTCATCCACTCTTAAAATTTGATATTTTACGTTTCAAGCTACGTACTACGTTGAATCCAAAAATCTTTATATATAAAAAAAATCTTTATATATAAAAGGCAATGTCTTGAGTGACTGATCAACGTAGAACCGAAACTATTAATGCTACAGACTTGAAATTTGGCAGGGACCTAAATGTGCACTAAGAAAGGATTTTGCAAAATTTTAAGGGGTAGAAATCGCGAAAAGTAAACAATCCCCATAAGAAATATATTGGAGCGAGAGAGATAGCATGATACATCATTTAAATTTTAAAATATGCGCAGGCGGAGCCGCGATCGCTAGTCTAATATAAAATCCTTTTGTGATCGGTAAGAGACAATTTTGTCATTTAGCGATTTTAATTTAATATTAAAAGTGAGTTGAATTCCACGTACGAATACCTAAAAACGTAAAATATCAAATTTTGAGAGAAGTAGTGGGGTATTATATTTTTTTATGGTGGTGTATGTAATTCTTCAAAATTCAAACTGAACTCACACTTGATTCTTTCGTTGTTGGACTTGTTGGCCTATGTCGATGTTGTTTTTCGTGTTTTTCTGTTCGTACTTTTTCTTTTTCTGCAGACGGACTTAATTTAGGTAATTTACTGTGAGGCGGACTGGTGGTTATTGTAACCCCAATCTTTCCCGATTCTTCACTCAATACTTCGGCTTTTCGTTTCGCATGTTGTCTTTGAATTGGAACTGGTAATTCTTCTTCTTCACTGTCCGAGCTGTCACTTTCATCAATTTTTGGAGAAGTGGGTAGATCGCCATCTGAAAATATGAAAACAAGAAGAAAAAAAATGAATACGAGTTGAACATTTTCCTCAGTAAATGCTCACTCACTATTTTGGTTTATTTTAATTTTTACTGATGCTCACTCACTATTTTGGTTTATTTTAATTTTTACTGATGCTTTTTTACTGATGCTCACTCACTATTTTGGTTTATTATTTTAATTTTTGCTGATGCTCGCTCACTATTTTGGTTTATTATTTTAATTTTTACTGATGCTCACTCACTATTTTGGTTTATTATTTTAATTTTTACTCGTTCAATCTTATGTTTGTACAAGAAGCACAACAGTAACAGTAAAAATATATGGGAATAAGCCCCCTCCCCAACGGCCATGCCTCTAAAGAGTGCTAAGCGAAGGAGACGGAGAGTGCCAATCTTCTCATTTTTTTGCCCAAAATTAACAAATAACACAAAGTACATTTAAATTTATAGCGACAGTAGATTTATCAACTCAAAAAGAAGAAGTTTTTCAAATGATTGTGGAAATGACAGCCCTCTAAGGCGTCAAGCGAAACTGCCTCTAAAGCATCAGGCGGAGCCGGCTGGTTAAATGGAAAATTCTGAAATGACATTTAAGAGTTAGTGCATTATCAGCTATTCCTCGATGATCTCACCTTGAGAGATGTTATCCTCTTCCTCTGTCTCCACATCCGCGGCGGCTGACTTAGGCACTTCTTCTTCCTCCTCCTCTTCTTCCTCGAGTTCTTCTTTTTGAACAACCTACCAAAATAAAATTGTCGTTAAAAACTTTATTCTGATGGCTTCATTTTTCTTTTTGACAGTCTCTCTGGCCCAGTGTGGGTATTACACTGGGTTAGCACGAGGGAAGTCCGGCTTCTAATATTGGCTGAACCGATTTTTTTTTTCTTCGGAAATATGTTTAGCTGTTCGTGGTGAACAGCCTCTTCAGAACAAATTAGTTACTTAAGATGTAAGAAGCGACCAGTGTCGGCAATGAAAGGGTAAATATAAAATAATAATGCGATGATTTAGTGTAGTGGCCCTTGCAATGATGTGATACCCACAGAAGAATGTTTTGATAATATAATCTTAGCGTTACCAAAAATAATAAATAACACATTTACATTTTTGTTTTCAAGGTTTTTATTAATTGTCGTTCTTGTGAATGTCTTCGACAAGCGTTCAAAGAAAAAACGTGGAGATAAAAATATACCTCACTTCCCTCGGACAAAAGAAGGCATCACAGAATGTTTAAAAATTTAAGTGAAAATATTGAAACCACCAAAAGACTCAAGTCTTCTTAACAGACGGACAGTATAATAGACAGACTACTTACATGGCGTATTTTTTTCTTTGGTCCTCTCCTAGATTCTGACCTTTGGCTGGAAATTAAATAAAAATATTATCTATTACTTATATTGTCAAAATTTGTATATTTGAATGTAAAATTTTACTCGTATATTATACTCGTCCAGCGAATGGGCTCTGCCCATTCGCTGGACGCCATAGAGAAATAATGGCCTTTTTATTTGATAGTGAAAAAATTACTTTGTTAACTGCATTTCTTGGATTTTTCTTGCAAAAATTTGTTATTACTTGTCTACGGAATATATGGTTTTAAGTTTTGCATTTGTTCTATGGTAGTGGAACCATTGTCATCAATTTATCGGTATGTTTTTTAGAATTGGACACTCACGAAAAATAGTAGGCAGATTTTCTTACAAACCTCTCAAAATTGTACGTATTTTGTTTCAAAAATCGAATAAAGAAATTCCTTCATCCGCATATCTGGTATGTAAGTCCTGTGTGGGGTCTAGTTGGTCCTTGAGGGTCGGCGTTAATGTCCGTCATACAACACCAGTAAGATAAGTAATACAAAGTGTACGTAAAGTGATTATTATCATTAAACTGTACGAACTACAAAAAACACATTAAATATTGACAAAAAAATCATCACATGTCCGTGAGGAAGAATTCTCACCTTTTCTCGTAAGAATCTATAAGTCGTCGATCCAAAATATTCACTTCGGGTTCCCAAGTACTGTGCCTGAAAGATGAAAAAAAAAGTGCGACAATTAATCATATGTGTGGCTGAAGTAATTTTACCATGGGACGCTCATGTACATTTTTACCCATTTTTTTTTTTACAATATTTATTTAGAGCAGCAGTTTAATACATGAATAAACAAGGAATAAATATAAAGAAAACTGTAATTAAAAATAGAATGAGAAATTGCTTGTCGAGTTGTAAGCTGAGTATTTTTTAAAAAATAATTTATTGTTTTTTATCAATGTTTTTTTTTTAAAAAAAAAAAAAAAAATCGTGTATTTTTTTCTGCTTATTATATACAAGACACCTTATATTTTTCCTGTGTTACCTGTCTGTCATCATTACAAAATGTAACTTACTTTTGACTCCATCCTTTCCACTTCACAAAATATTCTACAATGCCCTGAAAAAGAAATAATTCAGATTAGATGAAGAAGGAGATGAATATTGGAAGTTTCATAGTCAATTTCATTAGAGCACATGTCGACATCCTATCGATATATTTGTCTTGGAGTTTATATTTCAACTAGGTACGTTCAACTAGATTTGTCTTTGATATTTCAACCTAAGGCTAGATTTCTGTGTCTCATTGGAAAACTTCATAGATTCGATCGGGAATCAAACCAGGACCTTCTCTGAAGCAAGTCAAATGTGATGCGCACTCGGCTACGAGTAATAATTACAATATTAGCATGTTTAACATTTTAGTCCAATTTATAGTCGAGTCTATAAAAAATATATATGATATATGTATTTCAAGGTCCACTTGAACCAAATATGGTTTCGCTCCACTTTTCAAGAATCTAATATTATTGTTAACTTACTCTTCGAACCCGTTTCTTCATAATTCTTTCCGCTGCATAAACTCTGTCACCCATATTGATAACTTTTATATATTTAAATAACTATTTTCTTATCGATTCAATGTATTTTTATTCCGTTTTAAATAAAAGAAGATACACTCTTGTAAGGTTACATTTTAGTAAGTCCCCAATTCAGATTTTTAGAAGAAATATGAAATATTTTTATATTTCAAGAATAATACTGTTAAACACTATTTTTTTTAGAACAATTAAATTAAAGACATAATATATTAACAATATTGAATTAATTATTTATTTAAAATTGTTTGACGTTTTCAAAATTACATTGTAAATTTAAAATGAAATAAACAAACATACAAAATACAAACAGGAATAGGTTTACAAAATTTCTGAAGAAAAAAAGGATCCGAAGTTTGCCGAATCAAAATGTTCGAACACAAACATGAAGATGTCCGTTTTAACTCCTGGCAGAAATCAAGGAAGGAACTATGAAAAAGAAAATATTCTTTGACAAACATTAGTAATTTTAAGTGCTCGTCCTCACAGCTCTATGTATACAATCACAGTTCCAGCCAAGGGTCATAAGTCCTTTCCGGTATAACAACACCCAAGCTTACTTCCTATTGTTAAAAGGTAAGGTATTCTTTCATTCGGCTTTCATTTGCGTAACCCAACCAAACTTTTAGGCCGGCCATACACGCAACGATAAGTCTGTGAACGATTATCTGCGCAGACGACTGTATGGCAGGCACAGATCTGAAAATCGGAGACAAATCTGTGCAGATCCTGCCATACAGATAAGTCTGCACAGACTTATCGGTGCGTGTATGGCCGGCCTTACGAAAGGTGGATGCAGACAATAGTTTTCTACCAGGAAACCGCTAGGAATAACTTCTTCAAAATCATAATGGCATTATCGCTCGAGCTGCAAAATTGATGTTTTAAGCTAAACAGTTTGTAGGAAGAAGGTTGTTTTCTGCTTCCACCTTTCATAATTTATATGCTCGGATAATTTACACAAACTCAGAATGCCGAATGAAAGGATAGCTTACCGTTCGACTATAGGAAATACAAAGATTGTAACTTTCTATTCAGTGAACTGAAAATGGAGACAAAAGCTGTGAATATCTATTTTAAGTCCCACTATCCACTCTCCCTTATTTTAAAATAGCTTTGAATTCCGACCCCACATCATCTCGGTTCGTTATAAATTAACCACTAGGAGATGGGGCTTTGTTATACTTTATCAATAGATTAAGTTTAATAAAATGAATGATCACAGGTACCCCACTAGGACGACGTGTTGGTGAAGAGTGAGGAAATTAGACTAAAATTCTGAAATCGGATTTCAAACTCATTATAAATTTCGAAGTAAGGGAGAGTGGATAGCGGGGACCAAAATAGATTTCATATCTTTTTTGGGGCGACGCGACGACTTGGCGGGGAATTTTTATAGTACGCAGTGGTATTTTTGGGAGAATCTCATAATTTTTTTTTAGCAAGAAAATATTCATATTACGGTAAAAGGACAGAGATCTAACGGAGGAACAATGTTCAACCCAATAATTTTCTTGAGAGCGCTAAACATATTCTGGTCTGAAATTTCAGATTGAATTTATAATATTACATCATGTGTCATGCGAGGAATTCTATTTTTTAACTAAAGAAAGGTCTGAATATGTTGTCTGCATTACACGCTATATATGAGATAAGTAACACCCTGTTTATTTTCGGCATTAATTATGCTTGGTTTGATGATTTAAATGACCCCTCATACGTCCATATCGTTTCATTGGTTCGGAAAATATATAACATATCTTTGATTTTTTTTGAAGAAAAATATAAATAACGAAAGGCAGAAGAAAAAAAATGTATTTTTGGGAAGTCTATATCTCCGTTTTGACTTAACCTATATTTTGGAACTTTTTATTCTTCGTCTCTGAGTTCGCCCCATACACCGGAAACAATTTTTTTTTATCCTAAGGCGTGTGGTTTTTCTTCTAGAAGTAGCTGAGCTGCGGCGTATAATATACTCTTGGTAGCTACCGCGTTCCTTAATAAACTAGTTGAAATGGATAACCCACGGCTGCAGCTTTTCAGTTTTTGTTCCATATCTCCGTAAGGAGGTATTTACGGGTATATGCTTGGAGAAAAAAAAATCATTTTGACCTTCTGAATCGATGAGGAGCCGGCAGCCTGTATACTATTTATTGATTAAAAAAAAATTGAACCATAGCAAAGCACTGGTAAACCTGCTAGACGAACAACTAATAGTAATTTACAAGATTTATTTTAATAAAAATTAAATATTATAAATAAATATATTTCTTAAAGAATGAATTGGGTGAAATTAAAATGATTCAAGACGAAAAAAACAAACTCTTCCAACATTATTTTGGTTATTTTACTTTTAGGAAACCTGAATACGTTTTTATGTTTGAGGGACGATCGATTTAAACCAGAGTTTGTTTTTGGAAAAAGAAATTGTTTACAAAGTTAGAATGAAAATCATTTACGTTAAGGAAAACCATTTTTCTTTTTAAAAAAATGAGGTGTGTGCCAATCAGGAAAGGATAACCATATTCCCTCAAAATGAAAGTGGGGGTGCGCCAATTAGGAAAGAAAATCCATTAATCTCCCGAAATAAACAAAAAATTTTTAGGATTACAAACAATAATAATTATAAAAAAATATCCCTAAAAAACAACATCAAAATGTGTTTTTGATCACTTTTGAAATTCCATCGAAGACTTGAAGGATCTCGCTGAGTTATGAGGCAGATATGAAACTTCATCTTTCAAGCACAAGGAATCTTCAAGTAGCTTTCTGTAAAATAGGACCAAGGATATTAGGATAGAGTCAAAGGAGCAGGGTCGTACGTCGGGAATACGACCGTAAGATTCTTAATCTTACTACTATTATAAATGCGACACAATGTTTCTAACACAACCTAATGAACCCAGCAGCTACTTACATTATTCCCAAATACAAAACACGCAACATTTTTTGTTTTGTTGCTTGGTTATATGAAGTTAAAAAAATGCATTGTCAGAACTATTTTTTGAGGTATTACAGCAAAGGCAATTGTGCTAAATTATCATTGTAAACACAAGATAGGTTTATTCATAAGGCAGTTTAGGCAACTGCCTAGGGGCCCCGAGCACCGAAAGAAAGAAAGAAAAAAGTTGCATCGAGTGAAAATTTAATTTGAAGATTTGTATCCTCAACGACAATATTATTGCTTTATTTTTCATTACATTGTCATATTTCAAATTATTAGTATAGAATGAATGATATTTAATTTTATGGCGGCGATTTTCACGCCGACAGATAAGACGTTGCGACGGTGGGGCAAACAAAAGCAACACATTTATAACTTTACTAAAAAAACACCAGCCACCCGAAATTGCATTGAATCTAATAATATTCAATTTTATCATAACCGAATATTATTTAGTAAAAAAAAAAAAAAATAGATATAAATGCATGGTGGTAGGAAAAATGTATTTTAGAAAGTTAAAAAAGGTGAAGGTGCCCCGAGAATTGTATTGTCTAGAGTCTCCGACAAGGTTAATTCGACCTTGTGTAAACATTTTTTTTTACTCTTGTGATATCATCACTGCTTGCTTCTCATACCTGAAGTAGCCACTAAGTAATACTACACAGAGCTGGTTGCACTCTAAATATCCAAACACAGTGCTGAAAAAAATGGGTTTCGCCAGGTTTTGAACCCACCGCCGTTTAAAATGCCTGTGTGATACCCACTAGCTCTGAAAGACTGAACACTAAAAGTTTGAGGTTTCCATTTACAAATTTGATATATATATATTTTTGAAATATTCTCATTTCTTCTATTAATAAAAGGCCATTTTTTCAGAAAAGTTATTTGGATTCTTACAGTGCTGAATTTTGACTTGGTGCTACCACACTTCTTAATAAATCAGACTATTGTTTCATCTTCCCCGAATTCTTTTTTTTTTTTNAAAAAAAAAAAAAACAACAACATTTTAACGTCATCAAGACCAAAATTCCATTCTGTGTGTTGTCGGAGGGGATGCACTATGGTCATTAAGTGAGCATGTTACTAAGGAGAGACAAGGTATGATATTCCGCCGTCCCAAATTAGTCTAGTTCTGCGCATGACGTCACAAGAGCCATGTGATCAACTTCTGACACGTCATACGTGCCGCTCACATCTAATCACCTGTATCTACATTCATTTATTTCTTTAAGTCTTACTTAAATAATCATGAAAAAAAAAATATAGAACTCGTGACGTCAGCATTTTCTGTGCGCAAACAACATACCTTGTCCTCTTAGTAGCATGCTGTGTGTGAGGTGGATGTTGGTCACCTTGTCACCTAGCATTCCCCCTCTTATTTTATTTACAAACAGTATGAATTCTTTGACATGGAACTATTTCGTACGGCAGTATCTTTGTGGGATTGGTAAATAATTTGAAAATCTTGACCTATATTTAATCTGTCCTTAATAGTACGTCTGGAAACAAATTAAAACAAAACAAAAAAACACTTACTCAAGGTTGCTTTCAAACTATGAAATTTAGTTGTTTTTACTTTAACTTCCCATATACGAAGTATAAGTAAGTAAAGTATTGTATTGGTGAAAAAAAAAATAATAATAATAATAAATTAAAATTACAAATAGATGATCGATGTCGGTTGTGCAAAAAATTCCCCGAAACCATCACACATGTTATCAGTGGATGTCCCGAACTTGCTCGGCGGGAATACACAGAAAGACACAATAAAGTGTGCAAATATATACACCATAATATTTGCAAAAACTATGAATTTAAAATTGAAGAAAAATGGTATAATCATGATCCTGATCCTGTGATGTCAAATAATAACTATGTGATTATGTATGATCAACAAATCCACACAGACAGAACTATTCTAGCTAATCGCCCGGACATTATTATTAAAGACAAGATAAACAGAAAATGCTATCTGATAGACGTGTCCATCCCTGGAGATAATAATATAACAAGAAAAGAGGCAGAAAAGAAATTGAAATATAAAGACTTGAGCATAGAAATAAGTAGAATGTGGGACATGGAGTGCAAAATTATACCTATTGTAGTTGGAGCACTGGGTGCCATACCGAAGACACTCCTACCCAATCTGAAAAGTATCCCAGGATATTTCAACCTTTATGAAATCCAAACGTGTGTGCTATTGGGAACGGCACACATTTTAAGAAAATTTGGCATTTGAAGACAGAACAACAGTGATTAAATCCTAAGAGTATAGTTTACTCTCGATTTAATTACTAGACAACAGATATTAAATTTAAAAATATCTTGGAAGCTTGTGATAATAATAATAATAGAAAATTTTAGGCATCAAATTTTAAACATATTTGCAAAATTAAAATATTTGAAAATAGTATTCAAAAATCTGCTACTACTTAAGTGTATGCAATGTATATCTGAGTGGTCACCACACAGATTCAATTCACCGTGGACCACTCAGACAAATGTTTCAGTTAAGAAGAGACAAAAATGAATGCTATTCCACAAGCCATCATGTCAAGATCTGATTTCAAGATGATGGAGACTCAATATGACCTCAGGAACATGGTTTGTACCCGGTCATATTAGGTCTCAAAAACTGCTTAATGTGAAAGTCATGTGAAAATTAAATAATAATAAACCAAAAAAATGCATACTTAAAAAATGGTTCCATGTCTGTCTATAATTAATTTCTTGTTTTCTATGTCGAAAACTAGTCCTACGGATACCGTTCATCCAATTTCGATGAAATGTCAGGGTACGTTCTCCAGCGGTCCCGCTACATGTAGCAGCGATTTCGCCTGGGCATGCACGAACGTCCGATTCTTGCAACTCTCACATCCTTGAAATGGCTGATCAAATTTGTTGAAAATTTGGAGAGTAAGAAATTCTTTGAATGAGAAGAGGTATAAGAGTTATGGTGAGGAAGCTATACTGATACTGACCTACTTAGCACATGTTTTTTTTTCTCTTCCATATCTTTTTTTCTCTTTTTAGACAAATATATGAGTACGCCCTGATACTTGTCTTGTCTGGATCTACAAAATGTTTCTTATATCAAAACTCTGTCAATTTTAGCAGATGTGTTTATGATTTACTTCTACTCTGGTTTTTATTGTATGTTTGTTTAAGAAGTCTAGTATGTACATATCTGAGATTTTAGGACCTTTTAGACAACAAATTTCATCAAAAAAGCAGAGCTTAAGCAGAACTTACGGTAGACGTACGAATTTTTCCATTCCATTTTTGAATTCGCAGTACAAAAATTTCTACCTAGAAATGTATGCAATTTTTTTTTTAAAAAAAAAAAGAAACTGAAAATTTAATATTTCACGTTTTTTTTGGCCGTTTTTGATGAAATTTGATTTCGCCCGCCCCATTTGGGATCTAGCTAGTCCTCAAAGCTTGACACTACTGTCAGTCACATACATGGGATTCCGTACAACTAGACAAACAATATTTCAATATCAGTAAAAGTAAACTATTAAACCAATCTGCAACCTACATTTTTCAGTTTGAATACTCACCCAATGGAAAGAATGCCATCAGATCTGTTTCTAGATGCGTCTGCTGTCCAAACTCCAATTTTGTTGCCCTTGGCTCTAACATTCACAACAGCACCACAAATATCTTCGCTATTGTTATCGAACGCTTCTCCAATCAAACAAAGAACCTAATACAAAACGAAAGGTTATATTTTTAGTCTGAAAAATTATTATGTTTTTTCCCCCTTAGAAGCTTAAATTTTATATTTATAATAGCTTAGGGAAAATTTACTAGTAAATTATATCATGTTTAAAATAATTAAATATAATAATATTACAGTTTTTTTTCGAAACTGTAATGGTGTGCATTCAAGGTCGGTACGGCTATCGTGAGGGCGAAAAAACAAGTCCATTGATTGTTGAAACAAAATTGTCAAAGGGGATCATAATACTGTAGTTGCTCGTCCGATAATATACAAATTAGTTTGGAATCTTTTATTCATTGGATAAAAAAAAAAAGATAGATTTTTGTTTCAATGAAAAAGTGGAAACATATCTATATATATAAAAGAGAAATATATATATAAAAAAAAAAAAGTAACTGAACCCAGGTACCAGACTGTTGAGATTTTAAATTAACTTACTATTTCCAACCAGTAGGCATTCAAATCTTGTTTATTTTGTCTTCTATCCAAACTGATCAACCATCGACCACCATTTTTGTTTGCTTCATCTTCCCACATGGGCCGAATTCCACTTTTAAATAAGGAATAATCACATCCAGCTCTTAAATCAGCGGCCGCTTTGATATGGTTAAATAAACTGAAAAAAAAAAGGACGAGAAGGCTGTAGAAAAGAAAACCTACTCTCTAACAACTTCAAGAGGCAATTTGTATCATGATTTTCTTTGTAGTATACATTTTTTGTGCAAATGCTTGGGGGGAGGGGGGATATGACTCTTCCCTTAAATAAATGTTTTTTTGCTATTCATTAACAAAGATTTTTTTTTTTTTTAAAAAAAACTTTTTCAAAATTGGCCCATTTTTGTGATATTTCATGATCTGAGTACCTACTTCAGAGCCTTATCCAATGCCACCATTAAGCTCAGCAAGAAAAACTAATTGTTGCACACTGTATACATTACCTATCTTAAATTTTGGTTTGGCATCTACACAAACTTGTTGACTCGAATTAGTAGCCGAGCCGAATTTGTTACCATTCAATTTCAGTTCCCTCTAGTCCTCCGCTCACATCATAACGAAGAAATTATAACTGTAGACCTCGCTACTTAAAATAAATTACAAATTCAAACTTCTAAATTTACTTTATAAAATTATTAAGTGTTTTTGTTGTATTAATTGTTAGTGTTCTTTAATTAAATAAACCTCCATCACCGCATACAGTCCTACCGAAGCAGGGGCCCCCTCAGAAGAAATAAAACCCTCGAAGTACAGCCGGTAATCTATTTTATAATTCGAACCTCTATGTGTAACGCCCCGAAAACACTAATGCTATAAAATCTATCGGAAAATATAAGTACCCTCTATAATCCCAAATCAGAAAAAAGAAAGTGACCAGTCAAAAGTATGCAGAATTTTATGGTAAATGCAAATATGGAAATAAAAATGGGGATTCTCATTTAAAAATCTAATGTTGACATCGCTTTTAGGTATTTCTAGACCACCCTGTATAAAATCAACAGTATCAAAAAAACGGCATAAAAAATCAATAATGAACGTGGTTTTTTTTTTGTTTCGAAAATTCGAACCCGTGCGAAGAAAACTTGCTGTTACATAAAGGCTGGTCCATCCTCATCCTGGTCTGTATACCTAACTTTACTTTGGCTGACTATAATTTCATAAAAATCGTAATACCTACCCTCCATTTTTAGCGCCTTTTCTGTAAGGAATCGGATAAAAATGTGTCGGACAGATATATTCTTATATCAATGATTATGAACACTAATCTTAATGGAATGTCAGTTTTTACCTTTTTTAGACAATTTAGGTATTTTCTCTAAAAAACAAAACAAGAGAAAAATGACAAAATTCAATTATGGGCAGTTGTCTATGAAATTTTCTTTTTTCAAATACGTACCACCAGAAGTCTTCAACAGTTGAGAAGTTAGTTATTTCTCGTTGGTTTTCTTCCCAAGTCTTGCTTTTGTCATTTTCATAATACCACAAAGTCCATGTGTTTTGTAAAGGATGTTTTATCAGTTCTTGAGAGACTTCTGTGGAGGCTGTCTTGTTGGTAGATTCTTGGTTCTGCTCTTCTTTCTCCTAAAATACATGTTATATCAAAATTGTAATTCTTTTTGACACTCCCCATAGCATGGTTATCGAAAAGTTCGTTTTCGGCATTTAAAGAGAAATCTGTGTTCCAAACTTCCAGATTTAGTAATCAACAATCTGCGATTATGAGTACATAGCGATATCGCGATACAATTTACGTAGTTAAGTCATAAAAATACATTAGAATTGGCCATTAGAAATGTACACCAAGAATTTTGGTCTAGGAGAAAAAACAGTAAAATAATTCAAAAGTTTTTGATGATGCTTCAATTTTAATACTTCTCATGGCACATGATCAATAGACTTCACGAAAGAAAATCCCACTTTTTTCATTTGTCCATGGACTATGATAAGAGTGATAAGACAAAGTTGACTGACTGGGTGGGTACTCTGATTTGCAGATCTCTGGGATCAAAATATTTTAAAAACAATAAACAGTACAAGGGATGTTTGTGCTTAGGAAATGATACTTTACCGTTAAAGGAAGAAATCTTCATTAAAAAAAAAAAACGAAAAGAGGACAAAAAGAGAAAAGACCAGGTGTAGTCCAGGGAAAAAATCGTTCATGAAACTTGAGAGTCCAGACCATCGTAAGTGCATTCACACGACACACAATATGTAAGGAAGTTGGTCTAGGGAAGGGAATAACCGATACTCTAATACATTATGTTATCAATTGAAAATGTTCAGGATGAATACTTACCTCCACTTCTGAGTTTTTACTAAAGTTCGCCATGAATGAAATTGTAATTTAACAAAATAATTCAAGAATTATTATTATTTGAATTATAAAAAAACTATTTATCAAATTAGAAAATTTTACACCGTACACGATATACGTCTTCACTTCACCACTACACGAGTGAAAAGGAAAGATTTTTTTTAAAAATATCAAAATGGCGTCTTTTCCTCTGGCGGCTCATTTTTCGGGTTTGACGAACAATCCCTGTGGCTGTCATAACTCTGGGCAGGGATTAAGGATAACTATAATTGAAATTTTCAACTTCTCAAAACGAGAAATTTTCAATTTTTTAGTCTGGTTTATCGTTGGTCAAAGCTTCGGTTTTGTCCTATTGGTAAGGAAATGACTCAAATAGTGGAGTTTGGGATTGAAAGAAATCCCGCATTAGGACAAATGGCCATGGATGCAAGTTAAGAACTACTGAAAAGTACCTCATCAGAACAGGAAATGACCAATGACCTTGAAAAGATTTTGCAACCAGAATAAATTGGGATGCAAATTAAGAACTACCTACTGAAAAGACCAACCTCATCAGAACAGGAAATAACCAATGGCCTTGAAAAGATTTTGCAACCAGAATAAATTTCCTAATTTCTTTAATTTGTCGAAAGGAGGTTAGAAAATTGGACATGCTTTTAAGGTCAGTCTCGGTTGATCGAGTTCTTTTTAGGTTTTTTAATTTCTGCTTGGAGGAAAACTCGAGATAAATACGAACATTTCAATCGAGCCGCCATCAAGACTATGTTCGACAAAAAAAAACTCGAACACAACCCTCTTTTAAAAAATTTAAACGTAGGCTGTCTTCATTGCGCACTTTTTTCTACAACTTGTAAACAAAATTACAAATTTTTCCTTTTTTTTATCAGTAAATTTTCATAAAAAAAAATGATAACGATAATTCAATTACTACAATTTTTACTAATAGTTACAAATCTAATTAACACTAGTTTTAGCTAGTAATATTACAATTTTATTTGATTTATCCTATAACAGAGAAACAACATATTTTGGGTAATGTCTAAAAGAGAACGTATTATAAAATGTCTTCAAAATTTTATTCTAATGGTGAATGTAAGAAGTTTCAACCAAATATTTTTAATAAAGTAAAATGTACATATTGTTTTAAACAAAAAGAAGAACATAGTAATGAAGCTTTGGAAAGTAATAGGGTAAGTCGATATTATAGAAAATTTATAGAGAATTCTTTGAATGAAAGTGTTGTCAGATCTAGTTTCGTTCACACCCTAATCTCTCTCCATAATTAGAATAAGGATAAAAATATCTTTTAAGTACAGGAACTAATCCTGTATTCTGCTCATTTCATACAAAATTAATAGAATAATGTCGTTTAGTAAAAGAATGGATGATAATTTACATTGTCAATGTTAATTTCGTTATCAAATTTTATTTATGCACCTGTTGACCCTATTGTACACCTGTATATAAATCTGAAGGTATCTATTTACATGAGTTGGTCTCTGATAAGTGAATGAAAGATATTAAAGGCGTTTTATTGTCTGCATAAAAAAATGAAGGAGTCGAAAGAATTTGCGGAGTATGGTCTATTTATTATGTATTAAAAATAAATAGAAACTTTTTTTTTTTTTTTTTTTTTTTTTTTTTTTTTTTTAAAGAAAAGAACAGTTAAAAATGACACTTACTTTGGATGAAAGAATTCTTTATCCGATTTTTGGATACGGACTTATTGATATTTTAAATGTATTAAATCCTCTACTTTAATCTCGGGAATATATAATTCAGACATTTTGTTACAATTAAAATATTTTTCTATTTTATTTTAGGTTACGAGAAAAGCTGTAAAATGTGGTTACCTATTTGTAGCACCGTTCTCAGACTTCTCCAATCCTATCAACAAGTCAAAGGTAAGGGAGTATAATCAAACCAGAACTTCTGAAATAACAAATGGAAACTCTGTAAATGTATATAAGTAATAGGTTTCTTTTTCTTTTCCAATATTGATAAAATTCAATACAGAATTTTCCGTACAATACTGATAAATGTATCACATGAAACTCGCAGATCTCCGCCCCTGATGTCGAAAGTCAATTCGTCGAAATTCAAATAATCCCACAGAAAGTTCATACCTCTGAGACACCTAGATAAGTTGACACAGTCTGATAACAATTACCTGTAAAGGAAGTTATGTTTATGCTTAAGAAAACTGACCTTTTCTTTCAGAGATGGCAAAGACGTTGGTTTGTTCTGTACGATGATGGAGAACTGAAATATGCCTTGGACGATTATGTGAGTATTTGCTTGCTTTAGTTTGACGCGACAAAGAATCAACAGAGATACGGGAAACGTTTGGATATTTTTTAAACGAAGTTCTTGACTTTATTTCAAAATAAACTCCTAGTTTTTTTTTAAACTCGTACAATTTTTTTTTTTATGTTACTAGGACCCCATAATAGAACTAATTTTTTATTCTGTCGAGTTAATCAAATATTTAATTTCCCTATCTTTTTTGTGCTCTGGAACTTTTTATTCGTTAGTCCAAAGGACCTAAAAATTACGTCCTCACAATGGCAGGTTCTACGCACCAGGACGACCTGGTACGCATACCATCATAGTTCCAGCTAAGGGCCATCAAAATCTTTTTGGCAAACTCATATTCATATCAATATGTTTCTACCATTTTAATTAATCATGCATTTATGAATGGAAAGAACGGTTGATTTCGTGAGAAAAACCTCTACTGCTACCTAAAAATTACACCAATCTATTTTTCATGAGAAAAAAAGTTGATTTCTGTATTTGATAGAAAACTAAATATTTAAAACACGACTACTATTATGAGGTTAGAATACTACTTACTTATGAGCCAAAGTATAGCATCATTGGATTTCCGAGATAAAAATACATATTTTGTTTCTCTAAAATACTCTATGGTGACTTTTGAGGAAATAAAAACTTGTTTCACACGTATTTTCCTCTATGACACTTATAAAAAAAAGTTAACACTCTGTATGGAGTTTGACCATCCTTCTATTCGACTAGACTGATTCGCAACTAGCTCCTTTATAAATAGTATTTTAATTTAATTTTAAAAGTAAATGTTTACTATTGTTTTCTTTTCAGCCCGAAACAATACCTCAAGCATGTATTGATATGAACAAAGTAGTAGACGTACAAAATGCCGAAGATCGAACTAGTCATCCGTTTAGCATCAGCATTCATCTTGCTGACTCAATTCATTATGTTAAAGGAACTTGTAGAGAGGAAGCACAGTGGTGGAGCGATGTGCTGAATAGATATAAAGGAAGAAAAAATAACACAAGTTAGTATTGAACTGTAAACAAATCTGACACACTTGGTGCATCGTTTTATTGTTTGGACGGAGCGAAGTGTAGCCCTTCTAACAAACTGTAAAAATTTGTGACCCTACTCCTCCGAAGCTACTCAACCGGTTATCACTATTTTTTCCATATTCTGCATATACTAAAGGGTGCATATATAATTTTTCAGAACGATATCTTGAAGTTTTTTTAATTGCAGCTTTTAGATTTTGCGACCTTGAAAACATATAAATTGGCGTTCGACACTCAGAGCCAGTTAGATCGTTTTTCCGAGGCCGAAATATTAAAATGGGGGGGGGGGGGGGGTNGGGGGGGGGGGAGGTTTTCTGATTGTTAAAATTCCCTTAAATTCTAGTTCTGCGACCCAAAAAACACATTCTTAGACATCTCACACAACTTAATGTGGTAGGTACTTAATTTAAGAAAAAAATATTTTTGGGGAAGCTATTCGCGACCATCTTGATTTTTCGGGTCAAACATGAGCCTCACGTGTATTTGGATGGTATATTGGGAATCTCCGACCCCGAAAAAATAGATGTTCACTCTCTATTTTCTACCCAGAACAGAAAAAATAGAAAAAGTGTCACCATGAATTTTCATTTTCTAGTTTTATTATGTGTCCACTCGTGTGGATCAACTAGACCCTAAGTGGGATGATATATCAATTATCATTATTCCAATGCTAAGTGACGAACGACAGAAGTAGGCTCGAAGACATAGTAGGGCGATGTTACAAGGACCATCTAGGAACCTATCTATGGAGATCCTAGCTGTCAGTCTCAAAAATATCAGATTAGCCACTGACCATTGTAACCTGAGAAAACACCTGCACACAATGGACTTCCATGAGGACCTAGTTTTGTATAGACTCTGCGAGGAGGATGGGATAACTGCTTCTCACGTCATTTTTGATTGCAACTCCCTTTTTGCAATGAGACTTAGCATGGTTTAACTACTTACTTGGCTTGACATCCACAAAAACACTTGGCCAAAATTCTGATCAAGCTTGATCAAATCTTTGGTTTTAGCTAAGTAGGCACTACATTCCAAGCACAAAATCCCAGTTGAGTATAGGTGCAGGGGAATTTAGCCCACGAATGTATGTATGTACCTTAAAACTTTCTCGTCAACGCTAAGTGACATGTTCGCGGCAGGTGGTGCTGCTCTGCGACCGACAAAACATTGGATGTTAATTGAAATGATGCTTGCCGAGAAATTGTGATGACCTTTGGCTGAAAATCCAGGTTGTTCGGTGCAAAGAATTTTTATTTAAACATTTGATTTCACATTTCAGCTTCATATAGTACAAGAATAACTAGTTCCTCAAATTCTAGTGTTTGGGAGAATGATGATATATATCCTACCCGAGAAAGAGATGCACAATCTTTACATTCTACAACTGATGAAAATACATCTCCTAATACAATTCAAACTAAGAGTAAGCCTTTTAGTTTTAAAAATCTTGAAGAAATCTATTTTGTCCGATTCAGCTCCTTTTATTAGCTATTTTTGTGAACTGCAGACCTCACTCAAATAATGGACAGCCATGACGCCCCAATGGCCCAATAGAACCCAAACCAATTCAGCATATTCCATGAACGCAATAAATTTTTATACCCAGTTTCATCAAAATCGTAATTTTTTCCATGTCAATTCAGGTACCGCGCTTTTCCACGATTTGAGTTTTTCATTATTGTTCGCTCTGTCTTCTTGCTTTAAGAGGCTCCAGCAGAAGGTGTTCACAGAGTAAAGTGTACTCAATATAGTGGGGGAATTTGGTGTAGAAATCGTTTAATTTTCGAAAAAGATAACGAACAAATTTTGATTGTACTCTTTCAAGTCCCTTAGATCCAACTTGGGTGGATGGTGTCCATATGATAGATCCGTATTCAAGCACAGATCTTACATAGGCTTGTTACAGTAGTTTAATGGCATCAGGATCCCGGATGTACTTGGAATACCTGATAACCATACCAAGTTTTTTATAGTCTTTTTCTGTGATCTCTTGTATATGATTGTTGAAATTTAGGTTTGACTGAAATGTTACGCCCAGATCTTTGTACTGATCTGTATAATCAATCCAGATATTGTTTATGTAGTACGTATGTCTATAAGGGTTATTTTTGTTCGTGTATAGCATGGCGTAACATTTTTTAGGGTGGAAGTTTAAACCGATTTTTTGGAGCCATTGAGATAGAGAGGTAAGATTTGATATATAATGTTAAACATTTCATGATATCTGACCATGTCTTGGTGAATTTGACCGAAAAATTATTCACTCGAAAACGGATTGACATTTTTTAGTCCTAATAATTTTCCTAGGATCCCAGATCCCAGGCCCGTGGTCCATGTTCTAAAATTTGTATCTATCTTTTACCGTTCTAGTCAAACAATTCCAGTCAAACACACACACACATACATAACATTTATTTACTTAGCGTATAGCATTTTTTATTTACATCATACACACATAATTACAAACAGGTATTCAAGAAGTAGGTCTGTAAATAAATTTCAAATTTACATTAACGTGATATACATATATAAATGATTGACAATATCGATTCAGAGTTTAATTAATTAAATTAGAAATTAAAATGAGAAAATTAAAATTTAAAACTAAAATTAAAATTGGAAAATTAAAATTAAAAACTAAAATTAAAATTGGAAAATTAAAATTAAAAGCTTCGTATCAAGTTGTGATAGTGTTCACATCGTTCTATCATAACTCTGGTCTGATGATGACAGTCTGAGTACTGTTGAATGATCACCAAGTTAAGTTAAGTTATTAGTTTTAATTTGAATGTTCTAATTTTTGGCTTTTAATTTTCCAATTTTAATTTTAGTTTTTAAATTTCTCATTTTAATTTCTAATTTAATTAATTAAACTCTGAATCGATATTGTCAATCATTCATATATCTATATCTTACGATTCTTCTAATTATTTTAATGATATACATATATGGACAAGGTAAAATGATATAGGCTCATGGTAAGATCAACTAAAAATTGAAGAATTCTACATTATTTATCAAAAGCATATTTCATTTTTATATATTAAAATTTTAGTCCAAAATATTTTGGGGAACTATAATTACTACTGTTTTTCTTTTCTTTTTCTTAGTTTACGCTGGATCACCTCCGACTCGGGATAAAGTATCGAACGAAGAAAAAACTCGACTTCGTACAGCATCAAGAACACTAAGTAATAATTCAGACTTTTCAAGTAATTCTTCTGGTCGCGGCTTGTCACTTAAAACCTCATCGTCTGCATCATCCTTGTCCAATTCGTCAGTGTGTTCCTCGAGTACGAGAAATAGCAGTACGTGTTCAGATGAACCTCAAAAAGTGACTTCAAGTTTGAATAGTTGGTCACTCTCAGGTAAAAAAAAATTCTGATATTGATTTTATTATTATTTGTTTATTATGTACAACCGATGGTTGTTGAGACATTACAATACCTGAAAAAATGTAAAAATATATTAGAGTAAGTACCCTGAAAAATAATATATAAACCTGCAAAAAAATAGTTTATAAACAGGGTGTCTACCGGTCCTCCAAAAGTGCTCCTTTTTACTGGAAGGTCCTCCTTTTTTCCACACTGAGTTTTCAGTGGTTAGTCTTCCGATTTTCTAAGATTTTTTTTACTTAATTTCAAAAATTTCTGATAGGCGCTGATAGGATTTATTATCACATACCTTCAACATTGTAATAATTTTTAATAGTGAAGTTTTTTCACTTCCCAATGAAGCTTATCTGAGGGAAATCATGTATGCTCCTTCCTGTTGTAACACAAAAAGTAGTAGCATTTTTTTAGACGTTTGAAATACTACAATACGACCAATATTTTTCTGTTAGTAGAAGAATGTTTTTAGTATTTGAAGAGACTTCTTCTGTGGCGACTGCCAAAATATAGCTAAATTTTAATTAACGAACTCTATTAAAAGTTTTTAAACATTAATTCATGGAAAATCGGTCATAATATTTAATTATGACTTGATTGTGTAATTAATTATACGTTAACAACTACAAAAACGCTGAAAATGCCGGGGCTATGTTCATTTCAAAAACTATTTGTGATTATTTTGTCAAACAAAAAGGTCCTCGGAATGTCTCCTCCATGAGTCCTCCAAAAGTCCTCCTTTTTGATGGACCTAAACTGGTACACACCCTGATAAACTAGAATATCTGTTAAGAAAAATAGGTAATGTAAAGCAAAAAAAAAAAAAAAAAAAAAAAAAAATAAATAGAAAAGGACCGTACGATGTTCTCTATACAGTACTATGACATCTTCTATGCAGATAGCGACGCAGAGTTATGATTGCAAAAAAGTTTTAAAAAGCTCAACACCAACTTGTAATAACTCCGATCCTCTAATTAATTTTGTATCGACTACAATTAAATTGATGAGTCACGAGAGACATCTTCTAGTGAACTCTGAAGTTCACTAGAAGATGTCGTAACAGACGAAAGCACTCGTGACTCATCAATTTAATTGTAGTCGATACAAAATTTATTAGAAATTCTTATGGTTCAAAATGACTACAAACATCCTCAATAATATTTCTTATTTGAACTCCAATCCTGTAAACAGTGTAAACTGATCTCAAATAAATCTTAAAATACTCGAAGTTTATCTTACTTTTCAAAAATGTATTTCAAAAGGGGTCTGTCCATTTAAGATATCAAAGTTGACCCTCCTGAGGTCTCCCCTGGAAGTGTCAAAAATTTGAAAACCACTAGAAAAAAGTTTCCCTTGTAAAGAAACACGTTCGTGTTTTAGTTTTTTTCGTTGTTTTAGATATTGAGAGCCGCTCCTTTTTTTCTAGAAAACCTGTATAAAACCAAAATATTTCGATAGGACCAAAACATTTCGAGCCTTCATAGTGTTGGTAAGCTAACTCATTGACTCACAACTCAGCTGGCTCATAGACTCACAATCAATTCAGATAACTCATTGACTCACCATTAATTCTGTTTCAGACAAGATATCTGCCAGTCCGACAAGACGTGGACTCACAAATAGTATGCTTATAGAAGATTGTGCTCCCTCTCTTGAGAAACCAGTAAGCTTTCCCATTTTTCCCTCATACTGTATTTCTGATTCAACCCCCCTTGCCTGATGATGGTTGGGTACATATTGTGTGAGAACTTTTCTCCGACAAATATTTTTTTCGTATTCTGTTGTATTATTTTCAGCAATGAACCTTAGGAATCAGAAAGTGTCAAAGGCAAGTTGAATAGATCAGTTTCTGTGGGATTACTGAAGTAAAGTTACGTCCAGCGACTTTTTACTTCGCGTGCAAAAAAAAAACACACATAGTTTGATTAAATTGGGATACTATGTCACGTAAAATTATAATGAAGGTTAAAAATTACTATATCCTCTCTTGACTAAAAAATATTAAAGATGTTAAAAAGTTAACTAGTTTTGTCCTCCCCTGAGAACATCGTCGGAGCTAGTGTCACAGAAATTATTTTATGAGGTATTGGAGTGTTCAACACCTTTAATATTTGTTAGTCAAGATATAGTAAATTTTAACCTTAATTAAACACACATAGGTTCGAACCCTCGTCATACTGTTAGTTTCTGCCCAACCCAGGCTGGTTGAGGTCATTATACGTAGGTAGATGATTTGTTAGTTTCTGCCGAATTGAGAGCGAAAAAACCGTCTCGAATGACCTTAGCCGTGAGGTAATGAAAAAAAATCTCATCAACTGATCACTATTTATTTTTACCCCCTATCGAATTTTGATATTTTAGGTTTAAATGTATTAACTCTTCAGTGTCTCTTTTGTTTGTTTGATGAAATTTGGTATAATGTTTATTATATTCTTTTGTTTGTTTGATGAATATTATATTCTTTTGTTTGTTTGATGAAACTTGGTATGAATGTTTATTATATTCTTTTGTTTGTTTGATGAAACTTGGTATGAATATTTATTATATTCTTTTGTTTGTTTGATGAAACTTGGTATGAATGTTCATTATATTCTTTTGTTTGTTTGATGAAATCTGGTATGAATGTCTATTATATTCATAGAATTTGCTGACTCGATAGGGTCAATAAAACAATTCCATCTTCCAAGATTAATTTTCGTTTTCCATTTTAGGTTCGGGGTGACCCGGATGGTTGTGGATTAGATTTAAGTCTCGTCAAAAGACGGTCTCCTACACCAGAATTGAGGTTGGATCTGTCTTCCTCAGATCATTACCTGAATATGAAGAAAGGTTGGCTTATGAAACAAGCCACCAATGCGACACAGGTCAGTGAGTTAATAGTCTTTGAAGTAATTTCCAAACAAAATCGTTAGAGCCGGTTATCAAAACGTTAGATCCATATGTCACACCCTGTATACCGGTAATGGGACTTCACAGGTGATAGGTTCCACGTAGTAAGTCTACTAAGTGATATTATATTTATTGTAAAAATATAAACACCTTGTGATGCTGTGAATTTTAATCAGAAAAAGTTTACAATATGACAAAGAAATAAATACCTATGCATAATGAATCTCACATATTAACCCCAATTTTTGTTTAATCTAAAAATTCTATGTTTTACATTTGAAATTACAAATAATCCGAAACTTCAAAGTGATATGACGACATAAATGATATTTGGTATGCAGGTCCAATTTGAGATCTAGTTGGTCCCCGAAAATCGACAAAAATTGTACAAAAAAAAAAAAAAAAAAAAAAAAAAAAAAAAAAAAAAAAAAAAAAAAAAAAAAAAAAACAATGCTAAAAAAATGGTTAACCTTCAAAAATGGGACCACCTCTAACTATATAGGATCGCTCATTCCTTAAGGTAAGCACAAGAGCTCTGGATGCCATAATTTCTTTACACAAAATCACAATATTGAAAAAATTAGTAATAATTTGTAAAAATAAATTAACAATAATAACCTTCAAACTAACTTTTTGCTGAACAAGCAGAGATTATGTCTGATCCGATCAGGTTGCGGTGTGTTACCAGACTCCTGTGAGGTCAGGCGACGATTTGGTCGGGTCCGGTCGGGTCAAGTCGCAGTATTTGCTTTTACTCTTTTACTTCAATGGTTTTTATTTTCCATTCCAGGTGTGGAACAAACATTGGTTTGTGCTTCGGGGTTGTTCCCTTCTCTATTATAAAGATCCAAAAGCAGAAGAGCAAGGTGTATTGGATGGAGTTATAGCTTTAAACAATGGAACGGGCATATCTGAAGTACAAGTGGCCAGGAACTTTGGATTTCAAATTGTTGTAAGTGATTTTAAGTGTTTTTTCTAAAATTAGTAAACATTAGACTAACCATAGGTCTTTTTTGAGTGACTTAAAATTTAGATTTCAAAAAAGCTTACAATTTAGAATTGATTTTTTTTGACGGCCTTAAGATAAAACTGAGTTTGAAAAAAAAAAAAAAATATTAAAGAAATTGAGTTGTAAAAAAATCAGTTTAATATTGTAAACTAACAGCCTCAGTAGCTCAGTTGGTAAGAATGACAGATTCGTAACCAGGTTCGAATTCGAATCCAAGCGAAGGCAAAAATTTGGTAATGTTGTTGTTGTTGTTGTTAACGTTCTCAACGAATCTCACTGTGTCTCCAGGCTAAGAAAGGCAACCTCTCCAACAGGATCTGTCCATAATGCTGACGGCTCTAGATTAGTTGGGTTTGATGGATAGTTGCTGGCTGCTCATGATTTACATCATGAGCAACCAGCATACATAGACGACAACGATCAGATACTTCAGGGTTTAGCAAGGATTTATATACCAACTCTTTGAGGAAGTATCTGGAGCAGCACGGCTGGGTCCAACGGAGGAAAAACACAGTGAGTTGTCGTCGGAACGGTGTTGATGGTCTTTGGCCATGCCCGAGGGCACGGGTAGCCCCAGTACGAAGAACCAACCATGGGGAGGTGCATTGTGACAAAGCATTAGCTTTAACATGAATAAATTCCGTTTTATTTATTTTATTTTAATATTGTAAACTAGAGATCACTTTAACACATCTTATGATTTTATTTTTCAGAGTTGGGATAACAAACGAACTACTTTGTCTGCTGTTACCGCTGGTATCAGAGCAAATTGGATGGCCGCTATAAAGAGAACAGCTGGTTCCAACTTACCAGATGATAAGACTGACTCGTCTTCAATACAACAGTAAGTTATTTTGAAATAGCAATCTTCGTGATGGTAATCACACATATGTCCTCAAGAATGGCTGGGTCTACGTGCCGGGGTCTAGTATCCAACAAACCGAGCAAAGTCAACTGAACAATTACACGATTAGAATCAACTCCAAAAACGAGAATAAGTGCTGCTAGTGCAGCGATACTCAACCTTTTTTTTCACCGGGCCATATTTAAGTTTCCCAAGCTTCCTGCGGGCCGCAGTACGCAAAATACATACAATAGGTATATGTATAGATCAAGGTTCCGTTATACAGGGTGTCTACCAGACTGGAAAACCTGGAATTGTCAGGGAATTTTGGGAGACTGGAAATGTCAGGGAAAAGTCAGGGAATTTAGGAAAAAACGCCAAAAGTCAGGGAATTTTTCAAATTGAGTTTTTTTTTTAATCTCAATGGCCAATTTTATGCGTGAACATGCTTTTCCTGAAAAATTTAGCCTGCGGCGCTTATTATCGTTTTTCTCTAAAATTTTGGTATACATGTTCAGGATATGAAGGAAATTTGCTGTATAGTTTTTGGGGTCCCTAGGCCCCAATTTGGTAGACACCCTGGTTATAGCAGACTGAAGTTAAGGAACGACGGGTAGGGCTAGTTTGGGCGGCAATGATAAACATAATAATTGATTGTGTTCTACTGACATCGCGACTTTCAAAATTTCAATCAGCACATTATAAAAACCTACGCACTTAATTACAGAATAAGAAATATGAAAAGATTGGACACCACACGAAATAAGTAAGCAACTTGCACGGCACGAGAAGATTGACAGACTGAAAAAAAATCCCCTGACCCGGCTCCAGAAGTCCAGACAATCGCAACGCAAACACTTTTCACATTTCATGCATGTTCCTGTTCAAAACACGTCCACACATGTTACGCTGGAATCGATGCTCGCGGGACATTTGCACTCCTTACACATGAACAAGAGATATTTAATATTTCAATAGTTAAATACCTCTAGGTAGGACCGACGAGATGTTATTTTTGTTGTGTGATCAAAAAGAGTTACATTTTATTTTTATTATTTTTTGCCCGAACAATGAAAATTGCAAAATTGGGTACAAAACCGCAGGCCACACAGTAGCTAACCTTAACTAGCGCCGGGCCGCTCGAAAAAAAAAAACGTTGAGCGAAAAAGGTCGCAGGTTGAGTATCGCTGTAACCAGAGATCTACACCACACCTTTTCAAATGCCCAACCATCTTGAACTTTTACTGGACCTACCAACGAAGAGGTGGAAGAGAACTGCTCTTGCTACAACAACAAAATCTTATGGCGTTTCCTGAAGTCGCAGGTCTATACCAATGCCATCGGTTCTACCGGTTCAGTCATGAAATAATGGACCACTCGGATCCGAATATCTATCTTGGCGAAAATAAAGGCTCAAATATGCAACTTGTTATGGTTATTTTGGCATGTGTAATAAAATAATAAACAACAGATTAGGTAGACGTCACCAGAACAGATGACCGCCAAAGGCTGCTAACATCGACCCGTTCTTATTGAAAACAGTATATAAACGCTCTCAGTTTGATAGAGACTTCTATGTTGTCATTTTTATTTTTTCCAGAGAGTCTCCCTCAACACCTCGATCTATTTTATTCTCTTCGGATGATGAATACAGGACTGCCTCTGAAGGTGGACGTAGAGGAAGCACTGCTTCAGATTGGGGAGACATTCTACCACCATCGCCTCCTCTCATACGAACACCCATTTCAAGAGTCAAGGAACGTGCTAGGTATGCAAATGTTTACTTATTGATCCTCCTGTCTTCACTATACTATACATTCTCAAACTGGGTAATATCTCCCACCCGTGGCCGGTGGAAAAAGTAGTATGGGCGGTAGAAGGAAATTGATGGACAGTGGATCAATTTTCATACGTATCCTACTTTTGCAGAGACAGTATGTATCTCCCCTAGGACTCGACTTCGGGGAGTAATCAGGGATTAGAAATTCACCTTTAAGAAGGGAAAACATGTTTTTTTCATCCATGCCTCGCTGTATAAACGCTTAAAATATTTGGCCTTTTTGTTGAGACTAGACGGTCACCTAAAACTTTGAGTTGATGATATATTGTTCCGAGAAAAGTTAAGATATACCTTGACTGTCCGATTTTAGTGAATAAATTAAAAATTTGGCCGTAATTCGGAAACGGCTTGACATATTTTAGTTTTGATAATTTTCCCGTGTTCGAAGACCATGATTTTAGGGTGGTCCATTCCCATAAACTTTTTGTCTGTTACCGTTTGGGCTGTGGTATTGGAACAGACAACCTCTGACACATAGGTACACACAAATTTCTGATTTATATATTTAGATTCTACGTACCTTTTAAGACCGGCATAAACTTGGGTGTCTTGGAAGTATTCTTTTTAAGTCCAACTATCCAGAGGCGACATAGGAAGGATAATATAGTAGCTTCTCCTTAGTTTCTACATGGGTAAATTTTCATCAGAGCTTCATTTCATTTCAGAAGTATTTCACGTTCAGGTCGTCTCTCGGTAAGTTTGAGATCCAAATCCTCACCACCGTCATCTCGTCGATCTACTTTGGACTCAGTCCGAACAGAAGATTTAGCCTTACCTTGTTGTGGTGAGTTACCGGAGCCTGATTGTGAATCTTCAATGTTGGTAAGTACATACAACTTTTCATGCATTGCGTAAGGGATGCAAGGTTCTCATTGGTATAAAAAGTCAGAAAAGGGTAATAAAAGCACACAAAAATATCTAAAATAAATGATCTGCACATAACAAATTTGATTAAAATCGGTCAACGCTAAGTGGTAAAAGTGCCAAACGGATTTGCTACTCAAATTTTGGATTCTACGTATCTTGATACGTAAAATATCGAATTTTGAGGTCGAGGGAGGGAGAGGGCAGATGTGATATAAGTGATTTTTTAAAAGAATCTTGAAGCTTTTGTGTATGGTTTTAGTGGTTTCATTCCAAGTGTTTTTTTTTTTTTTTTTTGGCAACCGCTTGAGCTGTGTACAATGTGTACCTTTAAAAAGGCGTTTTTTAGGCGACAATTTTTTCCTTTCTTATTTTTCACCCATAAGTGGAATACGTGTTCTAAATTTCAAATTTATAGGTTTAAATATTGAAGCTAGCCAGCATCTATGGCACTTTGAATACACCAATTTCCGTTGTATCACTGAAGTTAAACAACGTCCAGCGTGGTTGTAGCATGTGGGTGTCTACGTGGATTCGCGCCCTCGTGATGCTGGGTTTTTTTTCGGCCAACCCAGGCTGGGCGGGGTCAATGTGGGTAGCTGGTTTGCAAGATTCCAGCGTCTTGAATGACCAATAGATGTTAAAGAGACGTTAAGCCAAATTAAAAAAAAAAGATATTGTGGAGCTACGCTGATTTTATATGTAGGTGAGTATATTAATCCGTAAGTGTACCACCTGCGCTTCAAGTTTTATAAGTATCGATTTTTTTTCCCCCAGAATGACACCACATTACCTCTCGATTCATCTCGACATAGTCTTGCATTAGAAGATTTAAGACTTGAACTAAACAGTGCCTTATTGGGTTTGAGTAAAGCAGAACAACAAATTCTCACTCTGAAACATTTCAAACTGGAAAAAGAGGAGTTGACGAAGAAGTTGCAGGAATGTGAAGAATTATTAAAACAAAAAACTGAAGAACTTAATCAAATGGGTACTTACAAAACAAGGTAAATTAAATCGGAACTTACAAAACAAGGTAAATCAAATCGGAACTTACAAAACAAGGTAAATCAAATCGGAACTTACAAAACTAGGTAAATCAAATGGGAACTTACAAAACAAGGTAAATGAAATCAAAACTTACAAAACAAGGTAAATCAAATGGGAACTTACAAAACTAGGTAAATCAAATTGGAACTTACAAAACTAGGTAAATTAAATCGGAACTTACAAAACAAGGTAAATCAAATGGGAATTTACAAAACTAGGTAAATTAAATCAAAACTTACAAAACAAGGTAAATCAAATGGGAAATTACAAGACAAAGTAAATCAAATGGGAAATGACAAGACAGGATAAATTAAATGGGATCTTACAAAACAAGGTATATCAAATGGGAACTTACAAAACTAGGTAAATCAAATGGGAATTTACAAAACAAGGTAAATCAAATGAGAACTTACAAAACAAGGTAAATCAAATGGGAACTTACAAGACAAGGTAAATCAAATGGGAATTTACAAAACAAGGTAAATCAGATGGGAACTTACAAAGAGGCGTCCACATTACAAAGTTACAAAAGGGCGTCCACATTACGAACTTACAAAGGGGCGTCCACAAAGGCGACATTTGCTCCGTCCACACATACCACTGCTGTGTGGACGTATTTTGTCAATGTCACTCAGTCGACTAGTAGAGTAGTACTGTGCTTGTGCTGTTTGATTAACCTCACCCAGCCTTAGTGGGACAGGGAAAAGCCAGCTTCATATCCTAAAAAGTATTCAAACCCACAACATGAGTAGTTATTCTAGACATTTTACTGATATATATATATTTTTCCCCTGTCAGATATTTCACTGAAAAGTCCAAGTGGGAGAATGAATTGAATGCTGCTGAAATAGCATTGATTGAAACGAGCCAACGATGTGAAGATTTGTGTCGACAGATGAATCAAAGTCGAGACACTTGTACTCGATTGAGACAAGAGTTGGAATCTTGTCATCATTTGAAAAATGAATTTGAAGAGCGACTCTCGAGAGGGATGGAAGAAAATGAGTCGTTGTATAGGTAAGCTTTTGGAAACCACCACTCAGATTGTAATATCGGTTGTTTCATTAAGAACGCCGAATTTAATCTTATTATAATTTATTAAAAAAAATATTTTGAACAAAAAAATTATATCAACCTGTAGTATATATTCTCCGATTTAAGTCTGTAATATCACAGCTGGCATAAGTCCACCTCGGATTCGCTGGCAAGCTTCTGTTCGGATCACGAAATTTGCTATCACTTGCTGACACATCTCCGGGTCTACTTCACCAATGACACGACGAATTTCTTCTTTCAGTTCTTCAATTGTTCGCGGCTTTATTTTCGTAGACATGAGCTTTGGCGTAACTCCAGAGGAGTATGTCAAAGGCCAAAAATCCATTGGAGTTAGATCGCACGGCCTGGGAGGCCATCTCAGATCACCAAAACCATTTCTTGATTCAAAAGTGATCTGCGACTGCGTTGACGCTAGGATTTTTCACACCTTGCACTGAGCCAGTTTCTTTGAACTTAACCATCAATCGACGAACTGTTGACTCATTAGGAGCCTCATTTCGACTAAGATTCGGCATAACTTTCACTGTCGCAATAAAAAGTCTTAACAACCAAAACGCGTTCTTATAAACACAGTCGCACCATGGTCACAAACAGAACGTTAGAGACAATCAAAATAAATGAATAAAACCAAATGATATCGCTAAAACCTTTACAGCGTTTTATTGCGGAGAGTTTATAAATAAGGCACCCAAGATGGTTGGTTCTTCGTACCGGGGCTACCCGTGCCCTCGGGCATGGCCAAAGACCATCAACACCGTTCCGATGACAACTCACTGTGTTTTTCCTCCGTTGGACCCAGCCATGCTGGTCCAGGTACTTCCTCAAAGAGTTGGTATATAAATCCTTGCTAAACCCTGAAATATCTGATCGTTGTCGTCTATGTATGCTGGCTGCTTATGATCTAAATCATGAGCAGCCAGCAACTATCCATTATTCAACTATCCATCAAACACAAATAATCTAGAGCCGTCAGCATTATGGACAGATCCTTTTGGAGAGGCCGCCTTTCTTGGCCTGGAGACATAGAGAGAGTCGTTGAGAACGTTATCAACAACAACATAACAATAATAAAAGAAACAGGTCAGCCAACACACAGCACAAAAAATAATGGGCAAATCCGGCGTTTTTAATATACAATTAGGGTAACAGTCTGGTCACACTAAACATTTTTGTTCTGTTCCGTTTATCTTATGTAAAAAAAAAAAAAAAAATGAACCCGACGTATTCACACTTTAGAAGCAGAACTAAAAATGTTATGAATATTTTATTTTGAATTCTTAATGGACTTGAAACTAAAACAGAGAATAAAAACGTGTAATATTTGAGCATCTTCAATTACGAGTTATTATTCATTCCATTGGATAATAAATTATTATTATTATACCTTATTTATACTGCGAGGATGAAACTGANAAAAAAAAAAAAAAAAAAAAAAAAAAAAAAAAAAAAAAAAAAAAAAAAAAAAAAGTATAACAAAATAAAAAAAAATAGTGCAATAAAACCACCTATTGACGATTTTCTTTATTATTTTCAATAATAATCCTTTGGAATCGACCTTGAAAAAAAAATTGATATCTTTCGTTTCAAGGTACGCACTATCCAAATAAAAATATTCCTTCATTCGCCGCGCCCTACGAGTCATTTTTTCCACATAGACTTGACCGATTTAAATAAAATTCGATAGGTATGTAGGTTCAATTCGGGGTCTAAATGGTATGTATAGTGTTCGTTACTAAAAATTGTGTAGGGAATCCTACATTTACCTGAGTGACAGTGATGATTTTAGGAATTATTCATACCCTAAATGGGATACATAATAAATTTCACGACCATCGGTCAACACTAAGTGGCCAAATGGCCACTTAAGGCGGATGAAGGTTTTTTTCTTCTTCTTCTATTCTATGGAGGTACCTTGAAATTTAAAAATATCAAACTCGAGGGAGGGGAATAAAAAAATTGTCCTTCATTCCAAAAGTTCATTAGTGAAAATAATAAACCAAAATATTTCTTGACTACGCCATTGAATTTTTCTTGTCCACAAAATAAAATCAATTTTTTTTTTAATTTTCAGGCGCATTAGAGAACTAGAGGGCAATCATTCACTGAGAGAATCAAAAGGGCGTAGTTTGGATTCTTTGAGTGATTTGACTAATGTCTATTTAGATTTGGACTTGGATCAACTTGATAAAGACAGGTGAGTCTTGGATTCGGTGTATGTATGTCGTTATAGTAGTCTCCATCTCCTTTATCAGTCAGATTTGTCCATTGAATCCCAACTTGGCAGCTCAAAGAACGCTGTCACTGGGTTCAGCCAAAGGTCACTAACGTTGAGGAAGGTGGCTTTTTGGGGGAAAGTCCATTGGGGTTTCACTTAGTGGGTGAGTACTCTACGTTTGAGCTCTCGTGATGCTTTATTATAGTTATTTATTTTAACCAATTCTTAACGTTTATAAATTTACAAACTATTTAGGTCCCATTTTAAGTGACCACCTCAATTTATTCCGAAACTGTTGGAGTCACAAAAACTATTTAGGTCCCATTTTAAGTGACCAACTCAATTTATTCCGAAACTGTTGGAGTCACAAAAAAAATATTCTGACCAAATGTTCATAAAAAAGAGGGGGACGTATTATGATGACCCTGACTGACTTGTCAAGGTTGTCCTTCAAGGTCAGATGAAGGTCAACTTCATTTTCTTAAATGAGACGACCTAAATTTTATTACATTTTCGGATTCCCCATTTAATTCTACGTTTATTTGACTATTCGACCTAAATTTTATTACATTTTCGGATTCCCCATTTAATTCTACGTTTATTTGACTATTCACTTCATGTTTTCGTTTAATTTTTTTGCGCCAATTTTGGGAATGTTTTTTGGTCTGACATAGCCGTGTGGCACATTGAATGAAAGCTCTCGCCATTTCCTATACAATATTTTTCCTCTTTTCCGGGTTTTTTGTTTCCCTCACGAGAAACAAAAAACCCGGATATTTTTGTAAACCCGGATACCACCGTCCAAAAAGGATTGTCCAAACAGTGGAAGTGACAATGGGACCAACGATTGGACATTTCTAATGTTGTACCCGTGTTGGATAGTCGGCAGTTGTGTTTTGTGTTTATGAACTAGACGAACACATGTCCAATACCAGTTGTCCACAGAAGATCAGATTTTATTTTTCTTTAAATAACTCTCGGCATGACAATTTCGTCAAGACTATACACAGCTTGAAAAGCCTTTTTTTAAGAATAGAGGCCTATTTCGAAAGTGATCTCAGACTCCATAGCTTATGGGAGAGTAGAAGTAGAACTTTTTTTATTATTACCAGGCTAAGTGAAGTCAATGTTGGTAACTGGCTTTGTACCTTTCGGGCAAACAATCCAAAAATAGTAGTTTGCAGTATGTACCACCCCTTATTCCATCCATAAAAAAATCGTTGATCATCTTTTTTTAAAAAACATTGCAGAGTTGTTGAAGAATTTGATAATCTTCGTACTCGATTTGAGAAAGCCATTTCAGAAATAAGAATTATGAAAAAAGAATTAAAAGAATCCCACGCTCAAAATGATTGTCTAGAATTAAATATCATCAAATTAAATCAGAAATATAAATGTGATTGTGACTTATACGAGAGTCAGACATCATTAATGGCATTTAAAATACAAGATTTGACATTGAAGCTGTCATCTGCAGAGAAACAAGTGCGAGGTTTTAAACATAAAATGAGTAAATTAGAAAGTCGTGATAAGAGACATCGATCCTTATCACTGAAAGATAGTAAACAATCAACTAGTATGTGTAAGGAATTAGAAGAAAAATTGATTCAATTGGAGAGTAAAATATGTGCTTTAGAAAGTGGAAACACGGTTCCTCCTGGTAAGTGAAATTAGAAAGAAACGTTGATCCTTATCACTGAAAGATAGTAAACAATCAACTAGTATGTGCAAGGAATTAGAAGAAAAATTGATTCAATTGGAGAGTAAAATATGTGCTTTAGAAAGTGGAAACACGGTTCCCCCTGGTAAGTGAAATTAGAAAGAGACGTTGATCCTTATCACTGAAAGATAGTAAACAATCAACAAGTATGTGCAAGGAATTAGAAGAAAAATTGATTCAATTGGAGAGTAAAATATGTGCTTTAGAAAGTGGAAACACGGTTCCCTCTGGTAAGTGAAATTAGAAAGAGACGTTGATCCTTATCACTGAAAGATAGTAAACAATCAACCAGTATGTGTAAGGAGTTAGAAGAAAAATTGATTCAATTGGAGAGTAAAATATGTGCTTTAGAAAGTGGAAACACGGTTCCTCCTGGTAAGTGAAATTAGAAAGAGACGTTGATTCCTATCATTGAAAAAGAGGGTTGAAAACTCTGTACATGGTTCTGGCTAACTACCCTCCTCGCCAAAAGTTTCATATTTTACGCTCTAATGTACGTAGAATCCAAATATCGGATAAAAAAACATACCGTGAGTGGTACTTTTGCCACTTAGCGTTGACCGACTGTACGTAGGTGCCATATGGGATCAATTGCACCTACGTATTACTTTTTTCGTCATGTTCAGTCAGATATTGGGTTCCATATTAAAAGATTAATATGGGACCTTAGAACGGGAGACTGGGGACGAACAAATTTTTTGATTCGATATTTCGATTCTATAGACCTAAAAACGTAAAATATTCCATTTTGAGGGTGGGGTCTATTTTTTTCGTGGTCGATTTTATTATTAAAAATAATAAACTAAACGAATTGTTGTGGGAGTTGCAGCGGTTTTTCTCACTTCCCATTTATAGATTCATTCAATTCATTCAATAGTGGCATCATCGTATCCGATGGTAACCAGATGTATGAGACAGCAGCTCTAGATAAGTTATAGTATACTGCTTATGTTTTTAATTGTCATCATACATCCGTTCTTGGAGGCTGATAATTGACATGGGCCCCCAGAACAATGACAATCACTGCAATATAATTACGTCAGTAACACATGAGTTATAAACATAATGATATTACTAAGTTACTTTCTGCGTTATTTTACGCCATCTCAGATGGACTCGGCCCGTGAGGATGTCACCCCCAAATAACTTCTTACAATCTCAAGTATGATTTACTTTTCCTCATGGACAGTTAGTAAGTCACATATGGATTGGAAGAAATTACGCCTTCGGCAATAGATGCATGATTAATTAAATTGGTAGAAACAGATTTATATACGTTTTTTTCGAAAACATTTTGACTGCCCTTGGCTGGAATTGTGATGGTATGCGAGGAAGGTTGGTTCTTGAAACTAGGAAAAAGAACCCCTGGGTGGTAGTAAGTAAATCGTTTTTGTACATCCGCCTAATGATTTATTTTCCTTTCAGATGTGCCATGTTTTATTACGTCTCCATCAGAATCAAATGCCAAAATGACTCGACTTCGACGTAAATCATTGGATAGTGTCAGTGACACTCCTTCGTTAACTGATCCAATGAAAATCTTATTTAGAGTTACCGATTTAGAAAAAAGAATAAATAAAGCTAACTTCACACATCTCAAACAAATAGATGAAAATGACAAATCAAAATCAACAAAAATAAGAGATGAAATTGATAGCTGCTGCTCAATAATTAAACCAAATAATATTTGTATTATAAAAGAAGAAAATAATGAATGCACCAATGAGAATATAGATTGTACGGAAAACGAAAATAGCCGAACAAATCTGGAAAATAGTCGATCAAACACGAATATTGACGTATATGAACGATTGTTTACTTCTAGTAATCGAAATAATTACGAAAATCAACGAATATATACGAATATTAACGATAATGTTCAACAAATTTTTATAAATAAAAACGAAAATAATCGAATTGGAGATGATGATGAAGAAGATGGACAACAGCATAGTTTATTATTGAATAGTATTGAATTTGAAGTTAGCCAAATAGAAAGTCTTGTTCGTGAACATAGTAATAGTTTAAATGATAGTTATGAAGTTCATAATGATAGTGAAGTTGGCAATCTTTCAAACGATACACAATGGATATTAGATTTGAGTAATAAATGTATAGAAATAAAACAACAAATTTATTGTTTACAAGAATATTTAAAAAATGAAAATAAACAAGAGAATGTGCTTACAAGGGTTAATAAATGTAGTAGGTGTTTACAAAATAATGCTACGTTATCAATATGTGAATTTTGTGCTCAAAATAATGGTAAGTGTAGGATAAAGGACGACAAGAGGTGGTTACGTCAGCCTTTAGTTTAGTCCGATTTACGAGAATCGAGACACTTGCAAAATACTCTTTGTTTGCAAATTTGGGCAATAAGAGAGGCAACGTTGTCACTGTTACTTTTCAATACATCACACATTTTCAATACATTTACAAACGTTTTTTTTTCCGCAAAGACGCTGCCCTATCTCTCGTAATTCAGATTATAACTGCTTACAAAATAATGCGACATTATTGATGTGTGAATATTGTGCTCAAACTATTTGTCATATTTAGTTCAAGACACACAAGGTGCTCACAAGGGTTAACAAATATGTAGACACCGAGGGGAGCAAGCCAGTTTCATTAGGTGACGGTCCTAAGCCTGTGTAAATACAGAAGGTTTGGTGTTAGGAAGGGCATCCAGCCTTTAAAAATTCTGCTTCAAACCAATGAAAAGAGATCATCAGCAAAAAGCTAGATTCTACACAGTTTCAATTGATACTGTGAGAAGCTAGCAAGAATTACAGTGCCAGGAAAGAGTTACGGCTAAAGAGAGTAGGCAACGAACAAAATGTTGTGGCTTGGCAGAATTAGGGAAAGCAACGCCAACCCCAAATAGAATTGGGAAAGAGTGGAGTTAAAGAATAAGAAAATGAGGAGTAATGAGAAAATACACATACAGTAATGTTCCGAAGCCTCAACGTGGGCAAAACATTTCACACAAAAAAACACTTTCATCCCTTCGAAGCAGTGTGAAGATTGCCTATAGAGGTGAAAAAAGTTTACACCCTTCCGCGCAGACGTCTGACTTTACTCATTCCAATCCGTAAATGAATTTTAAATTCTGGTTTTCAATCTGTAAAAGAGAAACTTAGAAACTCGTTCGCTAAAATGGCGATTTCCTTTTCTAGATCTATCTTCAGATTGTAAACAATGTTCATCATATGAAGAACAAATCATGTCCAAACAAGATGAAGTAGAGACCCAGAACAAAACTGTGAAAGAATGTCAACAGAAAATAAATAACTTTAAACCAATATTGGACAAATGTAAACAATTGGAGTGTAATGAGCAAATGTACAAACAACATATTGAAAGGTAAGTACCAGTTTAAATTTATCAACATACATTTACAATAAATGGAGTTAAAGCGATTCCAAACCTTTGGAATCGACCTCGAAAAATAATTGCCCCCCACACATCCTCAAAAATTGGTATTTTAAAATCCATTATCAACATACATTTACAGTGAATAATTAACCTTTGGAATCAACATTGAAAAATAATCGCCCCCCCCCCCCACATCTTCAAAAATTGGTATTTTTTTTTTTAATTTGGCTTAACGTCTCTTTAACATCTATTGGTCATTCAAGACTGGGGTTTACCCTCCATTCGCTGGAAACTTGCAAACCAGCTACCTACATTGACCTCATCCAGCCTGGGTTGGGCCGGAAAAATGAGCCAACGATACGTGGTGTTCCCAAGCGGTCACCCATCCAAGTACTGATCACGCCCGACGTTGCTTAACTTCAGTAATCTGACGGGAACTGGTGTATTCAACGTGGTATGATCGTTGGCTAAATTGGTATTTTAAAATCCATTATCAACATACATTTACAATAAATAATTAACTTTTGGAATCGACCTCAAAAAATAATCGCACCCCACACATTTTAAAATCCATTTATACTCCTGACGTGGCACCTATGTCATTTAGTGTTAACCGTTAAGTGGAAATAGTGCCACTAACAAGTCTTTCTAATACGATTTTTGGATTTTAGGGAACTTGAAATATAAAATTTTAGGGGGGGGGGGTTATTATTTTTACGCCTCCGATTCCAAAGGACCAATATTTTTTTAACGAGGGAAATCAGTTGCCCCCATAATTGATCTATAATTGATTTTATTTTTATTATTTTCAAAAATGAACCCTCTTGCACTTCAACTAATTTTCATTAAAAAAAACTCATTTTTCCTTTCTAGGTTGCAGCAGCAACAACCTAACCTCACCTCAAATCCATGTACAAACTGTTTAGACTTACAACATGAAATGAAAGCCAAAGAAAAAACTTACATTAGAGAAATGAAAAAATTAGAAAATTTATGTGAAGAAAATTTTGATAAATGTTACGAATTAGAATCAATGATTAAACAGAAAGATCGACAGTTGAGTGAACGGATCGAGAACAAACGAAATGAGTGTGAACAGAAAATGAACGAATTGACCAATGAATACGAGGAGGAGAAGGAACATTTGGTAAGCGTCGACAATGTGGGAAATATTTAACGTACGATACTGATAAAAAGGAATATATGTTTTTTTTCTGGCTTATCGTCTCTCTTTAACATCTATTGGTCATTCGAGACGAGTGTTTTACCCTCCATTCGCCGGAAACTTGCAAACCAGCTAACTACATTGACCTCACCCAGCCTGGGTTGGGCCGGAAAAATAGCCAGCATCACGAGGGCGCGAACCCACGTGGACACCCACATGGTACAACCTTGCTGGACGTTGCTTAACTTCAGTGATCCACCGGGAACTGGTGTATTCAACGTATCATAGACGCTGGCTAAGGAATATGTTGACTTTTGATCTCTTAAGTGTGTGTATTTTTTTTTTTAAAGCACACATAGACTGGTGTTTGTTAATTATTGTGCGTAGATTGACATGTTCCGGGGGCCCATGCCAATTATTAGCCTTCAAGATTAGATTTATAATGACAATTAAAAACTTTAGCAGCAAGCAACAACTTCTTTAGATATGCTTTCCCATAAATCTGATCACCATCGGAAATGAACAGGCTACTTTTGATTGATACTATAGTTTTTGCATGAAAACTCAAAATTTTACCCAAATATACAGGATGTAATAAGATTTCACTCTAGCTCTACCTCGGGATTAAAATGGCCACCATTTGGGTTCGGGTGGCCCAATAGGCGTACTAATCAACTAATTTTATTGGCCCCCAAGATGGTTGGTTCTTCGTATCGGGGCTACCCATGCCCTCGGGCACGGCCAAAGACCATAACACCGTTCAGACGACAATTCACTGTGTTTTTCCTCCGTTAGACCCAGCCGTGCTGCTCCGAATACTTCCTCAAAGAGTTGGTATATAAATCCTTGCTGAACCCTGAAGTATCTGATCGTTGTCGTCTATGTATGCTGGCTGCTCATGGTGTAAATCATGAGCAGCCAGCAACTATCCATCAAACCCAACTAATCTAGAACCGTCAGCATTATGGACAGATCCTGCTGGAGAGGCCGCCTTTCTTGGCCTGGAGACACAGTGAGAGTCGTTGAGAACGTTACCAACACCAACAACAATAACTAATTTTATTAACATATTGAATGTCCATACCAAATTTATTCAAAATCGGATAAGGCGTTCGAGAGTTATCGTGATACAAAAAGACAAACAAAATAAAAATCGCGGTGTTAAAACTGGAACTTCACTTTGTTCAGTCAAAAAAAAAAAAAANAAAAAAAAAAAAAAAAAAAAAAAAAAAAAAAAAAAAAAAAAAAACATTGTATCGCTCCATTTAAAAATTTCGAAAAATTTGTCCACACGATTGTTCAGAATTCAAAAATTCCTTTAGAGTTTTACAGAAATCCAAAATTCCCAGCCGTTCAAAAGTTAAGTGGTTGGACAGGTCTTCTGAGACGGACCGAAGATAAATGTTCATTTACTTATTTGACTGATAGAAATAGGTTCTCTTTCCTTCAAATTGTCAAATCGTTATTAATGTTCACTTTTTGCAGATCGCCATGCATGACGAACAAGAAAAAATGTTGAAAGATAAAATCAAAAAATTGGAATCTCGTCTTGGCACTCTGGACTCTGATTATAACGAAGAAATGGAGAAATTAAGAAGCGCCTATGAGGAGAGTATGTCCAGTACGAAACCAGAGGAATTTCTGTCCGGCTCAAAATATAAACAAGAAATGGAACATATCAAGGTAGGTGGTAAGCTTAGAATAAGAAGAGGAAGTAACAATAATATGATGGATAAGGACGCCATTTTGAAAGTCACATGTTTTAGTGAATACCAGAAAATTGCGGATTTCACTGTTGGAGCGTGGTTTCTGCTTTGGGATACTTTCATTGGATTTGAGTTATTTTGATAAATATTTGATATATTTAAAAATAACTATCTTTAAATGAAGGAATGTTTTCAAAATTACTCTTTAGTTTCAGTCGAACACCGTAAAAAAATTAGGCAGCTTTATCACCATCGTTTCGTCAGCTTAACTCAAATGTAATACAACAAAATGACTGACCTTACAAATCAGGTTCAACCTTGACAATAGTAATTCTATAGGATTGCTCCTCATTATTTGGTGAAGTGTAGGTAGTGATGGCATATCGTTCAAAAATATATCGATATATCGAATTTCAAATATATCGATATATCGACGATATATATCGTCGGTTTCAAAGGGTCAAGTAGGATCCCCTAAAATAGCAAACTTCGAGTAAAAAAAAAATTACTTCAAATTTTATCGCTATACTAAGAACATTGAAAAAAGCCTAAATTAGTGTACATATTGAACGATATATCGTGAAAAATATATCGATATATGAAACGATATATCGTGAGAAATATATCGATACATCGGAAGAATATATATCGATTTTCGATATATCGTGCCATCCCTAGGACGTAGGACGGGAATGTATTGTTAGTGTTCAACTGTTCAGTTAGAATTTTAATTAGCCTAAATTCCCCCGATTAAATTAAATGATGAAAAGTAGAAAGAAAAATGTGACCTTGACAATGGACCTAGCTAGTTAACTGAACCTAGATTATAAGGTTAAATTGGAGTTTGATGAACCATCCACCAATAGTACACAAATTCCACGAAAAATAATTGATTTGTTTATTTTAAGACTCTTTGTGAGAAAGGACTTCAAGCAATGGAAACATCACACCGACGAATTATAGATGACTTGAAGAAGAAGCATTCTGAAGAGTTGGAACTTCTGAGACAAGAAAAAGAACAAGCCCTCAGAGAAGAAACAGAAGCAACGCTTGCAGCTCTAGATGTAATGAGGTAAGATGAATTAATAACAGGCTTCGTTAAAATCTTTTGGTCTGCATGGGATATTTTCCACAAATCAAAATTTCCCACAACAATCCCTGCTAACCGGTGGCGGTGTGGAGAATTCAATATTGTATTGAACGACCTGTGTATGTAATATTTCTATGAAACATTCTGTATAAATATCTCGACGCTTCTCCTATCCATTTTTTTTTTTTTTTTTTTNTATTCATTATAAGAATCAATGAATGTTTACTATACTGCTCAGGTTGTCTAGGAGAATGGTCGGGGTGAAGGGGGGGAAATATGACATATTTTATTGCTCTCTCTCTCTCTCATTACAAAGCACTGTTTATTGTTTTTGTTCACATTTAGGATGGTGATTTACGTTTTAATTATTTATAAACGCGTAGTTTTTTTTAGAACGCGTAGTTGATTGCGTACTAGAAAATCTTTTATACCAGATCGTTCTAGAACGATTTGAATGAAGGTATAAATAGAAGGACACGTCTAGGAGTCGAGTCAATATTATTTGAGCGATAAACGGAGTCAGTATTGTTTGAGCGATAAACGGAGTGTGTTTAATTTTGGAAGCGATATCATAAGTGAACGGTTATTCGTGTGTTTTCGTGTGTATTTTCGGGCGTTCTAAATTCGGTGTTGGCGAAAAGTAATTGAACTTTTGTGTTACGTTCTATTTTTTTTTTTTATTTATTGTAATTTCAATTTTTTTTTAATAAATTATTTTAAGTTTTATTTTAATTATTTTTAAAGTTAGTTAACGCGTTTTAAATTCACGATACCTTAATCCTCGAATCCTAAGTCTACAACAATATTATTTGGTGATGTGCTGCCCACTTCATCAATTGGGGAGATAACAGAAAAACGTGCTGCAATACGTCCTACGCCCAACCTTTGACTATCATTCTTGTTGTTGTAGCGGCGGTCCCCAAATTGAACTCTTCTTTACATTTCTAGGATTCCTGTTTTAAAAAATGGTAGAATCAGGTTGATATGAGGTTACCGAAAAGGCTTTAATGGCCCTTGGCTGAAACTATGATGGTAGACGTCCCAGGTCGTTCTCGTGCGTAGAACCGGTCATCTTGTGGACGCTATCATACTTCGACTGTGCCCAGATTATTCATTCGTGTCATGGTAGTTCATGCCTGCTTTCGGTGTTAGTGTATTGGCTCCCGGTGTTTTATGAATGCTGGTTATGTCTGTTGTGACACTGGCCATGTTGTTCATACACACTTTTCAATATCTTTTCGCTTGGTCTAGTACAGTGCTTCCCAACATATTTCTAATGGTAGCCCCTTTCGGAGTTTTTACGATGTAAAATTACTCCCAACGCCCTTTAGTAACGAAATTTTAATGGCGAAAAAAAAAAAACTTTTAAAATATTAGGAATATCTATGTTTATTTTTCACATTTTTATGAATGACTAGCTGTTTGCTCATGCTTTGCGAAATCAACAAAAATAATCCAGATTACGACGGTGGTGGAATCAGTATCCTATTGTTATAAAAATCAATATTTTATTCAAGGATATTATTTTGTGTACTGGCGAACACCTATGTATCGAATTTCAACTTTCTCACTAGGGGGGCAATCGCTAGTCTGGAGCCCCCAGAGGTTCTTGCACTGCCATTTATTATCTTAAGACAGTTTGTAATAATTCATTCATAATTTGAGAAAAATACTAACAATTTTATTATTTTTTTATTATTGTAGGAAGGCTCACGATCTTGAAGTAGAAAAGAAGATGAATGCAATTGTAAAACGAATGCAGGCTAACCACGATATGAGCGCGTTACACTCTCAACATCAGTAAGTAGCAACAGTAAACAGTATTTCTCTGAAATCTTGTTCAGGAGCTCGTAACTCCTGAATGGATAGAAATTTGATTGATCCTAAGGATAGCAAGTACGAGTGATGATATTAAATTCACGGTTCGACCCTCGAAATGTTACATGGAACATTTTTTTTTAAATAAAATAATGACAACTTGCTTGTTATTTTAAAATAAAAATTTCAAAGGCGGAGCTGGGGGATGCCCAAAGTCAAATCTTGTTACCTCCTCTTTAACGGCCACCGTTTTGAGGTTTTGTGCGTTTCAAAAAAAGGTTTTTACACTTAATGAAATAATCAGAAATCCACATTTAGCCAGCGTCTATGACACGTTGAATACACCAGTTCCCGTTAGATCACTGACGTTAAGCAACGTCCAGCCAGGTTGTACCATGTGGTTGTCCACATGGGTTCGCGCCCTCGTGATGCTGGCTATTTTTTCGGCCCAACCCAGACTGGGTGAGGTCAATGTGGGTAGCTGGTTTGCATGTTTCCAGCGAATGGAGGGTAGAACCCTCGTCTTGAATGACCAATAGATGCAAAAGAGACGTTAAGCCAAATTAAAAAAAAAAAAGTCTACATTTTGAATTTCATCAGATTAGACAAATAAAATCTCATTTTTTTGCCAAAGGTGAAAATGCAACCCCAAAATGTTTAGCTGTCAAACGCCATTGTGTGGCTACCCTGTAAAAAATGTCATTATGACTGTAGTACTTACCTTTGTAGATATTAAATCTATTTTCTAATAATTACAGAGCTGAAATGGAAGAAATCAAACGAGAAATAATATCCCTCTCAGAAAAATATTCCGTCAAGTGTGTGGAGAGTAACGATTTGAACGAAAGACTGCGGCATGTCAATAAGCAGCTGACGGCGGCCCAACTTCACATATCGGAACTAGAAAGTCGAAATTCAAAGTTACGGCAACATATTAAAATGGATACGTCATCGAGTAAAGAAAAACGAGTGTGAAACTAATCTGGTAATTGATTGATTAGAAACAAAGGCGATGGTTATGGAAACACTCGCGTAAGTTTAAGCGTGCAAAGCGAGTCGAAATCTATTTACTCATTTGAGTTCGAGCATACCGAATAGAACAGATAGTGGGAAAACTCATGCAGTTACATGTGAGTAGCTAGAGGGCGTTTACCTGTAGAATAATGAACTGTGCACTGATAAATCAATCAGATGATTTGCTGATAACAAACCCTGAAGGATTTGTTACCGGGCAGGAGTAATGCGGTATGAATTTTTGTTATCCAATTTTAACCCAGTTAGAGAGGTTAGGAAACATTTTTACGGCATACCTCTATTGCCTCTATAGAGGTATGCCGTAAAAATGGACCCATGACGGCCAATAGAAAAGCGAATTTGAAACAAAAATTTGATTTTAAAAAAAAAAACTTGCCACATTGCTCCTTCCCAATCCTGAACTGCTCCCATACAGTTTGATATCACTAGCGCTAGAGTTTCACTGCCACACCGCATCATGGGTTAAATTCAGACATTTTTCCCACTTTCTGTTCTATTCGTTATGGTTCAAGTGAGTGTTATCAATCCAGTGCAATACTTTACATATTATATCGTTCTCGGTATGACCGGTTCTAAGTAGCAGGACGACCTGGAACGTATACCAGCCAGCCAAACGTATACCAGACAGTTCCAGCCAAAGGCCTATCAAAACCTTTCCGTTAACCTCATATCAACCTATTTCTATCATGAATTGAGAAATGGGGAAAACAATTGATTTTAAGAGAAACACCTCTGCTGCAACATACTCAATACTCACGCTTGCCAGCGCGAGTGTTTTATAATCATCGCCTGAGAATGGTTCACCAAACTCAAATAGAAGCGATGAGGAATTTTTTGTTCCATCAAGCTGAAATTTTTCATGGAATCAACAAACATCTTAACCACATTGAGTAAATATGTCGTCAGATCAGTGAAGTTATAAATGTTCGTTTTTAAATTGAAAAGAATCTTTCTAATATATAAAATTATCGTGTCACAGTGTTTGTTACCATACTCCTCCAAAACGGTTTAACCGATTTTAATGAAATTTTGTATGTACATTCGGTAGGTCTGCGAATAGGTTTTTATCTATAATTTAATAGAATTGAACACCAAGTTGGATGGGTAGGACGTGTTGGGAGTAGTATTGGGTTAGGTACCAAAAAAATTAAATTTTTTGTTGAATAACCAGACCTTGCCTAAACTGAGCAGACTTTAACACCCATTTGATTTTTTTTGGAACCTAACCCAATACTACTCCCAACACGTTCTACACAGCTTAACAACCCGTTACTACTCCCCATGTTCTCTCATCTTCTCGAAACGAAGTTCGGGTACTCAGCTTAGTTTCTGTGCAGCTTTTCATGTTGAAATGTGTCGGAGTCGGGAGCTTTCTTGATGGAATCTTTGAGGGTATCACATTATTACTAAGAGCCGATTTTAACTAATAAAATCTTAAAAGCTTCTACCAAACTAAAATCTTTATACTTTGGTAATGCCGCCTCTGGTCGCTACTCAATCGTCTTCACGAGGGTGAGTGCACCCCGAAATCACAAGCACTAAGTAGCTACTCAATCGTCTTCCCGAGGGTGAGTGCACCCCGAAATCACAAGCACTAATTCAAAAAATATCCGAACCCGCAGGGTCCCCCGAGTGCAATACCAGTGTGATACCCACTATTAGACCAGGACTGCTCGGTAAGCATTTAGTGTTAATCTATCTACAATATTGCTCATCTTTTCTTTTCTTCGAACCTGTTTGTGTCTTAATATTGTTAAGTATTATTATTTTTATAGCACTGTTTAGTTTATCTCCAGTATTATTTTCGTAGACAAGAACCACCTTGGTCTAATGGTCATCAAAATCGTTTTGCTAGACAGCCATTCTAAAACCTGGCGATATCGTGGATCAATGGACAGTGGGGAAAGTTTGATGGGTGCTACTGATGGAAAGCAAATTTAATGGGTTGTACAATGAAATTAACAAGCAGTAGATTAGTCCCCAAAATCATTGAAATGGGAGAGTTCGTTTCTCCTTGGACGCGATTCTAAAGGATTTAAAATTCCCTTTAGAAAAGGTTGAAAATTAGGCTTGGCAGTAAAAACGTTTCCTAACCTCTTAGGTTAAATTATGTTTTTATGGCCATGACTCGATAAAGGGCAGAGAAAAATAAATACTTTAGAAAATGGGCGCTGAGCTAATATAGTTTGAGAACTTCTGTGCTTGATCATCATATTGGAGGGGGGGGGGGNGGGGGGAAGGTTGTATGAGACAGCAGATCTAAATTATTCGATCTGCCCAATTTTCATCTTCAATCTATTTTGGAGGCTGATAACATGGTTCTAGAGGATAATTGACATGGGCCCCTAGAACTATGTCCATTATCATAAAAACGCCAAAAGTACCAAAGTGTATGACGGATTCCATTTTAGGATTCCAGGTAACTTGAAACGTATTTTTTTTTAATGACATTCCTTTTTGAATGATTTTTTTCAAATGCATTTATCAACACATATCTTTTGTTGTATAAATCCCATGCCAATCTATTTGTGGTTACAAAATGGTGGCACTTTAAATTTTCAAGTCGTAAAGCACAAAGCACGGCTAGAGTAGCCCAGGTGACCACTAGACCACGGCGGATCTTGTTTTGTTCTAACACTTTTGTTTTTTTGTTGTTGTTTTTGTTAGTGAAACTTTTTGTCGCGGCACAGAATAATTAGAAATGAAAGAACGAACCATAACGTATATTCAATTTCTCTAAATTTCAGAAACTTTTACTAGATAAGTGTTCGGCTCATTTACATTTATCTAATCTGTCAAGAGTAGTATACTCTGCATTATGCTATTTCCAATGGGTACACAACGCTTTTAAATAAAGCAATAGAGGAAGTAACAATATCTTTAAGGATGGCCCTCGTTTTGATTAAAAAAAATCCGGAATTCTGTGTTGGAGGATGGTTTCAGTGTTGGCAAACATTACTTCATTTAGATTTGAATAATAATAATAAAAAAAAAAAAATTGGCTTCTCATCGTGTTTTATTTGAAACTAATTCTTTAAAATAATATTTTATTGTTATGTGAAATTATTTGGTGACTTAGAAAAATAGCTAATGTTTAATATATGGACTAAGCCTTGACAATAGTAGTGCTTTAGGATCGTTCTTTCCTTACTCTCTTCTTTCTTTGCTCAACATTATCAAATCTACTTTTTATATTTTCTGAGCCGGACCCCATCTTTTCATACATTTTTGGAAATTTTAAAGAAGTATTTTTAGCCCGCTCTCATTTGTTTTAACAAAATGGCAATCGATTAAAGATGTCTCTGAAAGGGAAAGGGTAATCCCTCCGAAAGTTGCTCCGTGTTGAGTTTTCATCAAATGTTAACGAGCTAAAAAATACTTCTCTAAACAAAGAAAAATGAAGAATTGTTCGCTTTTAAAAAATTAATATAAGCTGGGGCACTTGGGCTTCACACGAAGCCCGGTCCTGAAATTTTTCATATAGAGTTTTGAGAAATGAAGGATACTTGTCTAACAACGCCAGGCCAGCGTCAGTGCAGCGACTCCCGAAAGT
>CM022882.1:3619299-3648541 GCA_012654025.1 Pachypsylla venusta | reverse complement strand
ACCCCCCCTCCCGACATGAAAATCTCAGCTGCCCCCCCCCCCAGGCCAGATGCTGGCTACGCCCTTGGCCAATTTCAAAATATCTTTCTGAAAATGGATATACTCGTATGCACCCTTGGGTATATGCAGAATATGGAATTAAAAATTGGTGACAATCGGATGAGTAGTTTCGACGGAGCGGGAGGAATAGGACAACAAAAGTTTGCAGGGAGTAGGTATAGGGCTACGCTCATTTTTTCCACGGACACACCTAGTTTTTTTTTCCAATGAAATTGATATTTTACGTTTCAAAATAAGTGGAACTGGAAAATTGATTTAAAAAACCTCTCCCAATTAAGGACATGTGTTTATAGTCAAAAGAGAAATATTCTCTTCTGACTCGGCGAATTTGATATTTTACTTGTCAAGGTAGGTACATAAAATCCAAGAGTCATATAGGTGTGTGTACTTTATAACTGCCTCATAGGAATTGGATTCTCGTTTGTTTTAACGTATATAATAGTAACTGTAGGTTCCAATTACCATTATATACGTTACGAAAGGAGGACCATTTAGAACCCAAAAAAGTTTGGGTTCCAAATGATCCTCCTATCTTCACTGTCACTGACATAATACGGGGTTCTACATTTGATTTCAGTAGTTCCAACCCAAATAGTATAATGAATGTAGAGGATAATATTACAACTGTGTTTATAGAGGATGGTCCGACATGTAATCACAGTAATATCAGGAATCGGAGGAATCAGAGGAATGCTCAAAGGGGGAATATTAAAATTTGCGGAGTCGTTCCAACTCTGGTGGTTGCCATTGTTCTCGTTTTTTACTCCTCGCTCTACTTTGAGACTTACGTAAGTTAGAATCAATTAACAGGCTCAGCCCGGTTCGCTTTGAATCTTAGAGGAATGGTACCGTTCTGCTGTCATGCCCACCAAGGGCGTAGCCAGCATCTGGCCTAGGGGGGGGGCAGCTGAGATTTTCATNGACTAAACTTTAGGAAAGTTTTTATCGCAAAAAAGGGGTTGAAAATATAAACGGCCATGCCTATAAGGCGCCAAGCGAAGCGGGCGTATCCTGCTAGTTTAAAATAAATAAAAAAATATTTCCTCAAGAAACAAAAGACAAATCATATTAATCTAAAATTGATAATTCATTTATGAATCAATTAATGGACCTAAAATCTATGCTGGACATATGTAGCATACTTCTCGGTTACGCCCAAAAGCAAGTAAAAAATATTTTAACACCGATTGATAAGGTAGTTTTTTCAGTTAGCGTGGTTAAGAAAATCACGATTTCTCTTTGTATTACTAATATTTACCCCTTTTCTCAGGCATCGCTTGGATATTTCAAAATTTGTCAGGATAACATATAAACAGATCTATTTTTGGATGTAACTCAGACTCCCGAGGATGAGTGGATGAGAACCATTGAGTAGATGTGGTATTAGCGAAAATTGGTAGCATTAATAAGGGAATTATTAATTGTTAATTAGGCTGAGTGATATTGAAGTTATTGTTAAAAAACCTTGTAATGCTATGATACCCACAAAAAATGTCACATAACTTAAAGAAATATACAAGTGTCCCAAAAATCCGAGACCACCTGAATATCTTTTGAACGGCTTTATGAGGAGTTTTGAAATTTTGTATGGTATTATATCACAAATGAAACCACCTGATGGTGTGACCAATTATTCAGGGGCGGGTCCCATGTGGTCCCCCAGGGGGTCCAACTTTTGTTTTTAAAATACGAAGCCCCATCTTGTGATACATTTTTAGAAGGACAATAAAATTGGAAGTACTTTGCAAAAAAATTCACACGTCTAGCGTGTTTGGTTTCAAAATGGCGGCCATTTGAATTTTCAAGACATGTGACTTCCAATAGTGTTTAAAACTAGGCGAAGTGTCTAAAACTAAGCGAATTATGTCTAAAAAAAAACAGGTTCCTCGGCATTGGTGTCCTATGTAATTATTTAATATCCCATTGCAAATAATTCGCCTAGTTTTAGACACTCTTGGAAGCCATATCTTGGAAATTTTAAATGGCGGCATTTTGAAACCAAACACGCTAGATGTGTGAATTTTTTTGCAAAGTACTTCCAATTTTATTGTCTTTCTGAAATTGTATCACAAGATGGAGCTTCATATTTTAAAAACAAAAGTTGGACCACATGGGACTCGCCTCTGAATAATTGGTCACACCATCAGGTGGTTTCACTTGATTGATATAATACCATGCAAAATTTTAAAACTCCTCATAAAGTCGTTCAAAAGATATTCAGGTGGTCTCGGACTTTTGGGACGCCCTGTATATTTCCAATAATAATCTTCATCCGATTTTAAACATTTCAGCGAGGCGGTTACGAAATGCTCACAATCATAGGAACTCTGACCATATTTGCAGTCATTTGGCATACAATCTATAGAAATGTTGTTTTTACTGGTGGCAACATACCATCAACAGCACCAGAATCATCAGCACAAATGGTATCTTTGACATCGACAGCTCCTGTGGAACAACCTCTACAATCTTTAAACGCTGCAATCCCTCCTCCGCCCTATCATATAGCTATTCTTTTACCCTCCAATCCAATAGATCTTCCACCTCCATCTTATGATATTGCTATGAATAAAAAATAAATCGCTCTCCAAAAATGGAAGAAATTTTGGTTGGTGCAATAAAGTAAATCTGACCTGGACAAGGTTGAATTCCGACACGATGGGAAGTTCATCAAGATAATCAGATTGATGGGCATAGGGGGTGCCAGCAGGGTTGAATTCCGACACGATGGGAAAGTTCATCAAGATAATCAGATTGATGGGCATAGGGGGTGCCAGACAGGGTTGTATTCCTAGGGTTGTAGATGGGACAAACCGGACAAGGGGGTACGGGCCCTTGTATAGAGAGTGTAACACAATATTTTTATCAATTCAGTGGGTGCTAGGCAGGGTTCTAGATAGGACAAACCGGGCAAGAGGGTACGGGCCCTTCTATACAGGGTGTAACACAATGTTTGTATCAATTTAGGGGGTGTCAGGCAGGGTTGTAGATAGGACAAACCGGACACAGAGGTACGGACCCTTGTATACAGGGTGTAACAGTTGTAACACAATGTTTGTATCAATTCTACGTTGTTTTATTCTCTGAATAATTCTCGAAACGTGATTCTTCTTTTTTTTGGTCTTTTTTTTTCTCTCAAAAATATTTAATTTTTGAGAAAAATGAGATATGAGATAAAAGCTTTATTTTAAACTTTAAAAAGAGAAAGTACTTTTCGAAAAAAAATTCTGCCGTCATGCCCACATTTGAAATAATTTGATGCAAACATTTCTTACCTCCTGTGTTCTCCTGGAGTCATAGAACCGTTGAAAAATCTGTATCCAGGGGAATCTTCCCACCCCTTGCCGTCAGACCTGGTGGTAGGAGAAGTGTAAATTATTGTCATAGTCGATGGTAGCCAGATGAATCAGACTTTAGCTATAAATAATAAAAAACATAATTAAAATTATTAGAAGAATCGAAAGATATAAATTTATAGATGATTGACAATATCGATTCAGAGTTGAATTAATTAAATTAGAAATTAAAATGAGAAAATTGAAATTAAAAATTAAAATTGGAAAATTAAAAGCTAAAATTAAAATATTCAAATTAAAACAAATAACTTAACTTAACTTGGTGAGCTTTCAACAGTACTCAGACTGTCATCATCAGACCAGAGTTATGATAGAACGATGTGAACACTATCACAACTTGACACGAAGTGAGTTTGAAGGTTTACCAAAACCTACTTGATACCTGAATTCTTCAACCTCACTTCGTGTCAACAGTACTCAGACTGTCATCATCAGACCAACTTGAGTTAAGTTATTAGTTTTAATTTGAATATTTTAATTTTAGCTTTTAATTTTAATTTTCCAATTTTAATTTTTTAATTTCAATTTTCTCATTTTAATTTCTAATTTAATTAATTAAACTCTGAATCGATATTGTCAATCATCTATAAAAAAAACATAATGTTTGCTTTACGTTTCATCGGGATATAAAGTTTAAAGATCATCTGGAACCGGGGTAGTATAAATCTGATTTGACTTGTCTGTTTGTACCATTATCATAACTCTCGAACTAGTTAAGATATTGATGAAATATTTGCTGGAAACTTACAAACTAGCTACCCATACCAACATTCACTTCTCCCAACTTGAATTGTGTGAGGTCTGCATGACGAGGGCGCGAACAAATGTAGTCAATCCACTTCGTAAAACCTCACTGGACGTTGCTTAACTTCAGTGATCTTACGAGAACTGGTGTATTCAACGTGCCATTGACGCTGGTAAATAAAATTCTCTATCTGATCTGCTGCTAAAATTTTCAATTGTTATATTTTCTTATTTTTAAAGTCCAATTTGGACAATTAGGTACTTAATATTAACTGACTAGTGTTGTTCCCGTTGAATAATCAACGGCATTGTTATCTTCTGAGACTCCCAAGTACATTCCTGTCTTTGAATTAACACACTGGGTTCTATTAAAAGTTCAGTTTTTTATAACTGACAAAAAAATAAAATAAAGCAAAATCATATGGACCTTGCTTAGTTTCGAACAATCTATCTTAGCTAACAGAACAAAGTGATGTCTCCAACATTTTGGTTTAATTTGTCCGTTTGTACCTTCATGAGGTGTTGGAAGAATCGAGTTGGAGACGCCGATGCTGATAATGGTCTACAGTTATGGGCTTCCTCCATTTCTCCGATGTACACACTCCCACTAACTGACAACGGGGGTATTCTAAGCGTCCTATTCCCACTTAAAAGGTGTCTCAGAATTAGGGTCGTAGGTTTATCTTTGTCTGTCATTGAGATTGTGTTCTGAATTTTGGTCCGTCCCAGACAGTTGTCTGCAACCCTCTTTGCTTCAGATCATTGGATGGTCTGAAGTAATCAGGGAGATCCCCTATCCGCCACCCGGGGAGGCGCCCGATGGGGATCCAGTTACCCCACACGGGTAACTGTATCCCTCATCCAGTAGATCCGATGTAGATACAACCTAAAAAAGTGGGACTATGTTGACGATGAAATCTTTGACTGTGGTGATGTGCAAACTAACGCCCACTTGTTGGTTTGCAAACAACTGGAACAAACCTGTACCCAAGATGATCTACTGCAAGCCAGTGAACGCGCCCTTTATGTCGCAAACTACTGGAAACATTTAATATGAAATAGAAGACGACACGGAAAGAAGAAAAGAGCTCTCGAACCCTAGGACTAAGGGTGATTAAACCTTTTGGTATAGACAATCATTATGTTCGTATTTATTATGAGTTTTCGAATTAGCGGACCACTCAAATATCTTGAGAATGAATTGTAATTTTAAGATCCAACAAAAAGTTCATCATGAAATTTAGTAAAAAAAAATATAGCCTCAGTTGGTAAGAATGACGGATTCGTAACCAGGAGGCTGTTGGTTTGAATCCAAGCGAAGACAATAAATTTAGTAATAACATGGGGAAGTGCATTATGACAAAGTATTAGCTTTAACACAAATAAATTCCTTTAAAATTATAAAAAAAAAATTAGTAAAAAAATATATTTTTAATTTTCGTCGTATCAACTTTTTCAAATGAGCTTGAACACAATCTTATGTTGAAAAAGTCGATGCGCTCAAATTAAAAAAAAATATAAACATCTTTCAAATCTTAAAACAAAAATTATCAAATCAGATAATAAAATATTATTAGAAAATTTGCATATTTTAACCCCTTGAGTTTTTCAATCTTTTTTTTGTAATCTTGCGAAATTCGCAATGTTTTCTGTCGACACAGAGGTAACAAAAACTAGAATAACTTCTTCATCATCAAAATATAAAGGCAGAGCCTTGTCGTTGAAGCCAACTCTGTTTTGTTTCCTCTCTAGTTTGTGCGACATTCTTCAATGCGATGAACTTTTTGAATATATATCTCCTTTTGGGTCTTACTCTCGCTTTTTTTCTTCTATTTTTCCTTAAAATTTGATTAACTTGCCAAAAGTAAATAGCCAACCTCATTCATACGAATTTTTAAACATAAAAAGCACATACTTTTATGTTTAAAAATGTGTGAAGCAAATTTTCTACTTATCTTTCCGTATGTGATGATCTTTATGTCAGCAGAAAAAAAACCTAAATATCCACGATGGTTTCAAAAATGAAATAAAAGAAGATAAAGTAAAAATGTNTTTTTTTTTTTTTTTTTTTTTTTTTTTTTTTTTTTTTTTTTTTTTTTTTTTTAGAATGGTTACTACATTCCATTATGAACTTTTTACTGCATCAAATCAGATGCGTGGAAAATTCTAATCCGTTCTCGAGATATTAGATGTTTATTATATCTCAAACTTCTCTGGTTTAAATGCAAAAGAACAAATAGATAGTTTTGGCGGAACTGAGTGAGAATTTCAGTTGTCAGAACCTTTTTTTTTTAGTTTTTTTAAACTCTATAAGCAAATAAAAAATAATATATTTTCAGAAGAACAGAATGAGTTCTACACTTCAAGGAACAACCTACTTGTATTTTTGTTTAACAATCTTGACCGTACGAAGTGAGGATTAGTTTTCACACGACAAATTGTATTTTAATGAGGTAAAGAAAATACTATATCTTCACTTGACTATAAAAACATAGTTTACTTGACATAGTATCCCAATTCAACAAAAAAAATTGTATTTTGTTTGTCTTTTCCCACGTTAACTCCCGAACGTCTCATTCGATTTTGATGACATTTGGTATGGAAATTCATAGAATTAGCCGATTTTGATCAAGATGGGGCCAAATAGTGGCCATTTAAGTAAGATTACAGAGACACTAGTAATCATTACCGTCACTTGGAAAAAAAATTGTGTGGGCACAGATTTTTTTTTTCTTGCAAATTGTACTATATTCACAGAACACACGTAACGAGGAAAGAATGTATGAGTTGAAATCGCTAGAAACTTTCAAATGAGTTAGGGTCATAGCTTTCGCGCCGCGAATTTGAATGTACAGTTCTGGATCCTACAGACTTTTAGGGGAAAACATCAACCTAGCGTTAATAATAATTATTTGGCTAGCTAAAACAAACGTACTTCTTGCTTGTAAGCGTCGAAATGAAACAATTAAAATATTTCAATTCGAAGGTCAAAATAAATGAGAAGAATTAATATCAAAGACTAGATTTTATTTTCTTACCTAGTAGCTAACTTATGTTAATTTTCAGTTAAAGAAAATCGTTTCTTTTGCATAATAGATAGCAAATAAGTATTCATAATACCATCCTTAAACTCAACTAGACTGATGATGATTCGAAACTAGTTTCTTCATAAATTAAAATAATTAGTGTTTTTGGTAAGTGTTTTTTCTTTTAATTTAATTTATTTAAAAGTTAATATTCATAATACTTATTTGAGTTCATAGTTTTATGAGAAAGTAAATAATACTACTTACCTCGTTTAAATGGAACTAGATAGGAAAGTTTCTACTTCTATCATCTTGTAGCCAAATGTTAAATTACGCCTTCTAAAATTCTTGTGATGCAATTATGCTGACATAACGGGGAAAAACGCTCTGGAGGGATTTTTTCGGAGGGATTTTTTAAAGTTTACAAAAACAGTCTGAAACTGCTGAAATCTAATGGCATATCGTTCAAAAATATATCGATATATTGAATTTTCGATATAGCATTTTTCAAATATATCGTAATACAAGTATATCGATATATATAAGTAATATCGATATATATCGGTTTATTAGAATTTTACGAGGTGAATTGATGGAAATGTCGTCCCCTCTCTGCACTTTCCTAACCTGACCTTTCCCTACTTTCCAGTTTCCACAAATGACCAGTTTCAAAGGGACAAGTTGCAAATAGGGATCCCGCTAAAATAAAAAACTTCGAGTAAAAAAAATGGATAACTTCAAATTTTATCGCTATACATTGAAAAAAGAAACTCAATTAGTGTACATATTAAACGATATCTCGTATATCGATATATATGAAACATATATCGTGAAAAATATATCGATATATTTATATAATATATCGATACATAGGAAGAAAATATATCGATTTTCGATATATCGTCCAATCCCTATGAAATATGAATTTTGTATTTTAATTTAAATTTAAAATATTTTCTTTTTTCGGTATTGATAAATGGTATGGTTTTTTGAATTTGTATTGAATGTTTGTGAATTTAAACTTAAAGAAATGGTACTACAAATTTAAAATCTATATTAGTGATTAGCTTGCATTGTATTTCGATTTTAAGATGACATCCAAAAATTCTGTTGTCCTTAACATGGAAGTCAAAAATGCTCTGAGAAGATTAAGTTTTCCGGAGTCAGCTCGAGAAGCGCTCAAGAAAATAGGTAAATACATTTTATATTATAATATAGATAAATAGGCAACACTTATGGTATAGAAATAGGATTACCAGAGGTTTCGGGTTGTCTCTTATATTTTTTTGGTAAAAGTTTACATTGGTGTCCCATAGTGAAACTTCTGTGAAGATGGAATATGATAGATTTTAATACATAGGTGGGCGTATTGTTATTGAACTAAATTTTTACTCAAAACTTCAGGTCACATGCAACAGACCCATTAGTATGAAAAAAGTTGGTTAACTGGAGAACCTATCGAGAGATAAATAATTTTGATATTTTACTTGCAAGGTACGTAAAATTCAAAAGTCCAATAAAACATCCTTTCGTCCACAGCGCTGTCCACCTTGGACGGTATTAGCACCCCTAATTGGACCTTCATACCAAATTTAAATAAAATTATTTAATGCTAGGTGGTAAAAGTGTCGCGTACGGTGGACAAACTGCAACCATCTAAGGTTGAAATCTACGTACCTTTAAATATATATTTTAGGAGCGAGGGTTATTTTTATATATGAAATTCAACGTTAGTAAAATAATAAACCTAAATGATAAATTGGCAGAGTATCCAACAGATTAACCATTACTTTATTTGAATATGATGTTTTTCAGAACAAGTTTGCATTGCTCAGAACACAAACCGGACACAGAGTAGTCAAAATATTAAACAAATGGAGTTAGCGATGGAAATCATAAGCGAATTTATATTTTGTGAAAATTCAGGAAAATCATTCAAGAAGAAAAACCAGAATACTATTCAGGTAAACTTTAATTTTTGTGTTTTAGTGGCCAGAACACTGGAATTGTTGGATGCATATTCAGGTGGCGACCATAGTTAAATCCTCGGCGAAATCGATTTTTTCAAGGTTTTCAAAAATCTTTGAATATTTTTATTTGATGTTTGGATGTGTTACGGGGTGCACTGTGCACTCAGCTTCGTGAGGGCAATTGAGTAACCAAGAAAAAGGCGACGGTAAGTAAGAGCAGCGTTATGGAGTAAAATTATTATACAATGGAACCGGTTGTTTTATAATAATAACCCAAGTCTAAGTTCTAGCAGTTCATACTATATATGACTTACTATACTATACTAATAAAACCAATCTTATGGAGAGTATGCATGACATTTTGTAAGAAAGGACATACAGCATTTCAAAAAAAAAGAAAAATACAACCTCCTTACCAGCAAACATCTGAAACTGGAAACAAGAAAAACATTCATTAGATCTTTGTTTGGAGTGTTTTGACCTATGGATGTGAGACGTGGACAATAAGGAAGTATGAAAAAAAAGACTAGAAGCAGCAGAAGTGTGGATGTGGAGAAAGATGACGAAGACAAAATGGATAGAGAAGAAGTCGAACGAGAGAGTATTAGCAGAAGTGAAAGAGAGAAGATATCTGATAGAATTTATAATGAAGCGAAAAATCACCCTCGTAGGACATGTTCTCACACAATGAGTTCCTTACTAATATCTTTGAAGGAAAAGTGATGGGCAAAAGACCAAGGAGACGTCCTAGACAATCTTTTTTCAAAGACACCTGTAAAATAATGAACTGCCAATCTTATGGAGAGTTAAAAAGGAAAGCATCCGATAGACAACTAAGGCTATCTCAACAAGGCGTAGTCTTTAGAGTATGATGATGACTAACAAAACCACCGGAGAGCATTTAAAATTTTTGCTGAGAACGATTGTCTAGTGAAATAAAAATTCCATTTTGATGGTAACTTTTTTCTCCATAATTAGAAAGCATCTTGCCCCAACTTTGTTCACACTAACATGCTTTTATACTATAGCGCAACGTATTATCTCGGGCGAAATTTTCTGTCCGGGATCCTAATACTGTTGCCAAAAAGATATTTTTTATGCCCGTCCCAGGTAAGAAATCATAGTTTTAAAATATTTTGGACATCCATTTTCATGTTGTTGTTTTTTTTCAGAGTCTGAGTAAGATACAAGAGCTTCAATTACTCGACATGCTTTGTGACTATATGTCATCTAACAACGAAGAAGGTAGTCAAGTCATCAAAAATGCTGTCTATATGTTCCTCTTTCCACATTCTCATCCTCAGAGATCTCAAGTATTAGTTAAACTAGTGTCAATGTCTATTTCTTTATTGAATTATCAAGTGCTGATATCCACAGGTAAAAAGATAGATAGGTATTATTGGAAACATCATGAGTGAAGTTATTGTTTTACATCTTTCAACACTCATTACTAGTAGTTAAGTGAGTTGGAAGCTTATCACTATTTAGCGCCAGCTGGTCCTAAGCAGGTAATTCTATGAGGAATGTCCGTAACAAATTTGAACAAACTCGTATAAGGCGTTTCAGAGTTATCGTGGGACAAACAGAACAATCGTGGCGTGGAGTGAAAAATTCGTTCGGTTAACAAGAACCTCCAAGTACCCAAATAACTGACAGTGACGGAAAGTTTGAACGCATATTTGGACCTTAAATGAGACCTACAAACTTACAGTATACAACGATAAGTGGAAGAAAAAAATACTGCGTTCGACGGATAAACTGTTTTTTTATTCGATTCAAGGATTCTACGCAACTTGAAACGAAAAAATTAAAATCTTTTGTTTTCAAAGATTCATTATTATAAATCAATAAAAATATTTAACTTGTAAAAAACAAAAAAAAAAAAAANAAAAAAAAAAAAAAAAAAAAAAAAAAAAAAAAAAAAAAAAAAAATGAGTGGAATGTAATCACTAGGGGAGGTTAATTAATAACTGAGGCATTTTCTATCACCTAACCCTTAGAGCTCGATTTATGTAGTCAATTACTCAAATTAACGAGGAAAAAATTCTGCCTAAGCTTGTGATTAAACTCTTCTGTTTATCAGACGAGCGCTCAACCATTATGCTATGAGGGCAGATTTAATATTATGAAATAATTATACCTTTTCATTTAAATTCCTCAAGGTATTGATTTTTTTTTATTTTGGTGTTCCAAGAATTGAACTTGTATTTTAATAATTTCCTATTCTCTAAGAATAAGCAGAATTAAATAATTCTCAGTCGTTAAAAAGTTTTGTGCCAGGTCTTCTGGGGCATACTGTATTAGTAAGAGTCAAAACTTTCACTTGGCTAATGTTTTAATTTTTTTGTTTCAGGAATCTTAATGCAACAAGTTGGATGTACAACTAAATTTAGTATTGAAATAGGTGAAGGTTTTGTTAAAGATTATTTCAATTTGCTTCCGCAAAATTTAACAAAATTAAAAGATTTACCTCTACGTGCACCATTATTTACAACAAATCTACTCACTGCTCTCTCTGAAATGTATAATAAATGTAGTATTAATGAAAATTTATTACTCCTAATAACGGACTGGATAGGAAATCATATAGATTTATGTTACACAGCGTTAATAACAAATTTATCATCATCATTACCAAACGGTGCCATACCTATGCCAGCGGTAACACCATTTGTAGGTCTTTTCAAATGGTGTATATTATCGCCATTCTATAACAATTGTAAATTATATTCTAAATTACATCTTTCCTTATTGTCAAGTCTATTAGAATGTAAACAATATTGTATAACAAGTACGCAGAGGAATATTATCTGTGCAGAATCTCTGTGTACTATTGTATCATATTTGTTAATATTAATTAAAGAAAATGAATCAAAAAACGAGTCAATTGATTTGAATAATCGAATAGAAGAATCGATACATCGATTAGCTCAATGTGTACAAGTTTGTATTTTTACACAAACAATGTATGGCAATAAACAAAAATTATTTTCAAAATTACAATTGTTACCAAAAAATAAGTTATTAAATTGTGTTATTGAGACGCATAAAAATAAGTTCTGAAAATGTGTAAAGTATTCGGGCGATTGAAGAATTTTATTGCAGAATTTCTCTAGCAGGTGGGTTGATGGTGATGGTATACTCTCTGACTGTTAAACCGTGGGGCGTGGAATCAAACTCCATCCAACCAATGGAATCTTCATGATTTTGATATATTTACCACACAAGGACGACTTCCAAAAAACGGCCGGTATAAAAGTTCTTTTTGGGCAGGGTAAAGTCCATTATTTCTTCATAATAAACATTTATATTTTTAATATCTTACTATTCTACAACTATTTTGTACTAAGGTAATTGCAGTGATAGACATGGTTTTGGGACATATGTCAATTATAGATGAATAATGGGTCGAAGGATGAATGAGAATGTCTCCAAGATGAATAATGATTTTAGTAGCAAACAACAGCATCTTTAGATCATTCTCATTCATCCATCGGAAACGATGATACCACAATTGTGTAGTTTGCCACATCGTAAGAAGGATCTGTGTTTCAAGTTGTAAATGTATATTTCTTTGTGTTATTATGTCACAATTTAGTGGGCATCATAGCATTACAGGGTATTCTCAACAATCACTCCAATATCACAAAGCCTAAGCTACACTTTAACANGTATAGATAAAATCAAAACAATACTCTTGGTTTATTTAAACAAATATATATTTTTAATTTTTATTTAAATTAATACAATTAATGTTCTATTGTATAAGAATAATTTACGATAAACAAAATGAATATTTTATATAAAGCAAGACATCGTCAGAGATTAAATATAAAAGGGAGTCTCTAGAGAGTGTGCGTTTTTTTTCTTCTTAAAGAATTAATTTGTGAGTATTGTGCTGTATCTTTGTATCCGTTTTTTGCTGTTTTTTCTTGATTTCTGGTAGTATGATGTTGTTTTTCCATGATTCCACCCATTCTGGTATCGTAATAAAGGAATCTCACAAACATCGTGAACGACATTGCGGTCAAGGTAAATAAAAAGACGCCCTCTATTAAAAGTTTGGCTCTTGCCAACTTAGGAAAGAACCTCTGTAATTTATGGCTCTAAAAGAGAGAAACAACTTTTTGGTCAAAGTGATGCTGTAAACATATCGTTGATTGCTACGACGCAGCATACCCATCAATCCAACTGGACATATTCTTTTTTGTTTGTTTGTTGCTATTTTTTTCTTTTCTTTGTGTGTTTTAATTATTATTATTATTATATATATGATGATGTAGAATATTGATGGAATCTTGTAGGATATTCGATGATATTGTCTCTATGTGTTTGGTGTTGAGGTTAAATTGTGTGAAAAAGTCTCTTACAAATGTACTAATTGTGCCTCTCGCACCAAACCTCCTATTACTTCATAACTTCTGTTAGGATACTTATTATCATATTTTTCTTTCAGATATAATAAACGTGAACAATATTGCAGTCAATTTTATTCTTGCTGCTGTTCAACCCACACTTAAATTTATTATTGCACTTTCTTCTGTCTCAATGCTTAAGTAGAACCGAATCTACCTTTGGACAGTTTTCTGCTTATTTACAACCATTTATCAAAAGAGAGAGAAGAAAAAAAATATACAGTCAATACTCAAATCACCCTTAAAACGTACACTTATAGTTTAAAAGTACACAAAAATTTAAAAATATTTTACAAATATTAATGACATCATTTTTGAACTAAAATGATAACCAAAACTCCCATTGCATAATTTTAACGTACATTTATAGTCTCAAAGTACGCAAAAATTGAAAAATATTTTACAATCATTAATGACATCATTTTTGAACTCAAAACGACAAAACTTCCAGTTCATAATTTTGGCATAAATCAAATTGAGTGAGTTCTCTGTTCGAGAAATCAACTTCCAGTTCACAATTTTGGCATAAATCAAACTGAGTGAGTTCTCTGTTCGAGAAATCAACTTCCAGTTCATATTTTTGGCATAAATCAAATCGAGTGAGTTCTCCGTTCGAGAAATCAACTGAACAAACATTTTTTTTTGTTTCAACAGAAAAAAAAAATATCTGACAGTACATAAAATACAAAATTTGATACCAAAATTTCATTAATTCGGTCAAAGATTTTTTTTGTGAATATTAAAAAAATGTTCCGATATTTGTTTCAATTTCAGTCTGTTGTGAAGAGAAACACATTTTCTTAGATAAATAAAGCTAAAATTTTGACAAAAATGAAGAAGAAGAGAATACTTGGTGCTGCTAGTAACAAATAGTGGGCAATCAATGGTACGCTTACTACTACTTACTTCGCACAAACTTTTTTTTATTAAAAAAATTGGTTATTTCGATTTTTTTAAAAAATAAATTGAAGGAATTTTAAAAAAAATCTTCAAACGATTATTTTAATTCGATTTTTGAATTCGACATAGGTACCTTGAAACGTAAAATATCAAACTTTGAGGGGGGTTATTTTTTTTTGTTGGATTCCAAAATTTCATTAAAGAAAATAATTAACCAAAATTAAAACTAGAGGCTCTCTTTTTATATAAAATTTACGATACAAAAGAACAGGAAACAAAATTGAAAATTTATATCTATTTAATATTTTTGTGGGGGAAAGAGTAATCTTTTTTTCTTGGCGTTAAATGACTTCAACTTTTCTTATTGAAGAAACAACCAATGTATTATGTTATGTATGTATTATGTTATTTCAGTATGCATCGCGCATACTGAAAAAATCAATCCGCGATATAAGAATAGTTTGAGTGATTGAAAAAATGGTTAATTTCAGAATACAGGTACAACCAAACCATTTTTCTCTAGTCACTGGGCAATCAAAATAGTTCTATTTTAAATTTAAAAAAGTAAAAAAAAATATATATTAATTCTTCTTTTATGCAGCTTCATAAACAATTATATAAAACCCCAAAATTACAAAGATAGAGCTCGCGTACGAGTCCGCAACACATTGGAACAATTTATGTCTTTACAAATTAAACAAAAAGTAACTTAACACCTTTCAATTCTATGTCCCGAGTGGATTAAGACGAAGGAGTAATGCTTTTCGATGCTCGTGCCAAAGTAAAAGACATAAAATGTCAAAAAATATGTTAATTGTAGTCGAACTCCAACATTAAATCAGTAATGTTATTGTTAACATTTTCGACGACATTCACGCAGTTTTCAGAGCCTCACAGTCCCAAAACTGTTCAGAATAATATACATTTGGGTTTTAATCATCATTTCGGGAAATAATTTTACATTGTCTGATTGATCTTAGCTCTGCTAGTATTAAAGATTTGATTCAATGACTGATCTAAACAGCAGCATTTGGAGTAAATCAGTAGCTCAATATTCGAATTATACTATTGAGTTGAAATATACTTTCGTATCTTGAAATATATACTGCGACAAGTTAGGATCGTTCTTTGGAACGATCTTCTGTTGGAAAAAAAATTGATAGCAATCAGATCGTATAACCAATTCCCTGTGAAGACCGCCTCGGTAATAGGTGATGCCATTATAGGCGATATAGGGTTTCTTACAAAAAAAAAATCACCGAAAATTTTCAAGTCCAACAAGCATGTTCCTCTCATGTGAGTGTTGAACACAGTAGTTTTGAGACATTCTTTGCAGTTGTATCAGCTTCAAATCTTTTTTCGCTAATTTAGGACTGTACTGACGGGGGTGGATTAGAAGATTTTTCTTGACTATAAATGCTTTCTAAGGTTGAAAATGGCAGCGTTGCACTAACAGTTATTGGGGGCATGCCTGGTAAAGAGATTGGGGTTGTTACAGGTCGGCCGATATTACCTGAAATCAGATGATATCAATAAAAATAAATGTGAAAAACCGTTCCAAGTGTAAAGCGTAGGATTACACTGGAACTGAATGTGTGCAAATTATGATTACACGTAGTCGGTGAACGATTCCGACATGAGAAAGTGTTACTAGGAGTTTACAGTGGCAACAACTCTGTCGCTCGATTACGTGTGCATAGACTCGACTTCAGTGGTGCAACCAGGATTGTGCTTTCTTCCTTTAATAAGTAAACAAAAAGGAACGATAAGTGGTAAGATCTGCGCTAACCGTACAAAATTGATACCTTTTATATATACTGATTAGAGGGAGTTTAGAGCCAAACCCCCGGTTACACCATAGTCCGACTGACGACTCGATCCCAACTTGTTAGAATTTTGTGGGAGTGCTAACTTTCGTCGCTTTGGTAGTTTTCTATGTGACTAATAACAAATTAGAAACAGAGAATTGAGTGAAAGTGCATATGGAAACAAAAAAGTTGAACTAAGTGTCAAAAGAATTGAACGGAACAAGCGGGTACAAGAAATTTTACAGATAAAATATTACGAGTAGGTTCTGAATTATCTAGTGGATCCAGATGATCAGGTGTTCACGTTAGTGTTGTAGTCATTTATAGAAAAAAATATCTTAATCAAATTTTAAAAAATCATTTTCAAAAACAAAATATTGAGTCCCCCCCCGGGGGGGGGCAGGGCCCCCAAATTTTTAACATAACATCAGCCATAACATAATTATCAAAATTTTACGTTTCTACAACCGCTAAAAAGATAAAAATCATTTTCATAAAACACAATATTAGGCCCCCAAAAACTATACAGCAAATTTCCTTCATGTCCTAAACATGTATACCAAATTTCGTCAAAATCGGATAAAAATTGTGGCTTGTATCGCGTAAAAAACATACATACATAGTGCATTTCGGGATGTATACCGCGGTCAAAGTGGAGTTCACTAACGTTCACAAATATTAGTTGTAGGAGACTGCAAAATAATTCTGAACTAGTCTGACGAAAAGTATTTGGCTACCCTGTCCCAGCGTCCTTATGATGACCGATTCTTTGCATCGGGACAATATGGAACGCATACTATCACAGATCCAGGCAAGGGCCATTAAAAACTTTTCACCAACCTCATATCAACCTATATAAATGTAGAAAAGGGGGAATAGATATTTTATTTTAAAAGAAAAACTGGAGTTACCTGTAGACTCTGCACCCGATTGATTTAGTCCAGAAGTTGGAATAAAGTAGTTGCTCAGTTGCGGTTGATATTGAGGTGACACACCTGAAACAACAAATGATTTTATTGGGATAATATGTTTCCCGTAGTTTGTAGCAGTACGAATAGCCTTATATGAACTGCCAGTATCAGTAAGGTTCAAAAACTAACTAGAACCCAATTAGGACTTAAACAAAGTCCATCAATAATGGTCAACGCTAAGTGACGAAAGTTTCACTTACAATGGACGAAGGATCATATTATTTTGAATTTTACGTACATAGGCAAAATATCAAATTTAGAACGGGGGGGGGGGGGGANGGGAATAAATAATAATAATAATAATAATAGCTGGAGTACACATCTGTAAAGTAAAATAATCCCGGCGCTCTAAATTGCCAGATTTAGAGCGCCACATAAATACTTGGGTCACATAAATACTTGATGACGAGAGATATCCCTTCAACATGCGAAATATGCGGAGTTATATTAACAGTAATTCATATACTCGATGAGTGTAGTAAATATGACTCCTTGAAAATAGATTTAAAATTACCTCAGAAACTGTCAACATTACTTAGAGAAAATAAAACTAAGGAGATGTTAAAATTCATACACTAAACAGAGCTTTTGACAATGTAACAAATTTAAGTGGTGCATATGACCGTAGCAGTTGAACGCACGACTATAAAATATTAATTACAATTAAAAAAAAAAATATTTAAAGTTGATATTTACCTGTTACTGAAGATTGAGGGGGTAAATTATTAAACGCAGATGTGGCCGATGTCGGTGCTGATGGTTGTTGGGGAATAAAATAATTATTTTGATTTTTCGAATTTGAAGAATAAAGTGGGATTTGCGCATTATCAAAAGGTTTTGTCTGATCAGGAATAAACTGAGGCATTTGAAATTGTTGTCCACTGCTGTTTTGTGAATTTGGGGGAGAAGGAATCGATTGAGGTTGATTTAATGGGGAACCATATGTTTGCTGTTGTGGTGTGGAATAGACTGGCGTTGACGATGGGAAGGATAACCCGAATGAATTTGCAGATGACATCGGTTGATAATATTGGGACACGGATGGTGGTGGAGGAGCAGAAAGTATCGTTTGTTGAACGTCTCCATAGGTTTGAGTAGTTCCTAGATTTGTCACAGGATTTATTTGTTGGGTATAAGAGGATGGCTGTTGTTGTTGTTGCTGCTGTGGTGGTGGGTAAGCTTGTTGTGGAACTGACAAAGGTTCCTGTTGCTGCTGAGTCTCGTTAAGATTCGTTGAATTTAAACTTGTTGTTATTGATGCTATTGGGTCTTGTTGGATTGCACTTGGTACGGTTGGAGAGGCTCCATTGAATGCGGATGTTGTCAAAGGCACCTGTTGGGGAAAAAAGAACACAAGCAATTGTTTAAAAATGAACCAGTTATGGCAGAATTTTGAATCGGGAGGAGTCTTTGTTTTAAGCATGGCGTCACTTAATATATTTTTTTCTTTTTACTTTTGAATAAAATACTAAATTTTGATGAGAGAACAGGGTGTCCAAAGAAAACATATTTTAAAGGCTTTTATTTAGCTTACTATGTATGTATGTATGTGTATGGCTTTGTTTGTGGTTAAATCTTAGAAATTAAATTTAAACCACTTTCCATTGTCCGATTGAGCTGAAATTTGGCGCAGTAGTAGATCTTGGATGACAATTGAATGGGGTTTAGTTTTGGTCGGGGTCATTTAGTTATTTTCCCTGTTTAAGCTTTTTTTTTTCAGGTAAGTAAAAGAACACCCTATACCCTTAGCTGGTTGGCCAGCCCAATCACTTGTAAAATAAGCGAGGACATCCTGCTTGTGTGCCAGAAAGGCAGGCATTGATAGTTATCCTGGAAAAGAAGCCTCAGCTGATGGCTAATTTTTTGTGTGCATAATGTTCATTTATCTACTCTATATTATATTCCCATTTACACTTACGATAGGTGGAATCGCAGACTCATTAGGAGATAGAATTCCACTATTCTTTGCAATCTGAGGAGGAGCGGGAATATTTGCTGGTTTTTTCTTCGGTACGTCAACATCAAGTTGGATAGGAATTCGGTGAAGATATCCATAACCAATGCCACAGCCCAAACTGAAAATAAAAAAATATTGATACATTTTATTTGATTAAAAATTTACGGGTTATTCCATTTTGGTACGTATATAGATGGACAAATGAAAAAGAATGCATCTAGGTTGTATGAAAAGGGCAAAAACTCTACCCAATGTTACTCACGCCTCATTTCTGCCGTGAGTATGGCAATATATAAAGCTAGCATGTACCCCAATCAGTTATGTGAATTGTGTCTACCAAGGGTGATTTTTTTACCTTTCGAATGAAAAAAAAAAAAAATCATTTAGTTTTTCTTTCCATAATTTAAAAAAAATTCCAAATATATCGAAAAAAACTTTTTATTCAACAATGGCATGCTTTGCTGTTTTCATTGCAGTATCAAATCAAAGTTGGGAGAACGATTTTTTTCTGAACAAAGGGCCACAGCCTCAGTAGCTCAGTTGGTTGAGGCGGTGAATTTGTAAAATAGTCACAGTTGGTTCGGATCTAACTTCATTCTTGCAGCTGGATCTAAATAAAGTTTACAGTGATAATTGCAGTCTCAATAGAGACCTTGAACCAGTTTAATAATAATAATAAAAAAATATGGAGCAGGTAAATAAAAAAAAATCAAACTCACCTTCCTTCTCCTTGCCAATCTGAATCGGGTGTAATTGTTACTTCTCGACACGAGTCTTGTTCTGTATTATAGACATACAATTTCAATGGATTCTTCTCATGGGAAGAAATTAACGTAAACAAATCTTCACTCTCGTGTAGAACAGAATCTGCGCCAATAATATAATCCGTGAATGGTTTCAATCCTGCCAATTCTGCTGGCGAACATGGGTGAACTTCCTGTGGGGGAATAACACGAAGGAATTATATCGAACAAATGATTCACTAGCCAATTGACAAACAAAATTGCTTTGTAAAATATGAGAGTGAATTTTTAACAGGTCAGTCACAGGGATGAGCTAGAAGAGTCCTGTTTAGAATGGCCAATTGAAATTTTCACAGTTAATGTATTAATGTATAGCTGTGGTTAAATTAGCAGTTAGATTAAAAACACTTTCATTTTAATTTTATACAACATATAAAAACAAGACTACACATTAGATCAAGACTACACATTTCTGTTTTGATTAACTTTTTTTTTTATATACATATTTATAATTTTGTTTGAATATTAAGGGGGTATTTTGGTTCGCAATTTTGTAATGTGTCAGCGGTTTTTTAACCCTCTGAAACACAGTAAATAATAATAATCTACAATAACACACACATCATGTTACAACAACACCAAAAACACAAACTACATACTGATTATTATATTAATCAGTGTGTAGTATCATTGTACCAATAATAAATAAGATTATTAAATAATATCCAAACACGACACCACAAGTATCTTTATCACAATAGGAAGATAATTAAAAATACAGTTAGGTAGCGGATAAGTTAACAAACAGGTGTCGCTACCTTTAAACTTTAAACAGACTAGTTTCAAACTAGCCAAAGTAAATCGCAATGGGAAACTATTGCCACAGAGTTAATGTATTGGCGATAAAAACTTTATAATAAAAACGTAGTCACAACAAGAATCGTTGTCACATGATAGGACTCTATTTCGGGAATTGTTAGAGAAAGATGTAAATTTTAAACTGCTTAAAGATGTATTTTGATGATTACAAGACTGCTGGCTTGTTTAGGCTTCAAGTAGGCTATATATCTCCTCGAAGATTTTCTTCGGCTACAATTTTTTTTTTTTTATTTTATTATTATTATTTACTTACCAAAATATGCCAAACATTTTCGTTGGCTCCTTCAAATGAACAAAATCTGATGCTAACTCCTAAAAGACCTTGTCCTCCCCAACTACTGCTGGGTGTAATGCCGACTGTACGAACATCTTGAGTTTTACTACTGTACACTACCATTTTCAGTTCTTTATCAACTCCATTCTTAAGAAGTTCTTTAAGAGTGTCATTATCCTGATCCTGAGAAGAAGAAAAAAGACACCGCTTTGATATCAACATAGATTATTACCAATAGACAGGAGCTGGTGTTTCTAAGGATAAATCAAATAGGTTGGGTGTGGTGATCTTCCTCACAAAATTAATTATTCCCACCTCCATTTCAGATTCGAAAGAAGGAGGAAAAACAAATATTTTTAATTTTAATAAAATGTGAGCAAACAATTTCTTTTCTTTTTTAACGGGGAACATGGTCCGTTTTAATTATGAAAATAATGGACCGAGTTGTTTTTTGTAACATTCAATACGATGTCTATCATTTTTATAATCTCGCGAACAAACATTGCTAGACACCTCATTGATTAGAACAAGGTAGATAAAAAAAAATCGCATAAATAGATTGATTAGAGGTTATTGGTCCTTGGTTGGAACTGTGATAGTATGGGTTTCAGGGCATAGAGGTTATCAAAAAATTATTGGAATAAGTAACATATCAACTTACGAGGCGTGTGTTATCAATTGCCACAATGAAGTCAAAAAATGCTTCCAGTCCAGCTCTTTGTCCTGGAGAGTTATCTTGGACCTGAAAAATAATTGATGGTATAATAATTAGTTTCTACACAATACACAGCTCAAATAGACAACTCCCACTAATCTTCGGCCACCCCATCTCGATTCACCATCAATGACCCCATTCGAATCCAATTAAGTTACAAAGCAATTCTCCATAAATAAATCTAAATTTCTTCCGTTTTTAACGAATGGCGGAGCTTACCGTTCGGAATTATCCTAAAGATTTATTAATGTGGGTTTTGGTTGATATTTAAGTGTAGAAAAAATTCCGTATGGTTAAAAATAAAATGTACCTAAATTAATCTAGTCAAAAAGTGGGTTTTTTATCATGTGTACTTTTTAAGCATTTTTTCCATATTCGAAACTTTCCATAATCGAAAAGTGATTGAAAGTAGTTGTGATTTCAAGTCTGCTCGCAAAGATAGTTTTCAAATGAAGCCGTAAAATCTCTATCAATACCTAAAAAAAAGTTTTCGAAAATGTCTTTCATTTATGTTTAATATGTAGTAAGGTTTGTATTGTTTAAAAATATAATTTTATGAAATACAGTTGATTGTGAACAGCCAACAATTCGTCATCAATCATATAGGTACATTTATATCAACGAGAACAAACAATTTCATCAGGTTGAGCCAAAATTACAGCTCATCCATCTCTCATCAGGTGTTTGTATGTCATTGGCCTTTGAACTTCGAAGAGCCAGATTTACAGCTAATTAAAATGCAAAAAACTGAAAATTACTGATTGCAAATATTGTTTAATTAGTTTAATGCCTACTTTGGACATTGATAAGATGAAAACATAGAGAAAGAACAGGTAGCTTTCACAAAAATAGAATTATTACCTGTGTACTCGTACTTACTTTTAAAACATGATAGCCTTCTGTTCCTCCTCCGGGAATTTCACAACTTTGTGATCCACCCATTTCTCTAATAAACTGGAAATTATCACAATTCACAAAACTCTTGGAGAAACAAATATAATTCGTCACATATAAACCGAAAATTATCAAAAGTTGTCGAACATTTCGATTTTCATTAATTTTCCAAGTTTCAAGCCGAAATTTTTAAAATGTTGACGTGAAACATTGAGTGATTAGAATGTGGAGTGGATATTACATTCTAATTTAAGCATCCTACTATGTGCGCCTCTGATTGGTTGAATCAAAAATCCACCTAAATAATATGAGTGCGGCATATGACAGAGAATCCTGGACAGGAAAAATCCTTTTTCCCAAATCCCACCACTTTTAATCCCATGATATAGGTATAGCGATTAAATTTGAAGTTATCCATTTTTTTTACTCGAAGTTTTCTATTTTAGCGGAATCCCTACTTGTAACTTGTCCCTTTGAAACTGGTCATTGGCAAATACTGGAAAGTAGGGAAGGATCAGGTTAGGAAGTACAGAGAGGGGACGACATTTCCACCAATTCACTTCGTAAAATTCTAATTTCGAATAAACCGATATATATCGTCGATATCTATATTTATAAAACGCAAAGCCCAGTCGGTTTACCGACTGCCTGAAAATCAACGTAACTCCACGATGGCTTAAGCTATGGATTTGAAATTTGGCACACAGATCCCTTTTAGTATGAAGGTGCGTAATAAGAAAGGAAAAAGTTCAATTGGAAGCAAGTTACCGCCAAAATTGGCGCTTTTTAGAGGGTTTCTTTCTTAATCACTTTTATAAAGTGTCGGGCTCAATCAGGATTGCTCATCAAGGCATGGCCGTAAAAATGTTTCCTAACCTGTTTAGTTGAGTTAAAGTAGGTCAATCACAACATTCACATTATTCACAATCTAAAATCAATATATATATATATTTTTTTTAATACACTTTATTGAATTAACTTTAAACAAGAAAGAGACATAGAAAGAAGAGGTTAGAAAGAGTGAGAAAAAAAAGGAAAGAAAGAAAAGAGAGAGAGAGAGAAAAAAGTTAATTCAAAGGGCGGGGTTAATTCCTGAGGAATTCTCTTCCACCCAACTGATCCATTATTGTTTTGAACAGCGAATTCTTTTGAACATTACAGAGGAAAACAATTAAATTTGTATTAAGTTAAAAATCACAGATAATTTTATAATTTATTTAAAATATACTTTTAACTTGAGAAAATTTAGTTAGCAAGAACAGCAACGTGTAAATATAAAAAGTCAGGCGACTAATGGGAAAAATCCCGCGTGTCTGAAAATCTTGTCCAGGATTCTCTGCCATATGCCGCATTCGAATAATACATTTTCCCCTAATGTCCACCTAAATTACAAGAATATGATTGGTTGTATTTTATCTGTGTTTTACGTTTGTGCAATGTATTGTATTCAATCAGGGTGGTATCATTTTCGATCCATTAATTTTAGATCATTGAATTTGTTTACATTTTGTTATCAGCTGATCTGATCATTCATTTGTTCTCTTATCATTCTTTTAACGCTGTTACCGTTTGAAAAGCGGAATTTCTTTTTGTGTTGAATTTTAAATACCTATTTTGCTTTTCAAGAAATTTCCTAATCCGTTATTCTGAATGACTGCGGCTGACCCAATTGCGATGAAAATTGTTATACACAACGAGGTAAAAAAATATTTTTCCTAGTCCCCACCCAACCAGGGAAGTTAGGAAACGGTTTTACGGACATGCCCCGAAAAAAGGGCCTTTAGGTGATTTTGTGTAACCATTTATATTCGATTCGTGTCATTTTTTTTTCTTATTTAGTGTTAAGAAAATTAAGTCATAACATTAAGTTTTTTATGTGAAATTAAAACCGCATACTCTCGCGGAGCGGTGACCAAATCTGGAATTCTAGACTCCCAGATCATGTGACATAACACCTCTAGGTCTCTATCTTTGGGTCATTATCAAAATTCGGGTGTATAAAAATAAGCCTTAAACAATATTGTAGAATTGAAGTGGGAAATTCAGGACAAACTTGATGCGGTCGCCTTTGGGTGAGTGAGTCATCACTAACTTCCTTGAAAATTTAAACGCCTGTTGCCGAAGTCGTTGAGCCTTTATGCATTAGGGTGCTCCAAGACAGAAGCTAACTTACTTATCTTATATTGTTTTTCAATCTTTGATGTCTGTCCTTTCACTTTGCAGGCACGAGCTAATGAACCGTGAACTTTACCTCCGAGCAATGGAATGAAAATTTCAACACTGTCTGATTCTAAAGCACTTATACTAAGTTCATCTGCTAAGGTTTTTCCACTGCAGACTAGTAAGAAGTTTTCTTCTGGGATTTTCTCTAAAGCGGCAACTTTTCTCTTCAAGTAGGATACTCTTTCACCAGTTTATTTTTCCTTGATTTCCTTCTTTTGATATTCTAACAACCAGAACAACTTCTTCCTTAATAGTTTTATTCATTCTTTTATTTGGGAAATAATTTTTTTTTAAATACTAGGTACCTATTATTTTTTTTTTTTTTTTATTGTACAAAATGAATATACATAAAATCAGAAAAAAAACTAGTCGATAAAAGTTGGTTTGTTGTGAACGAGTGTATCGCAAGCGATAAAAAGTCCTGGATACGATCCTGTTAAATGTCTATGGTGAATAATATTCAATCGTTGCTCATCGCTGCCAATGTGCGAAAGAACTTATTTTCGCTTCAAGTCAGTCTAGGGTCGTATTTGTCCCTGAATTACTGCCCTGGAGTCGCAACTGAAAACAGTTAAACCGCTAAAATTTCAAAAAAATGTGTTATCACTTGTTGTTGCACTAGCTTGCAGTTTGATCAGTCATCAGTTTGCTGTTTTGATTATATTGTAGAGTTTATTCAAATGGTGCATTGACAGCATTAAACGAAATTTAAATATGAAATTCGCTACAGTTTTGTCTTAATTTTGCTTATATCATTATTACCAATAGTTAAAACTGTTTTCATAAAAATGGAAAACAATCAATCTTCTGTAGAAAATTTTACAGCCCAAAGTGACAGCTCTCAAATAAACCAAGAAGAAGCAATGGAAGTAATTTCTGTGATTGATAAGGAAGATATTCAAAATGAAATGGAGACAAATGATAAGGCGAGTAGCAGTAGAAGTGGAAAATTAGGAGACTCATCCGGAAGTAGTGGGTAAGGTTAATTTTTGAATACTATAATGGAGGCGGCAATTTTTGACCATTTCAATGTTTTCAGCATTAAGCACGCAAAATCTGTTGAGGAAATAGTATTCAAATAATTTGGTTTTAGTAAAGATTTATGAAATTGAAAATTGGGCATGGTATTAAGTAAGCGGACTGGCCCCAAACTCCTATCGCGATAGGGATACCAGATAAAAAAAAGTAGGACTTTTGGTATTATGCAATACAGTGTTTTGTACATTGTAGTCATAAACTTATATTACCACTACTGCGTCTTAGTGTTCTGGACGTTTGCCTGGAGTGTTTTACTTCAGGGTCTTCTGATTCAAAGATGTGTACTCAACTGTTCACTGAACAGGAGTTCACCGGTACCAGACAGATACTATTAATATTTTTTTGAGGAAGTTACAAACTTAAAATGTTGTTTAATATAATTTAAAAAGTCTTTTTAAACGTTTTAGGGATGGGAGATTAATTAATTCACTTTAATTTTAATTTATTTTGAAAAAAAAAAAAACCTTTTTCTTTCGTATTTATTGAACTATTTGAATATATTGAACTGAAGCAGACATAGTTGTACCAATATGAAAAAAGTCCAGTGCAAGTTTGTTTATTTTATCAATATAAGCGTTTAGATGAACGTCCCCCCCCCCGAGAGGTTAGGAAACGTTTTGATCGGCCATGCCTCGATTAAACTTGTTCTTCTCATAAAGTCGCTCCCTAAAAACTCTTGCGCTTTCTCCAAAGTTTCGTCGATTTTCAAGCAATAAAATTGTGAATTAAACATTTAAAAGTGAGTTTTCTCGTATTTCCCACCATTTAATCGTGAAAATTAACCTTCTACTTTCAATTAATCATATTTGAAGTTAGGTTAGTTGCTCAGAAAAAAATTAATAGTATCTGTCTGGTCCCAGTTCACCTCTTCACACACTACCGTCATCACCTCTCACATCACTTTAACCTACACTTCTTTCATCCCCGCTTTGAAAAGGCAGGACAAACATGCAAAACCTGCAGAAGTCGGCTGTCTGGTAACCGAACCATACTTTAGACTGGTCAAGATTAGATGGGTTTATGGGGTGTGATACTTATAAGACAAGGTATGTTCTTACGCACGAAATACTGACCTCACGAGTACGGCGTTTTTTTTTATTTTTACCTTAGAATTTCGTTTTTTATTCTTCTTAACACTAGAAAGTATAAATCTAAACAAAAGTGAGAAGTTAGAATTCAAAATGATTATGTATACATGGGTTTTCAAAGAAAATAATAGCGCTTTTCGCGGTATAATTACATAACCTGAACTACAATGGATATTAAAAAATGACCGGGAATTACCCCCCCCCCAACCTGTCACACGGGTACATTTGCATTAGTTTTTATTAATACTATTTTTTCAGGAAGGATTCATCCAAAGCAAACAATGTTCCACACAAAACAGATTTAATAAAAGCTGGACCTAGTCATATAGTAAATGAATTAACCAATGAAGAAATTACAAACTTTATTTCAAAAGAAGCTTTGGAGCACTATGAATTTGTAAGTAAAACATCAACTATAGTCAGCGTCAATGGAATCTTGAATACACCAGATCACTGAAGTTAAGCAACGTCCAGCGAGGTTTTACTTGTTGGTTGAATCGTGAGCCCACGTGATACTGGTTATTTCCGACCCCACCTAGGCTGGGTGAGGTCAGTGTAGCTGGTTTGTAAGTTTCCTGGTAAATGAGAGTAGACCCCCCGTCTCGAATGGGTTATAGATGTAAAAGAGACGTTAAGTAAAAAAAAAAAAAACATCAAATCTGAACATTATTAGCTCACTTGGTCATACTCGTTCTAAACAGAAAGTCCTGGGTTTGGGACTATTGCGGGATTCGTTAACTTTATGGCGATGTCCGTGAACCTTATCGCGAAACCTCAACAGAACTAATAATTATAGGTCGCAAGTTTCAGGAGATTCAGCCTAAATTAATCCGAGTGTGCGCAGGCTTGAACACGATTTTTTTTTGTAACCTCATCCATTACTACTCCCAAAACACCAATACACTATCTGTCAATTTCAGCTCGTTTTTACCTTTGAGATTAATCTCTGTGGTAGATTTAATTTTTTACCATTTTTTTTTTTTTTTGTCTTTTCAGTCTGGTGATAGACATATTTTAATTTATGATGAACGCCAAGTAGAAGAAACAAATCTCCAAGAAAATCAACCCGAGGAAGAGTATTCGGACGATTTTTACGTTCTCACAAAAGGGGAAGCACAGAAACTTCTGAGGGAAATCAAACAGACCAGGTAACATTGCAATCTCATCATCTAATACCGAAGACCAAGTTTGGGCACTGTAAACAGTGAAATCTCATCTATCCATGGTCTTTACTTTAGAAATTATTGCAGAAAAAATCCGCTTTACAGCTTTTCGAAGCCACAACCACCGAACCAAGGGTCAATGGTCGTAACAGCTCGGCCATGGAGAAATCTTAACTATACTTTTTGTTTAGGCAATTAAAATTATTTTTTCTTGGGTTAAAGGGTAATGTAGCATTAGCTAGCTCGAGTATTTATTTTGCACAGCATAGTGCAAGTTTTTCAGAACAGCCGCCTGGGTCAACTATTTTGACGCGAAATTTTATAAACAAAAATCCCCTCGGGGTATTCTTTTTAAATCTTTGAATAACATGTTAATTATAAGTGTTAAAAATATTAACTTTTAAATAAATAAAAACAAAACACTTACCAAAAACACTATTTATAATTATTTATAAAGAAACTAGTTTCGAATCATTCGATTCATCATCAGTCTAGTCGAGTCTAAAGATGGAAGTTGACTCTTTAGACTCGACTAGACTGATGATGAATCGAATGATTCGAAACTAGTTTCTTTACAAATAATTATAAATAGTGTTTTTGGTAGGTGTTTTGTTTTTATTTATTTAAAAGTTAGTATTTTTTTTAGTCAGTAAAATAATAAACCATTGTGCTAAATTGGCAGAGTTTTTATTGGTAAACCTCTTTTTTCTTTCTCCTCAGGGATCAACTTGAAAACGGTCAATTTACGACTCGTGCTATGCGAGAACTAAACGTTGCCAAGAAAACTCTCGTGACCTTGCGACAGTACAATCATACTGTCATTCGAATACATTTTCCAACGGGCCATGTGCTGCAAGCAGTATTCAAGCCGATGGAAAATATTGATAAAGTCAAGAAAGTTATCAAAACGTATTTAGATAATTCAGAGTTGAACTTTTATTTATGTAAGTAGTTTGGCAGCCATTAACCCTAGCATTGCCAAGGGGGGGGGGGGGGGGCACAAAGTACCCGCAAACAA